>JANAVB010016800.1:9168864-9621364 GCA_029216955.1 Iris pallida | reverse complement strand
ATAAAGTTAGAGTAGACAAAGTGGTACAATAAAATCTTGAGTGAGCAAGTTTGATAATATGATCTTGAGAGTTATAAATCTTGTGAGTTTGGGAGAATAGAACCATTGGGAATGTTTGCCGGTGCCTAAGAATATCATATTCAAGCAAATATGGAATACAGTAATTTTTGTTAGGATAACCAATTTTATGATTAAAAAAAATAAATTTGTGGGAGAAGCCTTAAGTGATAAACAAGGATGACAATGAAAGTCTAGGAATATGGGTTTGACAAAGTTCTTCTAAAAGGAAGCAAATTGGAAACTATATTTCTAGCATAATATGGAAACACAGGAATGTAGGAATTAAAGTTACATGAACAATATGAAGGATTACATTTTTTTGAGATTGTTTGACTATTGATAAGGAAAGATGAATACAAAGGATGAAAGTAACCCATAAAAGGATTATTTCGTGAGGGAAGAGAATAATCTTCTGAATATAAAAGAAAGAGTTCTAGAAAGAGGATAGTATGATAATAGAGAAGTATCAAAGTAGTAATAATTGAAGAATTTGGCATGCAAACTCTAGAAATATGAGTTGGTGATTATATGATCACTAAACAAGTTAGTGTTGAGTTAAGTGATGGTTGAATGACTATGAACAATTGAATTTTGAAAAAAATTGTTGGAAGGTTTTCAGACGTTAGGGATTAAAAGTTTTCTAGTTAATTTTGGGCAAACTTCAACCAGTGAAAGGACTGCGAATATACAAATTCGACCAAATAAAATAGAAAGAATATGGGTGTGAGGAAATAACAGTACTACCTAAAGTACTGTTATATTAAATGATTTCAGATAAGCTACCGACATTGTGGGTAGAACACGAATATACAAATTTGAAAAGACATGAACAATGATAGGCTCAATGAAGATAACCTAAAGGTGACTATTTGGGAATCAGGATAGTTAAGAATTTTTGGGTTCAAAATTCTAATGATAGATATTCTAGTTGCCACTTAAAGGTTGATTTGTAAATAGAAGATTGAGGGAGTATCTTTAAGAATAATGGTCAGTTTGACCCTGTAGCAGTTCCTTAATATTGATTCCTTTTTTTTATTTCCTTCCTGTAATTCCTATTCGTGTAATCATTTCTCAATAAAAATGTGTTACTAGATTTTGATTTATATTCTTGATCATGCCTAGATGATTTTGATTCTATTCTTGATCATACCAAATTGTGCCATTTTTAAATTTTGAGGACAATTTCTTAGGTGGGTAAATATGTTGTAATGCCCAGCTCCGTACGAGGCATTTGGTTGGCTTGTTGGATGCGATCAGAATGTGGGATCATGACTTGGGTTGGAAATCAGGAGAATTGAGACTGATGTAGTCTCTCTTAGTCGGCTAGACGGAATAGGTATTGGAACGTGACTCGCTGGTGGAGCTATGCTTAGTGTGAACGTGTGCAATCAGAATAAGAAGACCCTTTTATGCAAGTGAGTGGAACTGTCCTTCCTTCTCCTTACTCCTTCATGCTTAATAAAATGGAGTATTGAATTGCTATGAATTGTCCCTAAATGTCCCATGTTTTAGTTGCTGAATAGTAGAGATGCTTATGCTGAGAATTATTGAAATGAACAACACATGAATATTGAAATGCTAATGTGACTTGATGCCTGAGAATGAATTGATAACATTGTCCCTTATGTTTAATGCTGCTGAAACAAATAAAATACTTGAATAATGAGATGTGGTGTGATTGATACATGGGAAAGAGCTGGCTATGCTATTAACACAATGAACTGAATGAGACCTTTGAATCATGTACACTCTATATAACTGTTACAAAGATATAAAATGTTGCATGTTTTCTTATAAGCGATGAAAGAAGAATAAATGTTTCTATGAAATGAAAGTAATGCTGTAGGTTCCCTTTGAAATGAATGAATGTTGGTTATTCCTCCTTGAAAGGAATATTATGAGAACTGTTGCAATGAAGCAATGAATGAAAAATGATGAGGCTTGGGATCGTCGAGATAACTAAGTGAAATGATGGAAAATATTGGAAATGATGAGTTGTTGAAAATAACATGGATGAGTTGAATGATGCACTGTTGCCTTTACTTATTTTAATATTTTACCATGCATTTTATGTTCACGATCGAGTCGGACACGCATTCGCATGGTCATAGGACAACTTATGCATAAGGGACGGGGTTATGTTTTCTCGGACGGTACCCCTGAATGATAGGACGACCGATTCGGCCTAGGAGGAAACATTGGCGTGCCAGTAGGGGCACGGGTTTTACGAGACATCCTTTGGGGCTAGCTACCTTCTCTGGAGTCATCGTATTACCGATGAAGACCTATATGGCAACGTCCGTATGGTTAAACAACACAAGTGACCATGTAGTCAGGATGTACGCTAATGAATATTTTATGCAGGCAGAGTAAGTATATCTGCTAACCTGTATTTGGTGCAGGTACGAGAAGTCGGCTATCGGTAAGAATCACTTAAATGTGATATTATTCAATATATATTGGTTCAACTTGCCTGCTTAACCTGTTAAATTCAGTATGCCAACATATTTTCTTGCTATGAAACTGCTTACACCTAACTTACATGCTAAGTGACGCTTTCTATGAGAATTGTCATAACATGTTCAAGATGTTAGAACCAATGATGCCTCAATGATGCCTTTTCATGATAACACCAAGTATGCTAAACGATGCCTTCTAGGAAGTATTTCCATAATATGCTTAACGTATTAACTCAATGTTGCTTAGATGACGCCTTACACAAAGAAATGCTATACCATGCTATAACATGTCTGCCTACTTCAATGAATTCTGCTCAAGAACTGTAAACTGATGCTAGGCCCCAAGTAGAAAGATCATTCTATTAAATACTTGCCAAAATTGACCAGTTAGTGTTGGTTTAGGCGAGTGGGTTGGATTCTGCTCGCCAGTACATAGATGATGTACTGACCCACATTTTGTGGGCAGGTGCTCATGCTTGGGATGTTTTGCACACGAAGATTGGCTTGATTGGTCCCGCGACATCAAAGATTGTTGGGCATACATAAGCTCTCCTTGTACAAGATGATGTATTCGATTTATAAAGGGCATAATGTATGGAATATTGTAATCAGTTGTACCAGTGAGTTGTAAGCCAAGTCGGTATATCGAGTTGTAATCCAATGTATCCAAGTATCAAATGTAAGCTTTATAGCATTGTTCAGTTGGCTTTCAATGTAAATTGGGAAGTGTTGTAAGCATTGTATTCTAATTCGAGACTTGTACTCTTTTTCAATTATCAATAAAGAGAATAAAGTTCTATATATCTCTGTGTGATTTCAAGTTATCCTTTTATATCCGCTGCTATAAAGAAGTGATGTATTTCTATTCAATGAGAAAGATTGTCCTCGTTAACTTCAATTTATCTGCTTCTGCCGCTGCGATGTGTTCCTATTTGAAGATAATCACTTATGTACCATCTTTGTCTTGTACAACTGCAATACCAGACTTGTACGACATCTCATCCAAGTGAGTACGATCGATTCAAAGAGATAAAATATGTGAATAAATGACTCTACGAAACAAATTGGTATCAAAGCACGGCTTTACGTCCTTGGTCTCTTCTTTGATTCATTTCAAATCAAAGTTTCATCGACGATTAACCAAAGTTGCTTCCGCGATCACTCAACGTTGCTTTCGCAATTAAATCAAAGATTGCTTCCGTAATTACGCTGTTGTTGTTCTGTAATCATCCTATGTTGTTTGTGTCTGAAAGTTTGTTGACCCTCTTGGCTGCTCACTGGATGTTCCATACAATAAGTCTATATACATTGTGATGCCCCTGAATGAATGATTGTTGTTAGTTTGGACACAAATAACCCTACAATAACTCGATGCCATAGTATGCTGTCACGCCCCAGAACCAGAATACTAGCAAGTGGGGACGGACAAGGCCAGCTACACAATCCCAAAGTACACTAGTACTCTAAAATTACGTATAAGCTATCAAGACATGGGGGTTACTTCTACAAGCCAACAGTCGATCCTAGGTTAAACAATCCTAGGTATCTCAATCACAGGCAATTATACAAAGTACAAGAAGTATGATCATCAGACATACAATAGTAAAGCGTCCCAAACCATTTATACATGGATGATCATGAAGCTAGTCATACCAAAATAGAGAACTAGCAAGAGTAATAGTCATACATGATAAGCTCTAGCTATAGTCTAGAATACGCACATCTTGTTTAGGCCCATAGGCTAAATATCAAGAACCAAAATACGAGCTAAACATGTGCTCGGAGGCTAAACGCCACAAAAGACTAATATACATATCAGGTGGGAGAATGAAACAAGAAACCCACTCAGGTACTTTGGTGCTCCGGATGGTCACCATCGAGTAGATAGTACGGAAGATCCTCTGGGCTCCTCTATCAGATCTGGCCAAACAAAACCAGTGGGGTTAGACCCCAAATAGCAAGTACCACAAAGGAGGCCAAACTATGAACTAAAACCAGCAATCACTAACATCAACAATTAGAGATACAAATGAGTAAGAGCAGATTGAGACTCGTGCACTACCAATGCACTTATCCCGAACATAGGAAGACAATAAGTAAGCATCTTGGAGCATAAAGTAATTAACATGTGACATAATATAAAGTGTAGACATGTTAAGTAAACATAAACTTGAGAATATGTAAAAGCAACTGGTCATGTAAGCATGTGAGATAGCCGGGTCATACGAATATGGTGACCCAGCATAGGAATCATATATAGCTTATGAGAGAACTGAACATGTGAGCATGTGAGATAACTGAACATGTGAGCATATTAGAACAAAAATAGAATGATAATGATAGGATGACTTAGAAACTATTTCGGAAGTCAAGTTACAACCCTTAAATCAAACAAGGACCGGGGTTGTAACCCTTCTCCAGAACAGAACTTAGCCTCCGATCATTCATTGATAAAAGTAAAGCATAAACCATAGTGTACGGAAATAAACATACGGACACTGCCTAGACAAAACTAGACTGGACTGGACTGACTCCATCCATCAATCACGGCCAAGCAATGAGTACGGCTTGATACTTTAACTAACTAGGGTTATCACAAGCCTAGTTACTAACAAGATGCAAAGAGATTCCCAAGTCCAGTTACCCACCTGCTGCTACCTGAGTGACCCCAGCAAAAGAAAAACAAGTATAGCAGACACACTGTAGTAAGATACATGTGTCATAAGGAGGTGCCCCACTCGACGGCGGGCTGGAAGTATGCTCATCATGACAGATAGCTCCAAATTCCACGTATATATATATAAGGCCGGGATCAAAGGGGCAACAGGTAACTGGGAAAGTCTCTTCATGAACTACTTGATCAATCTAGTCATTAATCCTAGCCAGATTCAGTATGAATCCTTGACCGTGGAAAATCAGGAATTCATATCCTAGACATGATGCAATACAGGACATGTAGCTTGTACAAACACACTCAAAGGAAACACCCACGGTGTCCAAATCATTCATTACTTGTAAGCCAATAAAGCCGTCGTAACAGCATTCATGGTTCATGTCATGTTAGGTTTACTTGTCATATCAAGAGTGCGCCACAACGGACCACTATTAAGTGTTATCATGTTAAGGTTGCTTGTTAAGAGTGCGCCACGATGGGCCACTATCATGTTATCATGCAAAGACATGTTTAAGAGTGCACCACGACGGGTCACTATCATGTAAGACAGAGAAAGTCATATTCAAGAGTGCACCACAACGTGTCAATATCATGTAAAGCAAAGAAAAGGCATAAATCATGAGTGCACCACAACGGATCACTATTATGTAAAGCAAAGAAAAACATAAATCATGAGTGCACCACAATGGATCACTATCATGTAAAGCAAAGAAAAGCATAAATCATGAGTGCACCATAACGGGTCACTATAAAGAAATTCTAATCATGGCATAGATTGTAAGGTACAATAAATCTGGAAAAGAATGAAACACATATCAAGTCACATAAGAAATATTCGAAGGAAAGGACATATCCTGACATGTGAAAGGAGATAAGTATAAGCAACTAATTGGCATAAAATAATAATTGCTTCTGTGCTAGTGTTAAGAATGTAAGGAGGTACAATTATTATCTAACTGTACAATATTATCAAATCATGTTAAGAAATTCATTTATTCAGGAAATATCAAGCTATTAAGTAGGGTCGTCGTAATTTAGGCCAAGTTAGAAAACATGCAATACAATCATAAGCTCCATATCAAAAATAAAAAAAACTTGCATAAAATAGTTGGTAACATATTCTTAAAGTCAAGAAAAAGATCTACAACTTTCATGTTGGGAGTTGGAAGAAATTTGGGCCACAAATCAGCTAAATATGACATAAAACAGCAAAAAATAGCCAAAACAGGCACTATGCAGCCTTCTGCGGCACTATGCAGCCTCCTGCGGTACCATGCGGTATTTTGCGGCACTATGCAGCCTTCTGCGGTACTATAGAATCTTCTGCGGTACTATGCAGCCTCCTGCGGCACTATACGGCAGGCTGCATCACCATGCGGCACTATGCGGCAGGCTGCACTATGGGGCACTATACGACAGGCTGCACTATGCGGCAGGATGCACTATGTGGCAGGCTGCACTATGCAGCACTATTTATCATCCCTGCCAGAATCAGGACAGATGAACTAAGAAAGACTCAAATCTTATTTTGACCATAACTTCCTCAAAACAAGTCGAAATCTAACTTTTTAAAGGTCCATTTTGGTAAAATCAAATTCTCTACAACATAGAACAATCAAAACTTGAAAATAATGAAGTTTAGTAGATCAAAACCCAAGAAAACTGAAAAGACTATAAACTTAGATCTACAAGAATCCATCCATGAAAATCAAAAACTCCAAGTTCTAAAGATGCTTATAATCATGTAAGGAAGAGTTTAGAACAAACAAAATAATATTTGTCCAATATTTGGCAAGATGTACTTGCCTTAGGTTGGAGGAGAAAAATGAAGAGGAAGAAGATAAAGAGAATAAAAATAATGGAGGAGAGAGAGAGGAGTTGGGTTTTATACAAACATTCTCATCTCAAACCCACCTAAACCAAACCAAGCCCAATACCAAGTTGAAACGAACCAAATTAAACCAAGTCAATTTTAACCTATACTTTGGAAAAATTTAAAATATTCAAAAACCAAGAAATACGAAATACGGCTCAAAATACGTACCCGTACATAAATACTGATACAGTGAGACGAGTCTCACAACTCTTCCATCCTTAGAAAAATTCCGTCCTCGGAATGTCCTAAAGCCAGTCGAGTAAGACAACTAAAACAAAAGCTCAAGAAAATAAAATCATCTCTATAAAATGTAGCATGGCATATAAGTAAATAGAGGCAACTGTAATATAAATAAATGCGTAAGCAATAGCACAATCACAATCAAGAAGGACTGGAGGCATATGAATAAATATGTCTCCTGAGACCGTTAAGTAGGATCAGGCCTACGCTGACTCCCAAAAATGGATAAGGATCAAGTCTCAAAGTAAGTCGGTACCAATGACTTAGTCCAAGACATGACTCTACCCAGGACGTATCGTCGTAGTCGACACCAATGAAGTTATCACATGCCTCGATGACGAAGACAGAAGAGTCGGGGACGAGAAACTTGCCTTCACTCATCGAATAAATCAAGTCGGCCATTGTACTCAATACGTGGATAGAATACAAGGTCGCCTGCAAGAACCCAAGATATATCTCGACTCTTCGTCTGAATGCTGAGACTGATCCTCCATAACTGGCCTGACAGAAGATTGCTGACCTGCAATCGGCAGAACCCAAACAAGGTAATCGGAAGGATTAGGAACAGTGTCCCAGAAAGTTAAAGGATACAAGGATCAAATCGAGGGAACATGAGAGATCAATGATCAAGGTAAATATCAGGTCAAAGGATCAGAGATAGAGAATAATACAAAGGATATCAATAAAGGATAATTGTGACTGAGATAGCTAAACATCAGTAACCCCCACATATCTGAAAAATCAGATCTTGTATGGGCCACCACTAAAACCTATGTCACGCCCCAGAACCAGAATACTAGCAAGTAGAGACGGACAAGGCCAGCTACGCAATCCCAAAGTACACCAGTATTCTGAAATTACGTATAAGCTATCAAGACATGGGGGTTACTTCTACAAGCCAACAGTCGATCCTAGGTTAAACAATCCTAGGTATCTCAATCACAAGCAATTATACAAAGTACAAGAAGTACGATCATCAGACATACAATAGTAAAGCGTCCCAAACCATTTATACATGGATGATCATGAAGCTAGTCATACCAAAATAGAGAACTAGCAAGAGTAATAGTCATACATGATAAGCTCTAGCTATAGTCTAGAATACGCACATCTTATTTAGGCATGTGGGCTAAATATCAAGAACCAAAATACGAGCTAAACACGTGCTCGGAGGCTAAATGCCACAAAAGACTAATGTACATATTAGGTGGAAGAATGAAACAAGAAACCCACTCAGGTACTCTGGTGCTCCGGATGGTCACCGTCGAGTAGATGGTACGAAAGATCCTCTGGGCTCCTCTATCAGATCTGGCCAAACAAAACCAGTGGGGTCAGACCCCAAATAGCAAGTACCACAAAGGAGGCCAAACTATGAACTAAAACCAGCAATCACTAACATAAACAATTAGAGATACAAATGAGTAAGAGCAGATCGAGACTCGTGCACTACCAATGCACTTATCCCGAACATAGAAAGACAATAAGTAAGCATCTTAGAGCATAAAGTAATTAACATGTGACATAATATAAAGTGTAGACGTTAAGTAAACAGAAGCTTGAGAATATGTAAAAGCAACTGGTCATGTAAGCATGTGAGATAGCCGGGTCCGAACATAGTGACCCAACATAGGGATCATATATAGCTTATGAGATAACTGAACATGTGAGCATGTGAGATAACTGAACATGTGAGCATGTTAGAACAAAAATAGAATGACAATGATAGGATGACTTAGGAACTATTTCGGAAGTCAAGTTACAACCCTTAAACCAAATAAGGACCAGGGTTGTAACCCTTCTCCAGAACAGAACTTAGCCTCCGACCATTCATTGATAAAAGTAAAGCATAAACCATAGTGTACTAAAATAAACATACGGACACTGTCTAGACAAAACTAGACTGGACTGGACTGACTCCATCCATCAATCACGGCCAAGCAATGAGTACGGCTTGATACTTTAACTAACTAGGGTTATCACAAGCCTAGTTACTAACAAGATACAAAGAGATTTCCAAGTCTAGTTACCCGCCTGCTGCTACCTGAGTGACCCCAGCAAAAGAAAAACAAGTATAGCAGACACACTACAGTAAGATACATGTGTCCTAAGGAGGTGCCCCACTCGACGGCGGGTTGGAAGTTTGCTCATCATGACAGATAGCTCCAAATTCTATATATATATATATATATATATATATATATATATATATATATATATATATATATATATATATATAAGGCCGGGATCAAAGGGGCAACAGGTAACTGGAAAAGTCTCTTCATGAACTACTTGATCAATCTAGTCATTAATCCTAGCCAGATTCAGTATGAATCCCAGACCGTGGGAAATCAGGAATTCATATCCTAGACATGATGCAATACAGAACATGTAGCTTGTACAAACACACTCAAAAGAAACACCCACGATGTCCAAATCATTCATTACTTGTAAGCCAATAAAGCCGTCGCAACAGCATTCATGGTTCATGTCATGTTAGGTTTACTTGTCACATCAAGAGTGCGCCACAACAGACTACTATCAAGTGTTATCATGTTAAGGTTGCTTGTTAAGAGCGTGCCACGTGTAACCCCGCTTTCCCGATTTTATAGAATTTCAAAAAAAAATTAACTAAAAAAATTATGATATCTTGAATAAATTAATTTCAGGTTTTGTTTTATTATATATATATCCATTGAAAAAGGTTTTACCTAAATATCTTGGTTAATTAATTAATCAATTAAGAGTAACCAACTTGATGTGGTCCCCATCTCTAACAACCTTAACAAACTTTATAACAAACTTTTTTTTTGATAATATGTAATTCTCTATTTTATTGTGGACTCTTATGCAAACTTCCTTCCCACTTTTTATGCTCATAAGAGGAGAGAGAGTTCATTTCAGCTCACTCTCGAGCCCTTCTCCCCAAATTTTCGTTTTCTTTTTCCAATTTTGCTTGCGGAACCCTAACCCTAAATTCATGGCGACAGAAGCTCTACTCTCCGGCAACCGAGGGATCTTGGTGCACACGGTTGTTTCCGACGATTCCCTTCTTCCGTAGTGGTGGCGATCAAATTCTCTCCTCTCGTCGACGACGACGACGATGAAGTCTACAATCGTCTCCGGTGATCCTCGCAACAGTGGCGGTGCTTCTCGGTTCTTTCGGCGGCTGACAAACAGTGTGTAGATCGATCCAGTAATTGGCCGAACGGATCTTCGTACTTCACAACGAAGGGTTCAATGATGACAAAACCCAATCTCAGTAAGATCCCTGCTTCTTGAATTACCATACCTCTGCTGCTTCTTCGATTGAATTGAATTTTTCGAACTGATCTTTTGATTTTGTCGATCAATTTATCTTAAGTGTAATTGATCAAGTTTGGTCGAAATTGATCTATAGGGATTCTGGAACTTATTTCTTGGGTTTCTTTTGATTTTCTTGAGAGAAGAATTGGAAGACATATTGCGTATATTCAATTTTCTTTGGACGTCAAGTGTTTGACTTAATGTATGATCTCAGTCTCAATTGTGTCCGCAGACGCAGAGGTATATATCGGATGCGGTCTGTCGTTGTTTCCATCGTCCAGATTGACCTGCTATCCTCAGGTATCTTTCCTGTATCTGTTGACGATGGAAGAACATATCGATTTGTACATGGGGTTGGTAGGAGTATTGCACGGGGTCGAAATGCAGGGAAGTTGATTGTTCGTGTCCAAGCGTTGACTGTGTCCAGAAGTATATGCGTATCCAGGAATTAGCATTGGAGATTGCCTACTTGAACGTTTAGCATAATGATTTCTATTTTAAATCTAATTGTTGTGTAAATTCCTATTTTATTTTGATATAGTTGTATATTTTCTGTCAATTGCTTTTGAAGCTTTTCAAAACTATGATTTCAAACGAGACCATTGGGTTGTATATTCTGTTGCTTTGGACTTCTAGACTTTCAAGTGTTGCTGAGTTCTAACTAGGTGTGGATGGATGCATATAGCAGTCGTTAACATTTGAATGTTGGAATTTCCTTGGTGACCTCTGCAGGAGTTTTAAAATAAGTCTTGTGGCCTATTGTATATGGAATTGATTTGCTAGTTGATTAAATTCAGGATTACGGTAATATTTTGCTAGGTTAGGTGGAGTTAGTTGTGTATCCTAGTTGAGTTTAGACTTATGTGAGGAAACTGCAGCTATGGGAAGTATCTATATTGCATATAAACTTTGTACTGCCAATGGAGTGTCTAAAGGGATTCTTTTAATGGGTGCAAGTGATGTTGATAGCAGTTGTTACTTGAACTATGCAGTACTGGGTTGACCAGGTCAGGCTTTAGTAGTAAGTTGGCTGCATACTTCTACTTGGTTAGGCTATAGCAAATTTCCCACTCCTATACAAGTTCGGTTTTACTAGGGTTGTGTTCGATTGAGTTTTTTTTATATATTATATGCATTGTTAGCTTATGATTGATTCTTGACATAGAGTTAAAGACTCGGTAAAACTTATAGTTGTGTGTATTTAACCTAGTGCTTGGGATCAAATAGAGTGAGCCATTGGGATATAAGTAGCAGTCCCTAACTTGAATTGTTAGCAAATTGAAGTTCACTAAGGAATTATCCTTGATGGCAGAGTATCAAGGTTAACTGATACTAGCTGTAGGAATGATAGAGGACTCTCCATGTCATTTAACAAGTTTTGATTATTTTCTCTCTTAAAGCAGCAGTTGTGTTTAGAATTCTCTTTTAGTAGCTTTGCATTTCCTTTTCAAATGAATGGTTAATAGTTAAGTTAAAGGTAGATATGAAATTGTGAGCTTATGGAATAAGAACTATTTTGGTCAGATAATTTAATAACTCTAGTGTAAATACTCTAGTGTAATTTATAGGACAATAACAGAGGTCTTGATCTAAGATTGGTAATAGGGATGTTGACCAGAGGACTGTGGTTGATAGCTAAATTATAGAATTTACTATAGACATAGCTAGTGACTAATTATTGTGTTTAACCAAGCTATACCCATATTTCACAGGAGGACATCCGGCTCTATCTACCCTCGATCACCCTGAGCAAGGCAAGTATACTCCTCAGACTTGTTCATTTTTTCATGTCTCGTATATTCATTCATGTACCTCCTTGTTGACACGACGTATCACGGAATTGTCTTATTTCATATTTTTTGAGTTTACTTGTGTCTGGGAGGGGAAATACTACAGATGTGTAATCAAACCCATGTTACTATTCATATGAATAGCTTAGGTCCCGCATCGTGCACACTGGACCAAAGCCGTACCATTTCATGTTCATTGAATCTACCCAAGCCGGTCACACACTCTGGATGTATTTCGATATGTTGCACATTTCATGTTCAGGTTGTATTTCATGTTCAGGTTGTATTTCATGTTCAGGACTCATTTCATGTTTCCTGTATTTACTTTCAGTATTCATATTCAGGATTCATGTCTTATTCTTATTTTTCGTACTTTATATATATTTTCTGTGTTCTTGTTCATACCATGATGTTCATGTTCATTTTTTGGATATACTTAGCTCCGCTCCTGACTAGGATATGTTGCAGGTGTACTTGCAGGGTATTGTTCTACTTTATGGGCCAGAGCCAGAGATATTAGTTGAGCAGGATGAGACTTAGCTTGAGGCTTCAGGTTTAGACTGTTTTGCTTTACTCCTAGATATTGTTTTAGAGTTCATAGTACATTTTATTCATGATGACTAGTACATTTTGATATATGGATTTGTGGATTATGGTGATCATTCTGGAAACGTTTTATAGATGCTGTGATTGTATACATTCATGTTTATCTGGTTAGATTTCCCTAGCTTGGTACAGCTTACTTCTTCGTGTCTAACGACGAAGGCTGGGCGTGTCCGACTCGTGTCCGATTATTCGAAAGCAGGTCGTGACATGTTTTTAGTGGTGGCCCATGCAGGTCAGTCCTAATAGTACCTAGGTATTAGAGTACTATTTGGGAACTTGATTACACTAGGGAAACTTGATCACAACATAGAAAATTGGGTACATCAGGTATATGGATATTATATAAACACTTGTTGTTTTTAGGTTTAGGACATTTAACAGTTTTCTGTTTTTCAGATGATTCAGACGCACAAATATAGGAACCGTCGATTCACCTACACTTGACGCTTCCGAGCTTCCACTACCTTCTATTGCCCCTACTATCCCCATGGGTAGTACGCAGTTGATGGAGATATTTTAAAAGTTCCTGAACACCCAGAGGGAACAGACCATCCTTTTCTATGCCAAACTTGTGGATACACTCTCCGAGCTAGGAAGGACTTCTGATTTTCAGACTCACGGATCCTTGGACTTCTCCGACACCGAGAGCATATCTTGCACCGAAGAGCAGACCGAAAACCTGGAGCTGCCACTGAAGATCATTCAAGTCAATGAGGACTCGACTCATCTAAATATTGGAGCCACCAGCCAGGAGGTCCAGAATGTAGCACAGATAATGGAACGAGACGAAAAGCTGAAGCACATGAGAAACAAGAAGACTTATGATGAAGGCATCAACTACTATGGATCAGCAAAGCATCGCCACACTCAGACAGCGTCTCTTCAGTCGCACTATCAGATTCAGATGATGGCCATTTGTGCTTCCTACTGCCATCCAGTCATCGCTTCAAGGAGTACCGCAAGAGGCTCGGACTCTGTTTGTACTGTGAAACTTTTGCCCACCGAATGAATGTTTGCCAGCAAATCATCGATCATAATGGCCGAAGAGCAGCAGGATCTCAGCAACCAGCACGACAGCAGCCGTATATTCTTGCTAGAGCCCTGCATTTAAGCCCCAGAAGGAGATTCGAATTCAGATTCAGCCGATGATCATTTGTACTTTCTGCTGTCGCCCAGGACACCACTACAACAAGTGCCGTAAGAGACTGGAGTATGCTTGTTCTACGGATCGCCTGCCCATCAAGTCAAGGATTGCCCGAAGATCGTTCATCACACTGCCCAAGGATAAGTACGAGGAGCATTAGGACTACAGTAAGGGGACCTACCTCTCCAGATTCAGCAATCATAGGGAGCACTACCGCAGGGACCAGTCTACTACAGGACAGTTGAAGAAGGTTGAAGAGATTCCAGTCCCGGAGGAATACTGAAGACAGACTGAAGACCGAAGGCTTTTTCTTACATGGTTGGAGAAAACTATGTATCTTGATTCACAATCCAGTCTTCCCTTAAATTTCTCTTAGCACCTAGATCCTTTCTTGAAACTTCTTATTGTCTATTTAAAAAAAAAATCTTGGTTGATATTCGAAGTTTACTTCGAGATATTGTTTCCTAATCGGTAAACTTGTTTCAGATCCATAATTCGATAATTATTTGAAATCCACTATTCAATACTGTTTGCATATTTCATGATTTTGCTTCCCAGTGTTGGCATATAATTGGAAATTTTGTTCCCTCATCAAACTTCGTGTTATTTGAGATTTTAATTCCTACTCGAAATTTCATTTCGAAACCATGTTCCTCATTCGAAACCTTGTTTTGAGCTTCGTCCTATTTAGGACATTGTTGAGAATTCCTTTGAAGGTTTTGAAGATTTTGTTTCCAATTCGTGGCTTGTTTCCTATTTGAGAAATTGTTCTGTCCACGACTTTGTTTCGACCTTGTCTCCTATTTGAGATTTTGCTTATTTCATGGATACTTGTTTCCTATCCACCCATTATCTTTTTTCTATTTACGACTTGATTCTATTCGAGATTTTGAGATCCTATTTCCTATTTCGGGACCTTGCTTTCGTTCGAGGTTTTGTTATCTATTCGAGATTCCGTTTCTATTCCAGACTTTGAAACTTCAGTTCCTACTCGCGACTCGATGAGACCTTATTCCCTATTCGATACATTGCTTCCTCGTCGAGATTTTCTATTCGAGATTTTGTTCTTATTCCACGACTGTGTTGATGTTTGATTTTCTTTTTGAGACTCGTGCCTTATTGGAGATTTCTTTTCCATTCAAGATCTGTTCGAGATTTTATTGTTACTTGAGATTTTGTTGAACTTCGTTTCCAATGTGAGATTTTATTTCTTAGTTAGAGAACTTGTCTTCTATCTGATGCCTTGCTTATGTTCATCCTTTGGGACTCTGTTACCCCTTCGGGATAACGTTCCATATGCAGAATCTTGTTACCATTCCAAGTTCATTTGAGATTTTGGTTACTATTTGAAACTTTGTTCCCTGTTCAAGTTTTAAAATTCTCACTACTCCTTGAATGGATTCCTTTGTTGCTTCTTAATACCTAATATACCATTGTATTCTAACAGACAGATAACATCATCTTTATTGTGACTTGGCCTATCGGAACTCATTTAAATTCCTTAAAATCTTTTTTAAAATTCCTATGGATAAGGTTGAGAGACTATTCGATGACCTATATTGTGGCAGTTGCATGCTGCAATCATTATCTGGGTTATGGAGACTAAGGGTTCACTGCAGCTAGCAGCGCACTGGCGGGGCAGAGACTCTAAGTTGAAGTGATTTCAGATATTCACAGGTTTCAGATTTTATTAAAACTTTGTCCTAAAATATTCATATTTTGATCTCTTGGGTTGTTCCATTGGTAATTGTTAGAAAATGGATAAAGTTGATAGAATATTCGGTAACGTATCGTTATTTGAGTCACGAAACTGAAAGTCCACTGCAGCTAGATATACATTGGCGGGGCAGGGATTCTAAGCAAAGTGATTTCGAATGGCTATATGTTCTCGGATACCATAGAGACTATATCCCTTTTTTATATGATTGTTGATATTTCAAAAATCACAAATCCTTGTACGTTTATCCTGATTTGATACTGTACCTCCTGAGTATTTCGTACGTTTCCTCAATCAACCCTTGCTAATTTTCCTTCTAGCTTTTTATCGTTAGATCATTGAATTCCTCAAAATTATACATTGCCAGATTTTGATTCCATACTTCGTTTGTGTCTTATCTAAACTTCGATCTTAAATCATGTCTATCTGACCATGATTTTTCTATCTTGTCCTAGTCCACTTGTGTTAAACTATCGATTTTTGATCGTACTTAATAGTTCGTGCCTTCATGAAATTACTCCTCCTAGTTGCAATTAAAAGTTCAAGTCACCTCGTGCCTATTTGATTCTTGATCATTGTTATATCATGATATTCAACCCCCTGAATAAAATTTTCGTATTTGGTCCTAATTAAACCTTGTCCCATTTCGTACTTGACCAATTCTGATCATTATTGATTATGTATTTTACCCGTTTATTTTTGTCATGCTAAGTTCTACCAAGTGCTACACCTGATCATATCTAGATAATCCTGATCATGCCTATATTTTATAATGACTAGATTTCGTTCTATGACCTGTCTAACTTAGTTGTTCAGCCTTAAATTTTATTGCTTCACCATGTCTTATGTACCCTTTGAATTTCGAGGACGAACTTTTTTTAAGGGGAGGAGATTTGTAACCCCACTTTCCCGATTTTATAGAATTTAAAAAAAATTAATTAAAAAAATTATGATATCTTGAATAAATTAATTTCAGGTTTTGTTTTATTATATATATATCCATTGAAAAAGGTTTTACCTAAATATCTTGGTTAACTAATTAATCAATTGAGAGTAACCAACTTGATGTGGTCCCCATCTCTAACAACCTTAACAAACTTTATAACAAACTTTTTTTTGATAATATGTAATTCTCTATTTTATTGTGGACTCTTATGTAAACTTCTTTCCCACTTTTTATGCTCATAAGAGGAGAGAGAGTTCATTTCAGCTCACTCTCGAGCCCTTCTCCACAAATTTTCGTTTCCTTTTTCCAATTTTGCTTGCAGAACCCTAACCCTAAATTCATGGCGGCAGAAGCTCTCTCTCCGGCGACCGAGGGATCTTCGTGCACACGGTGTTTCCGACGATTCCCTTCTTCCGTAGTGGTGGCGATCAAATTGTCTCATCTCGTCGACGACGACGACGATGAAGTCTACAATTGTCTCCGGTGATCCTCGCAACAGTGGCGGTACTTCTCGGTTCTTTCGGCGGCCGACAAACAGTGTGTAGATCGATCCAGTAATTGGCCGAACGGATCTTCGTACTTCACAACGAAGGGTTCAACGACGACAAAACCCGATCTCGGTAAGATCCCTGCTTCTTGAATTACCATATCTCTGCTGCTTCGTCGATTGAATTGAATTTTTTGAACTGATCTTTTGATTTGGTCGATCAATTTATCTTAAGTGTAATTGATCAAGTTTGGTCGAAATTGATCTATAGGGATTCTGGAACTTATTTCTTAGGTTTCTTTTGATTTTCTTGAGAGAAGAATTGGAAGACATATTGCGTATATTCAATTTTCTCTGAACGTCAAGTGTTTGACTTAATGTATGATCTCAGTCTCAATTGTGTCCGCAGACGCAGAGGTATATATCGGATGCGGTCTGTCGTTGTTCCCATCGTCCAGATTGACCTGCTATCCTCAGGTATCTTTCCTGTATCTGTTAATGACGGAAGAACATATCGATTTGTACCTGGGGTTGGTAGGAGTATTGCACGGGTTCGGTATGCAGGAAAGTTGATTGTTCGTGTCCAAGCGTTGTAGCCTTCCTTCCTGAAAATTTTTGAAATATTTTTTTGATTTAAATGGTGATTTTAGAATTTATTATAAATAATTATTTTGTAAATTATTACGGTAGATGACTTTAGCCATGGTGGAGTTTTGAAGTACCAGGCGACTAGGAATCATGGCACGGATAGTGCAGTGACGTGCCTTGAGTAGTGTATCAGCCATGCCAAGGAAGACTCAGCCATAAGTGTGTCATAACTATGAAAACCAGGCCAAGTTGTGACATGACCCTTACAAATGATTTATTTATTTACTTATTAAGACTATGATATTTAGGATGCCTGGTTGTACCAATTTAGCCCAGACTGGACCCGAACCGAACCCAAGCCTATGTAGTCGGGTAGTGCGACCAAAGATGCCCATGTAGGTGTGCATTATTAGTGTTTTGTATTTTATCTTAGTGGAATATTAAGTATTTTGCGATACATCTGTTACATATATATGTATTATTGATATTAAATTGTTAATTATTTTATAATAGGATAAATATTCTTTTTGTGATGTATTTCTAGATTGCTAGGATTTTATACCATATATATATATATATATATATATATATATATATATATATATATATATATATATATATATATATATATGTGAATGTATATATAAAATACATATTATATGTGTGTATTTGAATGTATATATAAAGATATTATATAAATGTGTGTATTTGAATGTATATATAAATATATTATATAAATGTGTGCATTTGTAGGTATATATAAATATATTATATAAATGTGTGTATGTGTATGTATATATATATATATATATATATATATATATATATATATATATATATATATATATATATATATATATATATAAATATATAAATATATGTGTGTGTGTGTGTGTGTGTGTGTGTGTGTGTGTGTGTGTGTGTGTGTGTGTATAAATAAATGTATGTACATGGGCCTATATATGTATATATATAGATATTAATTGCTAATAGGAAAAATAATAGAAATAGAAAAAAAAGAAAGAAAAACCAAAATAATAATAGCCCAGCTTAAACGCCCTTAGCCGGCCCAGGCCCGCTCAGCCCACGAGACCACAAAACCCAGCCAAGCCGAGCGGGCATCCCCGCTAATCCTCGGACCCAAACCCCTGTGAAACACACAGCGTACCTATAAAATCAAGAGATCGAAACCCTAGCTCTCCCTTCCCCTGACCTCGCGCCCCCTCCCCGTGCGCGCACGTGCGGCCTCCGCGCCATCGTCGTGGCAGCCGGCCACTGGCCGGAGGCGGCAGGCCGACAAAAGCCGCCGAAAAACTGAGCAGTAGTGGCAGCAGCCGCACACAAGTGCGCCAACTTCCAGGTTAACTTTCTCCCTGAATACTTAACCAAATATTGACCCGTAAATTTCTATGGATAGCTGGGTTAACCCTTTATCAACCCCTTCAATCATATTTGTTTGGTTTTCCCTAGATAAATCATAATAATTCCTAAAAGTTCAGGAAAAACCTGTAAGAACAGAACATAAATGAACTGTCATGAGGCCGTTTTGGAATGCGTATAATCGTCGATTCCTCGACAGTATAGGAAATGTAATTGAACACGATTGTTGGCAACATATACGAGATGGCAACCCCATTTATAGATTTATTTTCATAGATTATATTGCTGTTAAACTATTTTCAAAGTTCAAGAAAAACCCGTTTTCAAAATTGTGAGATTTTAATAAAACCCTTCGATACGACGTGCGTCCCACCAATCCGGGCAACGTGGTCGCGAAGCGAAAGCATCGAAAGGTGCGTATCGGCTTCGTGGACGTGTGGACTTTGACGGAATTCAAATTGGTTGCGTATGTGCGACGAATTTGATGTATATCCGTTAAAATTCACCGTATCGGCCTCTGTGCAAATTTTCTAATTACTTTGTGCACGTTCGTCAGATCGAGACGAAACTTGTGCCAGCAGGACCGTATCATTTTTTGGTACTGTATGCCAAGTTTGGTCAGATTCTGAGACAATTGATTGGATCACCGTTTCGCGAGCCCCACGATCCGATTCAACGGGCAATTTTGTGCACGACCCACCGAAAACCACAATTTGACATACCGTTGGGTTCGTATCATCAAAACGAATTCGTAGACATATAGTTTGACGAATTTAGAGACCATTGGATCTAGCACGCTTTTTGGTGCAAAGTAGGTCCAACGGCGGATACCGTTTTGGCCTGAAATTACCGTTTTGCCCCTGTGTCCAGAATTAGACTTAAGGATAGGCAATTCTAGCTAATTTGACTATTCTGAGAATGTTGGCAATGTCTGTTTCAGCTTTCGAAGATAGTTGTGATGATTTGGACTTTATGGCTTAGCAGTTGACTACACTTTGTTGGATCTGCATGCAACTCCAGGCAAGATACATTGCCTCCCTCTACAGTTCATTTTCATGCTTATAGTTCATCTATTTTAGTATGTTATATTCAGTTACCTTAGTTGCTATAGATTTATATGATACCATGTTTACTAGTTTATTGTCTTGCTTGTATATCAGTATTTCCTGACTTGATAGCGTAGTTACACCAAGCTTGTCCACATTATGGTTCATGCTAGAGTTGCCCTTACCTGTGTCATGACTGAGTTGTACCGTATCGTTACCTGTATCTTGACTGAGTCGTGTTTGCAAGTGTGTGTGATTGAACTGCTATTCCTGTATCGTTCCCACAACATGCGAGTCCACACACGGGGCGAGAGTTGTCCGTTTGCACCTTCGAGTCCACACACGGGGCGAGGGTGACTTGTCTTGAAACTAACCTGCGAGTCCACATCGGAGAGAGGGTTGGTATTCCATTGATCTCTTGTTCTTCCAATAGTTTATTTATGCATAGTTGATCCCGTATCCGTGTTCATAGTTACCTGTCAGTAGCCACATGTCAGTCTCATGTCTAGTTCCTGTTTATCCCTGTTTATATTATTGCATGATTAAACAGTTAGATAGGTATATTTTTATGTATCTTGCTATGTCCCCTGAGGACCTGATAATCTCTTCAGGTAGCTGATTACATGGAGTTAGTTAGCGGCTCATGATGGTAGTGATTACACCTGCAGGAATACATGTATTTGCTTGTGATATTTCTTTATTATCCTTTCGTGCTTTATATTCCATGCCATGATATATTCTGCTTATTTTATAGACTCATATCATTCTTGGAGTCTAATCAGACAATATGCTAATGGGCTGCAGACCATGACCCATAATTGTTCATTCTTGTTTTACATGATTTTTGTGGATTGAGATACACTGTAGATTACCATATTAGCCATGATACCATGACCTTGACAGCTTATACGAACTCGAGTCGGGCTGGAGTCCGCTCGATATGTAGCTGGCTTGCTCACGAGCTCGCGTCCGAAAATCGGGTGCGGGTCGTGACAAGTTTTTGTGGTGGCCCATGCAGGTCAGAGCATATCGTATCAGTTACGTAACTGTACCGGTACGAGCCTACGAATATGACTAAACCTTAGAAATCTCAATCCACACTGCCTTGAAAATTCTTTTAGAAATCTCTCTACCGTTCTTGAAACTCCATATTTTCTCTCGATTATTCTTCCTTGATTTCCCATACCATTGATTCTCGTCCCTTCCTATTTCAAGGTGACGAGTGATCGTGCTGACTAGAATTTATCAGAAATTCTTAAGGTATAGTGCAATATTGCTTGATTGCTAAAATTTTTGGTTGCTTGATAGATATGAGGGTATTAGAGATACCATATGTTATAAATATCCATGGATAGTGATGTTAGCAACTAGTTGGATGTTACAAGATTTTAGTGACCGTGTTTTGAGGAGTAGTGTGACCAAAGGTGGATAGAAGTCCTCAAGTATTCGGAGTTATAAAATGACTAGAGAAGGTCATAAAATATTTTTGGAGAAATTAAATTTGAGGAGATTAAGAAAATAATAGACTTTGATTTTTAGGAATAATTATGAGTTAGAATTTTGAGGACGAAATTATTTTATGGTGGGTAAATTTGTAGCCTCCCTTCCTGAAAATTTTTGAAATATTTTTTTGATTTAATTGGTGATTTTAGATTTTATTATAAATAATTATTTTGTAAATTATTACGGTAGATGACTTTAGCCATGGTGGAGTTTTGAAGTACCAGGCGACTAGAAATCATGGCACGGATAGTGCAGTGGCGTGCCTTGACTAGTGTATTAGCCATGCCAAGGAAGACTCAGCCATAAGTGTGTCCTAACTATAAAAACCAGGCCAAGTTGTGACATGGCCCTTACAAATGATTTATTTATTTACTTATCAAGACTATGATATTTAGGATGCCCGGTTGTACCAATTTAGCCCGGATTGGACCCGAACCGAATCCAAGCCTATGTAGTCGGGCAGTGCGACCAAAGACGCCCATGTAGGTGTGCATTATTAGTGTTTTGTATTTTATCTTAGTGGAATATTAAGTATTTTGCGATACATCTGTTACATATATATGTGTTATTGATATTTAATTGTTAATTATTTTATAATAGGATAAATATTCTTTTTGTGATGTATTTCTAGATTGCTAGGATTTTATATCATATATATATGTGAATGTATATATAAAATAAATATTATATGTGTGTATTTGAATGTATATATAAATATATTATATAAATGTGTGTATTTGAATGTATATATAAATATATTATATAAATGTGTGCATTTGTAGGTATATATAAATATATTATATAAATGTGTGTGTATATATATATATATATATATATATATATATATATATATATATATATATATATATATATATATATATATATATATATTCGCAGTCGAGGTCGCAATCTGCTAGAACGCTTGCGTGACTGGTGGAGGAAGAAGAACAAACATAAGAAGGAAGTTGTAGCCGCGGCGGTTCTTTGGGTGCTCTGGAAAGATAGAAACAAATGGAGATATGAGAACCATGCGTAGACGATAGATAAGTTGATTGCAGAAGTTCATAGGCAAGTCGGGAAGGCCACTTTCAAATGTAGACACACCTAGTATCCATTTTGTACTGTATCTTTTGGAGCATTATCAATAAAATGTTTTTTTAAAATATATATATATATATATATATATATATATATATATATATATATATGTGTGTGTGTGTGTATATGTGTATATGTGTGTATATATAAATAAATGTATGTATATATATATGGGACGGCAGCACTGGCCCCGGTCTCCTCCGGAGCTCGCAACGTTCGGTTGGCTGGCATGGCCAGCCGGCCTCCTCGGCCCGGCCCCAGGCCTCCCCCCGCGCAGTGGTCCCCTTGCCTCCCGCCGGCCACCCTTCTTTGGCTGGCCGGTCGCCTGGCCGGCTCCCCAGTGGGGGGGGGGGGGGCTTCCCCCTTGTCGGCTTCTTCTTCTCGCTGTGGGGGTTCCCCTCACTCTACCCCCCTAGGTGCCGCCCTCGGCGCCGTCCCAGGCGCCCCCGCGCTCGGCACAGCAAGGCCCCTCCACCGGGATCTGCTTCGTCCGGCGAGCATCCCCCTGTTCCGGCGCCCCCTCCCTCCGTCGTACCTCTCGACGCGCAGTCCCCCCTTCGGCAACGCCCCTCCCTCCGTCGTGGCCTCCTGCGCCCGACCCCGGTGCTGCAAGAGCGGTCTTCCCCTTCCTCCCAGCCCCCGCCTCGGGGCTCCCGGAGGCTCCTCCCACTCATCCCGCCTCGGCTCCCCCGCTGGAATTCGTCCAGACGCCGGTGGTCTCCCACCCCCCCTCGGGTTGCGAACCCCCCTTGGGGCGTGCGGCGTCACCCTCTCCGGCGGTGGTCGAGACGCCAGCGTCGCCGCACCCTCCCCTCGACGCGCGCTCCGCTCTCCGGTGCTCCCTCCGCCGTCCCCATCCCCTCCCCTTCCCTTCCCTCCCTCTCTCCCGTTAGCCACCCCATTTCCGACGGTCGCAGGCTCCCCTCGCGGGGCTGGCCTCTGTAGAAGCATGGAAAATAATAAAGAAAGATCCATGCGGCCAGAGAGCCCCATGCGGCTCAGAGAAGTCAAGCGGCTCAAGGATCCATACGGATCAAGGATCTATGCGGCTCAAAAAAGTCCTATGCGGCTCAAAGAGGAGCCACGTGGCACGCAAACAGCTCTCTTGTTCGACCTTTACTGCATTAAATGCCTTGACCGCTGACATCTCTGACAGTTCTGACACAAAAATATCATTATGACTCCCTCATAATAACGAACTCCTTGGGAAGCAAAGAAAATCTCTGACACGATCTCCCGAGAGTCAGAAATCGTCATACGACCTTGACACGTGGACAGTCGTATGCGGCTCAAGTGGAGACTCCCCCATGCGGCCCAAGCGGAGGCTCCCCCATGCGGCTCACGAAGATCAGCCCCATGCGGCTCACGAAGATCAGTCCCATGCGGCTCACGAAGATTAGCCCCATACGGCTCACGAAGACCAGCCCCATGCGGCTCACGAAGATCAGTCCCATGCGGCTCACGAAGATTAGCCCCATACGGCTCACGAAGACCAGCCCCATGCGGCTCACGATGACCATCCCCATGCGGCTCACGATGACCATCCCCATGCTGCTCACGATGACCATCCTCATGCGGCTCATGAGGACTATCTCCATGCGGTTCACTCATACTCATGCGGCTCAAATCATTACCATGTGGTCCAAATAGTCAGGGGGGCCATTCTTAGACAGCCTTGACACGTGGCCAGCCTTATGCGGCCCAACTTTCCTGTTGCTCAGATTTCTGCTGTTATGACACGTGGCATGACAGTAGGGCACGTGGCATCAGATTGATCGAAATCTCTCAACAAATCCCAATGAAATATTGGGATCAAATCAGATCATTTGCAAATAAGCCAATTAAAGACACGTGTCGAAGAATCCGAGGTTGACATGATAAATCGGGAGGATTTATGTCAATCAGCATTAATTATCCACAAAAGATTTGATGCAATCATATTTATTGCCCAAATCTCGATGAACGGCCCAGATCCAATGATCATTAGCCACCGACTTTCAAGAATGGGCAATCATTGTAAACCCTAATGAAGCCCCCCACTCTTATAAATAGCAGGATGCTATTCCCTTGCAAAGAGAGACGAAAAAGAGAGAGAGATATACACAGAGATATACAGAGAGAGCCAGAGAGCCTGAAGAGATAGCATTTCTTCATCAACGCCCAGCAGTTCTTCTACAGAGCCAAGGCTGCACCCGATCGTCCAAGGAGTAAGGCAGAGCTGCCGTCACTTTCTCGAGCCTCTACCGTCACCCCCCAGAATCTAAAATAAACAATTGTACTTAGATTGCTGTACCTAGGCTTTCGTCCCTAGGCTTTCTTTGTACAAGCGAGTTTATATTGTGAAGTAAAAGTCCAGTCCTCCGATAATTGTTCTGCTCTTTTATATTTCATGGCAAACACGATGGCGACTCTGCTGGGGACAAACTTCTCCATGGCTGAGGAGTTGGTGACGCAATCGGATGCAGCCAAACTTGGCTCCACGCAACAGAAGATGGTCGTCCGCTTCGACCAACAGGCTTTTGAAGAAATGCTCTCTGAAGGAAGTGCTGGCCCAGTCCAAAAGCGAACCCGTACAAAGAAAGCTCGCTGCGAGTGGAGGCCGAAATCATTTGCTCCTCCATAAGCTCTGGACGGGGTACTCTCTGCTACCCAAGACGGCGAAGGCGACTCTCATACGGCTCCACTTCGAGCCGTAAAGGACTCTGCTGTCCCCAAGTTCGGCAGAGGAAAGCATTACGATGCTGGACTTGCAGGGACAAAAAGTGATTCTATGCGCCCCAAGAAAAAGCCGAACACTCCTGTGGCCAAATCTGCCAACCACATACAGGAGGATCATGCGGGTGAATCTGCCAGCCGCATGAAGAGAGTCTATGCGGCCAGATCATCCAGCCGCATGAAGAAAACTCATGCGGTTGAGACTCCCAGCCGCATGAAGAAAGCTTATGCGGCTACATCTGTCAGCTGCATGAAGATTGTTGATGACAGCCGCATAACGCCTACTCCACGCGGCTCTATCTTTGACCGCCTCTCTTATGGTCCTGATCTCTTGTGCTCTCAAGAAGACATGTCTGACTCTCTCCAGTATCACTTAGACTCTTCCTACTATGTGCCCTTACGTACTAGAGCGAAGAAGTCTAGGACAGCGCAAGCTTGGCAAGCTCGATCCGCTGATCCGACCTCTGACCATCCGAGCGTCCCGTATGCCGTTATGCGGGCCTCAGATGGAAAGTTGTACAGAACCACTCGAGTCCAGCCCCCGGCGACAAACGGACAGAGAGGTTCCCAAAAGTCTCCCAAAATCCAGGGAGCAAACATGGTCGATCCAGACCCATCTGACTTGCGTGAGGCCACCCTCCACAAACGCAAAGAAAGAGAAGATGCATCGGGGTACAAAGAGTCCTCCCACGGACGTCACTGCACCCGAGTCATCATCAACTGCTGCTGCAATAGTGCGACGGTGCGAGAAAACCGGCAGTCCGTCTTTCAGAGACTGCAACAGCCATCTTCAGAAGACGAGGCACTTCCCGTCGTCTCCTGCAACTCTGCTCAGAAAGTCTCCGTCGATGGGAGAGGAAAGAAGACCAGTGCTCCTAGCCCGAAGATATCAACCACTATGACTAAAAGACTATCGTCTAAACAGGTGCCCACCACCGGAGCTTTCCAAGGTACCCGTTCTAAGACGAAATCTGCTACAGTAGGAGATTCGTCGTCCATACCACTGGGGATTGCTGGGACTGGGGGTAGCACTCCTCAGAACATCCACGACAATCCGATGTTCCAAGAAGACGAGCCGGGGGAAACAACTCTCCCATCAGATGCAGCAAACCCCGACGTCCCCGAGGACATCCACAATTCCCAAGACGAGACAAACTCGAAAACTGGGGGTACTGTTCCTTCTGAGTCCAAACCAGAGGAGAACATTCCTACATACCCCGATGACTTCTCACTACAGGGGTATGATTCAGAGGGCGCTTCCTCCACCGTTCCGTCCATCTCCCCTCATGTGAAGACGGTGTTCATGACGGACAGCAGCCAAGGTGGCTCCAGTGATCGCCAACGCATCGACACTCTAGAGGCCATACTGCTTGCCTTGGTCAAGTCTGTGGATGAGATCAAAGCGGCCCTTCCAACTCTGCAAGGAGGGACGCCTGCCCAAACAAACGCGGGTCCCACGGTCAATGCGGACTCAAATTCAGTGGCACCAAAACCGGAAACAATCCTCCTGAAGTAACGGCCCCCACCGCTGTGGATGAGGCCCGAGAAGCGAGAAGAGAGGTCCAGGAGCTCCGAGCCATGTTTCACGCTCGAGAAAATTCTCAAGACCTCAGAATACGGTAACCGTATCCTGCTGCATGGAGGGATGTCCCCTTCCCGCCAAGATATAAGCCGTTCAATATCAATCCCTATGATGGCAAGACCTCCGCAAGTCGGTACATCACTTACTTCGAGGTCACCACCGACCATCTGCCCCATGACGATGCCATCCTCATACGATTATTCATCGGGGCATTGGAAGGAGCCACCTTCGACTGGTATCGCAACCTGCCAGACAACTGCATCCACTCCTTCGCCGGCTTCAAGCGCATGTTCTTAGAGAGATTCTACGAAGTAGGACAGGACATCACAATGTCCACTCTCATGGACGTCGTCCAAGGAGAGAAAGAGCTCACGAGGAACTATATCGAGCGGTTTTGCCAAACCGCAATGAAGCTGCCGTATGGAAATCCAGATTCCTCCTTGATTGAAATTTGCCAAAAGAGACTGCTTCCAACAATCAGTCTCTGGATGGGCGAAAGTCAATTCAAGGACTGAAGACGTTTATCATTAGTGCCACAAGCGCCGAAGAACGACTGAAGAAGGCTCGCCAACTGGGATTGCACATCTCAGAGGGAGAGGACAAGAGCAGACGTCCCAACGCCAACACCAACAATGGGGGTAGCTCCTCCAACAATCGGGACAACAAGGGCAAGCAGGCTATGGTGGCCGACACAGCACAGAAACCTGAGCCAAAGCCGACAGATAAACAATGGCCACAAATCACTTACTCCTTTGAAGACGGTCACGTCAAGCCCATCTTGGACATGCTCATACAAGGAGACAGAATCCAGCTTCCTCCACCAAGACGGGAACCGCAGCCGGCAGAGATGGAGAACCCAAAGTACTGCCATTACCACCGCTACGTCTACCATGCTACACACGACTGCTACCAGCTAAAACGCTACATCCAAAATCTCATCGATTCGAACGCTCTGGCCATCGGTTTCGAAGAGGTAACTGTGGCGGCCAATATGGTGTCGGTACAATTCGACAGCTTCCCTCCGACGAAAACTCAAGACGGTGTGGTCCCCATCCCTTTGGCGACAATGGAGATTGCTAATCTTCCACCACCCCGAGATCAGGATGCTGGTCTAGTGCCTCTCACCACATCATGAGGAGAGGTCATGTGGGTCCATTCAGACTTGGTATCTGAAGTGACTCAGCCCACACCATCTTCCATTGGCAAGAAGAAGAGTGGAAAAGTCAGGTCCTGCCGCATAATCTCGACAGATATCGAAGAAGCTACAGTCGTCGTCACTCCGTCTGGAGCACAATCCCAACCCGTGGCTGACAACTCGGCTGAAGATCATCAGCCCGCTATAACTGACGCTCTGGGGCCGGCTCAGCCTCCGACGACCGACAAGCCTAGGCCGAAGGAGACTCGCTTTGACAAATCCCTCCGAAAAGAGACACCGCAGGGGCTGGAGAAGCCCTACAACTTCGATATCTTGGCACAATTAGCCAACACACCGGCCAAGTTGTCTTTATATGAGCTTCTGAGGCTCTCAAAGGATGTTCGCATGGCTTTGAGCGATGCACTCCAAAATGTCGATGCGTACCTGGCTCAGGTCAACCTCACGGGAGAGAACCCGCCTGCAGATCTCCAAGACAGTGCTTGCACGGGAGCAATGCCCAACATTGTCTTCACTCCGCAGGACATGCTCATCAAAACCAACCTGCACGATCGCCCACTATACTACACTGGATACATCGGCGACGTAAAGGTGGATCGGATGCACATCGATCCTGGCTCCTCCATAAGCATTATTCCGAAGGATCTGTTACATCATCTCCGTATTCCCATGCATCGCCTGACGCCTACAAGCACCGCCATCAGCGGTTTCAATTCGGGCAGGAGCTACCCAATCGGGAAGATTCGTCTGAAGTGCCAAATTGGCGATCTCCAGTCGAAAGTCACCTGCTATGTCATAGATGCAGACACTTCTTACAACATCCTCTTGGGGCGCCCATGGATATACGATTATATGATCGTACCTTCCATGCTGCACCAGTGCTTCAAATATGTCGATAAACACGGCTTCGTGAGGGCAGAATTTGCCGACATCGATCCCTTCAAAGGGGTCAAATCCTACTACTCAGACTCCTGCCTATACGAAAAGTCAAAGAGGCACCTTGATGAAGGAGATGTGCAAGCTCGTACCGCGACTGCCACAGGATTAGAAGAACCTCTGACAATCCACCTCCAAGCTCGCAAACCTGGCAAGTCCGCACCCCTTACAGCCACTCTGCGTAAGGATGCAATCAGCCTCTCGGCACAAGAAGAGCAAATGATAATCCGGCTTCCAAGGTCTGGCCAAGTGCCATGACCCACAAAGGAGCCACTGACAATCAGGCTGCCGAGAGTCGGCCAGCCGCAAACGGAGAAGCTCAATCCCTCCGATAAGCCAATGACGATACGCCTTTCCAAGAAGGGTCGTCACCCCGATACAAGGCCTGGAACCTCTAGCGAACCAACCACTCCCCACCCAGCATTGAGTACCAAGCTGAGGGTCGCTAGTCTGCCAACAACTCCCCGTTCTGCTCCACCAGCTGAACCTCTGTCGATCAAGCTGCCCAGGTCGTCCTCTCAGTCTTTATTTACGCAGGGGGTAGCCGAAGAGGAACCGGAGCTAGCCAAGTATGTGGCTGCCCACACTGATGTTCCCTCCCAGATGATGTAATCCCGCTAGAAAAGATACCTTACTTCATCAATAAAGGGCTATCTTTGAACTACCTCGAGCTTAACAAGCTTTGTACAATGTATGCTATGGAACACGGTATAGGCACTCACCTACACACACAGGTGACAAATGTGTACACCGCAATCCAGCTTACTCCAGTGGAAGACGCTTACCGCATAATCGATGGAGGGGACCATCCAATCATCTTCGGCCGGAAAGACGATCCGTATCCCTTCACTATAGAAAAAGCCGCCCTTGAATCAGATGCCGGGAGACTGCCTCTGTATCTTTATAGCCCCCAATCCAAATATCTTATGCAGAAACAGGGGTATGATCTGGAGACTACCCCAGGCTTAAACTACGGCACTGGGCGACGATTACCTATGAAGCCACCGGTCCCGGCGGGCAAACCACGGGTCTACTATAGCAAAACTCGATATGGATTAGGGTATATAACACCCACGACGACCCCTGAGAGTTCAGATGAAGAATGTGACTGGCATTCACATTCAACCGGGTCACCAACTTCTGATTCGGATACCAGCATCGGAGATGTATTCAGACAAGTCTTGTTAGTTAACATGGCATTCGCCGACGCTTATGAAGAAGACGAAGACATCCCTGAAATCCTCGAGCTAGAGCCGTAGGCCCAACAGTTAGATGCACAATGTGAAAAGCGGTTCGAACAGAGAGAACCTCCTACCGAAGATGAGGTTATATAAGTCGACCTCGGCAGCAAATCTTCTCCAAAACCAATCTTCGTCAGTAAAAGCCTAACAAACGAAGAGCGAGAATCGCTGCTGGAACTTGTCAAAGAATATATTGATGTGTTCGCCTGGAGCTATGAAGACATGCCGGGGTTAAATCCCGATATTGCTCTTCACAAACTCAACATTCGGCCGGATGAAAAGCCAGTCAAGCAACAACAGCGACGCTTCCGCCCGGGCATTATGGATGCGATCGAAACCGAAGTCAACAAATTGATAGCCAGCGGCTTCATTCGTAAGGAGCAACATCCTGATTGGGTCGCCAACATAGTACTCGTCCTCAAGAAGAATGAGAAGATTCGAATCTGTATCGACTTCCGCAATCTGAACGAGGCATGCCCCAAAGATGAATTCCCCCTTCCAATCACAGACATCATGATTGACAACACTTGCGGCTTCGAACGTATGTCATTCATGGATGGCTTCTCGGGGTACACCCAAATCAAGATGTCTCCTGACGACGAAAAGCATACATCATTCCGAACACCGATTGGCACATACTGTTACACAGTCATGCCTTTCGGTTTGAAGAATGCCGACGTCACATATCAAAGAGCTATGACATTAATCTTCAGAGACCACTTGCGCAAGATGGTGGAGTGCTATGTTGATGACATAGCCGTCAAGAGTCGCTGTAAGGGAGATCTTCTGCAGGATCTGAGGACGGTATTCGACCTGATGCGAGCACACAATTTAAAATGAACCCTACAAAGTCCTTCCTGGGCGTATCCAGCGGGAAGTTCTTAGGTTTTATCATCACCGCCCAGGGTATCCACGTAGAACCTGAGAAGACAAAAGCAATTATGGAGATGGGTCCCCCGAGAAATCTTCGCAAACTCAGAGGCCTTCAAGGGAGGCTAGCTTACATCAGGAGGTTCATTTCCAACCTCTCCGGGCGATGTCGACCATTCACCCATCTCATGAAGAAAGGCGTCTCATTCGTATGGGATGAAGAATGCCAGCGTGCCTTCGACAGCATCAAAGAATATTTGTCGAACCCTCCAGTCCTGGTGGCTCTGGTTACTGGAAAACCATTCCTGCTCTACGTACGAGCAATGGAACATTCTCTCGGGGCTCTACTGGCACAAAATAACGATGCAGGCCATGAACAAGCCATATATTACCTCAGTCGAATGATGATTGGGCCAGAGCACCGATACACCGCTGTGGAGAAGGAATGCCTCGCCCTGGTGTTCGCCATTCAGAAGACGCGGCACTATGTCACTGGACAAACAATACATGTGATCTTACGAGTCAACCCTCTTAGGGTCCTCATGACTAAACTAGGGGCACTCAGCTCTCGCCTCGCTACATGGGCAATATTGCTGTCCCCCTATCATATGATCTTCGTCCCGCAAAAGGCTGTTAAGGGTCAAGCCCTGGCAGACTTTTGGCAGCTCACCCAGGATCGGAGTCGTCCAGAATATATGAAAAAATCCCAGATGAGGTCGCCGACTCGCATGCAACCTCTCACGATAATATATGGCGAATGTTCTTCGACGATGCTTCAAGAACTGGACCCAAGGGAAACATCGTCGTCGGAGTCAGGGTGGTGCTGGTTTCTCCTTTCGGATTGGTGATCAATTGCGCTTACTCTCTCATAGAACCCTGCTCTAACAATGTGGCCGAGTACAACGCTTTGGTCATTGGCCTCCAACTTGCAAGAGAGCTGGGGAAATATCTTGAAGCATACGGCGATTCTCAGTTAATCGTCAATCAGATCCGGGGCTCATACGAAGTCCACCACGAAGACATGATCCCTATCACCAAATAGCGATCGACATCATCTCGTTGTTCGAGGGGTTCTTCATCGAGCATGTTCCCAGACTCCAAAATATCGAAGCCGATGCCTTAGCAGGCCTGGCCGCTTTCCTAGCAGTGCCAAATTATACTCATCAATCGGTGGATGTGATCGGCCACGAACTGGTCTGCCCCAAGAACAACGTTCAATTCGTGGCGAGTTATTCCGCCCAGACGATCGACGAGGCCCCGGATTGGAGATAACCATTCATTGACTTCGTCGTCTACGATATCCTGCCCGAGAACCCAAAGAAAGCCACCTCCATCAGACGGCATTCTCTCAGATTTTTCTACGATACAGAGACGAAGATGCTGTATCGCCGCTCCTACGACGGATTATTACTTCGGTGTCTATCAAATGCAGAAGCCAAAGAAGCCGTACGAGAAGCTCACGACGGTGTCTACGGGGCCCATCAGTCTGGCCCCAAATTGCAAGACCGTCTTCGCCGAATGGGCTACTACTGGCCCACGATGGTCGCAGATGCGATAGACTATGCTAGAAAGTGCAAAGCTTGCCAAGTCCACACGGACTTCATCCACCAACCATCCGAATTTCTACATCCGACTGTGGCATCCTGGCCATTCGAAGCATGGGGGATGGATATCATTGGTCCAATTACTCCACCTTCCTCCCGAGGATATCGCTTCATACTCGCAATCACAGATTACTTCTCCAAATGGGCGGAAGCTGTCCCACTTGCAGAAGTCAAGACTTCAAACGTGATCAGCTTCCTTAAGCATCACGTCATCTATCGCTTTGGACTGCCCCGAAGGATCATCTACGAAAATGGTTCACAGTTTGCAAGCCATGCCTTCTATCGGTTCTGTGACAAGCACCGCATCCAGAACATTGCTTCGACGCCATACAATCCAGCATTGAATGGGTTGGCAAAAGCATTCAACAAAACCATCATCAAGTTACTCAAGAAGTTCGTGTCGTCCAATAAATGCGACTGGAACGAGAAGCTTGGGGAATGCTTGTGGGCGTACCGTACCACAGTCCGAACGGCCACAGAGAACACACCATTCTTCCTGGTGTACGGGAGTGAGGCAGTTCTCCCATTGGAGACTCAAATACCCTCACTCCGCGTCGCCCTCACTTATCAATTGACGACGGATGATAACTACCGACGTCGACTACAAGAGTTAGAGGCCTTAGATGAAAAGCGCCTCCTGGCCCAGCAAAGGATCGAGCTATACCAAGCACGCATCTCTAGAGCTTTCAACAAGAAGGTTAAAATCAGAACATTCCAAGTGGGCGATCTCGTTCTGGCAGTCCGAAGGCCGATGGTCATGACTCACAAGACCACCGGCAAGTTTCAGCCAAAATAGGAAGGTCCATTTATCATCGAGGCTGTATTTTCCAACGGTTCTTATCGCCTCGCAAAACAAAATGGAGACTTGCTCATGTTGCCCGTCAACGGCAAGTTTCTGAAGAAATATTATGTCTAAACGACATTTTCCAGATCGTTGAGTCATGTGCCCGCTGGTGCCGCTGAACTCACACCCACAATATTCCAGATCATTGAGTCATGTACCCGCTAGTGCCGCTGAACTCACTTTCACAAGTATCCCAGATCATCGAGTCATGTACCCATTGGTGCCGCTGAACTCACCTCCACAACATTTTCCAGATCATCGAGTCATGTACCCGCTGGTGCCGCTGAACTCACATCCACAATACTCCAGATTATCGAGTCATGTACCCGTTGGTGCCGCTGAACTCACATCCACAATATCCCAGATTATCGAGTCATGTACCCGCTGGTGCTGCTGAACTCATAACCACTCATTCCAGATTATCGAGTCATGTACCAGCAGGTGCCTCTGAACTCACATTTCGGTCACTCTTTCAGATAGTAAGTCATGTATGATCATACCACTGAACTTTCTTCCTGGAAGAGATCCTCCCTCATGATCCACTACCAGCACTCCCAGTGCACAAAAAGGGTAACCGATCCACAAATTTCCAAAACGGCCATGTCCTCATTACCTCTGAGTCGTTTTACTTCCGCCAAAAACAAATCACCCCTTTACATAGAACTTCCATGTCCTCATTACCTCTGAGTCGTTCTATGTACCCTCCTTCATTGAGCCCACTCCTGTCATGTCCTTATTACCTCTGAATGGGAAGGCTCCGTCGAAGAAACCTTCATGCTTGCCATGTCCTCATTACCTCTGAGTAAGTATGATGATTCCCTTTCGACTTATTATCTGTACCCACAACCGGAGTACGCCAAGGATAATAGGTCCACAAATATTCTCCGCTGAGTCCACTCCCACCATATCCTTATTACCTCTGAGCAGGAAGACTCCACGAAAAAACCTCCGTACTTACCATGTCCTCATTACCTCTGAGTAAGTATGTTGGTTCTCTCTCGTCTTATTATCTGTACCCTGAACCAGGGTACGCCAAGGGTAATAGGTCCACAAATGTCCTCTGTTGACCACAAATATCCTCTTTTGAGTCCACTCCTGCCATGTCCTCATTACCTCTGAGTAGGAAGACTCTACGGTAAAACCCTCATACTTGCCATGTCCTCATTACCTCTGAGTAAGTATGTTGGTTCCCCTTCATCCTATTATCCGTATCCTAAGTCGGGGTACGCCAAGGATAATAGGCCCATAAATGTCCTTTGCTAAGTCTCTTAGTACAGGCCCACCATTCCTTATCATGCCCCGGGAGCCCAGCTGCTCCATGGCATTCTATCTCCCAATACCCTGAACACTCACGACCACCTTACCGTGGAACCGTTCTAGGTATCCCCAATCAAACTTGTTATCCATACCTAAAACCAAGGTATGCCATGGGTAACAGGTCCACAAACAAGTCCCCCATGCGGGGCACACATCACCACAATACAACAGGCACAAACAAACAATACAAATGGAGGGTAGAATAGAAAGTACTCTTTATTTGATAGACAAAAAAAAGCATTACATGTTTTGGGACCATGTCCCTCTCAAAGAGAAAAGAAAATGAAAGACAGAAACAAGAAGAGGCCGATTATAGTTCGGCATTACACAACTCCAAGAGGCGGCTTCTCACCAAGGCAGTACCCCGCTCAAGCCTCTGTCTAGCCCTGCGCTCAGCCTCCTGGGACAACCGCTCCCCATTACCAGGTCCATGAGTGTCCGCCAGTCGTCGTCCAACCTCTTCAGATCCGCTTCCAAGTCAGCCGAAGTTTTATTGACTTTCTCAGCCTCCTGGATAATCAGCCCTCTGTCGATCCGGGCAGCCTCAAGCTCAGACTCAAAGAAAGTTAACTTCCTCTGAAGCTCAAGGATCTGCTCCCACGTCTCAGTAATCCCGCGGGAGGCAGTTGCTTCCCGAGCTGTAATATCTTCACTCTCATGGCTCAATTGATCATAGCGATCAGACAAAGTGCGGAGATCCTCCAGTATGGCCGGCCTGGTTTTATCCTGAGCAGCCCTCGCCTTCTCTATAGCAACTGTAAGGGAGCCACGCTCCTGGTCAATAGCAGTAGACAGATCAACCTGTCGTAGTGCTTGAAGCTGGGCCACCAGTTGATCAGTCTCCAGCAATTTTGCTTCCAGAAGTGCAGCCACCCCTGCCCCACCAGGAAGGGCCTTGAGGATATCAATTTGACCCTGGGCGCATTGCCGGGCCAAGACAAAAGAGGTCCCTCTCTCCATAACAGCTTCTATTCCCCTTTTTAAGTGACGATAAAAGCTGTCGACTACGTCCTGTAACGATTCGTCCAGGACCTCTGTGGAGGACGACGTCAGAGGAAGCGTGGCCGGCAGCGTCGAAGGAGTTGTGCTAGAACTTGCCACCTGGGGGGCAACCTCCGAGCAGAATGATGCACGGATAGCGGCTAATTCTTTCTCCGCCACCCGAAGAGCCTGAACACTTGGCAGGGTGGAGAGATCGACTCTCGGAGCCACCCGGACAGAGGAAGACACAAGGACCATTGTCCCTTTGCCCCGGTTGCACCATCACCGGACTTGCCAAACTCGAGCCCGTAGGAGGCCCATCAAGACGAACTGGAAGGGGAGGAGGTACGCTCCTCTCCGCCAGTGCCCCGTTCGACAGAGTCCGTCTCGACAATGTCCATCCTCGGCACTGGAGGGGCAGGACCTGCATGTCCATGACAATGATCAATCGACGTGACCCGAAGGATGTGATCATAGAGTAGATAAGCCTCCTCGCAAGTTAAGATTCGGCTTATCTTACCAGGAGAGGAGCATGGAGGCTGCAGCTCATTCGCAGCTGGCAGGGTCTCCTCACCCGCGATCTCCAAGTTAAAATTGGCCAGCCCCTCTGACCCAGCCACCTCAGAGGGAGAGGCGACTCGATCAGCATCACATTGACGGAATTTAGCAATTTCAGGGGCAGACTCACCAGAGTCCCCGTCATCCCAGGTCACGATCTCTGCAACTCGAGAGTCCTCTTCTTCTGACGCCTACAAAAGGGAAAGAAGATGATTAAAATCAAAACTAGAAGAAAGGAAGGACCGGTAGTAACTTATTTACCTCTGATACGGGGTCGATTTCTTCGCCTCTTTCCCTGATAGTTTGCCCACGGTGTCTGGTCGCAGCCAGTTTCCGAGAGCGAGGAATGCCGCCAACAGGAAAAAGTTTCCTGCTACGCTTCCGTGAAGGGCCGGGTGCAACGGAGGGCTGATCTACCATCATCTCATCTGGCAAAACAGGCGGCAGATTCGCCCCTACATCTGCCATCGGAAAGGAAGAATCATCTTTATCGGGCTCGTCGCCTTCGTCATCTGCAGCAGCGGAGTCCGAATCCGGCACTCCGACTTTGTTCTTCCTCTTCCTTGTCTTGGCCCCCTGGGAACCCTCATCCAGACCGGTACCAACGATGAAACTGATACCCGGGTTAAAACCGACAGGTGGCTTGTTCGCCATGATGTGGTACAGAGCCGCCACATACAAGATATCTACTGACGTCTTGATAGTGGAAACGGAGAAAACGATACGGGTATGGAATGTGTCATAGTAATGCCAGGCCCGAATGCCGTCTAGAAGGCTACCTTCAAAGCCCAGACAAGAGCTGGGGCTGTCTAAAAAAAGTTGACAATACCCAAATTGTCGGGCGAACCTGCTAGGCAGATAGGGGTCCAGAAAGACAGTATTACGGTTGCGATACACCAGATGAGAGGAGCGGATATTTCGCAGCCACAGAAGCATCTGGCCGTCCAGAAATTGAGGGGGGCCAATACCGTCAAGATGGACAGCCGCTATTTCCTCATGAGTAAAACGAGGGACAAATACAAAAATGTTGTACATGTCTGCCCTCGCCAATACCATCCGGCAAGTGCGCATGGTCTCGAATTCCCAAGACTCATTACGATAGCAGAAGATAAAAGCGTCGTCATCAGTTACGCCGTCTCCAGAGCCTGGTCTCATCAAAGACGGGTAATGCATCAACAGCCACCCCATCAAATAATGATAGGGTAACTCGGTCCGTTCAAAATCTTTTGTCACATCACGGGCAAGGACCTTGGATGTGAAAGTGCGAAGGCCACGGTGTATACTGCACACCATGGCCGGGAGGAGAGCTAGCCGGACCCGCAAAACTAACTTCACAGCCGGAAGGATGAAGTTGCGACTGATCCTCTCGATGGAACCTGCTCCGCCCGAGACTACACAGTTTCGCAGCCATATCATTAAGAATCCCGCCAGGAGCGCTTTCTCCGACAACTCGTGGGTGTCCTGATAAAAATAACTGAAAGAGTCGGTCTGACTCCCGAACCTGTCACTAGAGGTGGCCACCCTCTTAGTTGACGACATTAAGGCTTTCACTGCCTCCCGGGACTGAGGACGGCGGGGAGTAACTTGACCTGAAGCATCCGTCGTGAAGAGATAGAGCACCCAGTCCTTGGTATGAGGGGCATTCCCTTCCGAGCTGTTCTCCTTTTTGGCTATTTGATGACATGTGCTATAATGGCACAATATCTCTTGATAAAGAGCCACGAAGCCTGGATACCGCTTTTCCAACTCTTCAAACTCCTCGTTCGTGGGAGTATACGCCTCAAAAGCTTCGTCCCCCAAGAAATCTTGGAGGTCGCATGCATTTCGTGGAGCGCAAGCCCCATTTCCCCTATGGGCGTATAGAAGGTCCCCGTGCGGCGATTATACATCTCCAGCAGAGATATAAACAATCTCTTGTTTATAGGCAAGCCATGGCTAGTGCCCCGAATAGCATGGTAAAGACCAATCTCATACAGAAAGGCCTCAGACCTTCATAAAATCCACGTAGACAGATTGGTCCACGAGGAAATCGGATGTATCCAGCTGGGGAGCATCAACCGACCAATGGAATAGGAGCCCTTCCGAGCGAGTTGGTTCATAAAAGTGTCGGCTATAGAAAATATGAAATTGGGACCCGCCACATTCAAGAACGTACCCGGGGCCAATTCCATTACAGAACGGCTGGTGTGCACCTTGTCCGTGCACACCGACTTCAGGCTGTTGTTATAATAGATGTCTTCCACGAACATCCCACTCCGAGTAGGAGTTAAAGAATCTTCCATCTTTCGGTCCAATTGGAGCATATTGAACCAAGAGAAAGGGAAGTGACGCTCCATCTGGGGGATACGGATCGCCATCCCGTTAGAAACAAAACCCCAGTTCTCCGACACCTCAAGAATCTGACTGTTCTTCACAGTCAAGGCGTCTCCAAAGAAGAATGCGGGCTTCAAATATTCCCTTTCTAATTTCCCCGAGTTCATCATAGCATTAAGAAAATAGAAAGGCTGATTCTTGATGGCATTCGATCTCGCCGGGGGCTCGTCACTCGGAAACTGGTCAGTCATGTGTTGGACTATATGGTCGTATCTATAGCCCAAAGCAGCTTGGGCGCTGCCTACCAGGAGCTCTCCAGCAGCATTAACCAGCAAATTCACTGAGAAGAAGACAGAAAAAGATAAGTTAAAAGGATGGACAAAAAGGAACTAATGGGTGCTTTCGAGCTTATGCGGCTTCAAGCCTCATGCGGCTCAGGAGAACACTTATGCGGTTCCAACTTACTGAAGCCTCATGCGGCTCAGGAGAACACTTATACGGCTCCGACTTATGGAAGCCTCATGCGGTTCAAGCTCAGAAGAACATTCATGCGGCTCCACTTAGTAAAGGGTCATGCGGCAGTGCTTTCATAGGGCCCGCAGGGATTGGATAAGTTCACGCGGGCCACGTGACAAACAAAAGTGGGTGAATCTATGTGGCTCAGTGTAGCTTATGCGGCCTGGTTGGCGAAGTGCGTATGCGGCCACAGTGGCTATTCTTATGCGGCTCGCGGCTCGACCATAGGACGAACATGCGGTTCACATGAAGATAAGGGCTCGTGCATAAAGCATGCGACGTAGCCATGGCAGTTAGGGTTCTTTAAACCCACATAAAGTCTTTACCAGCAATAGGAGGATGAACGTCAGGGTGAGCTGCGAGCACGACGGCCGGCGGAGGAACGACCGCGGCTGAAGTAGAGGCAGTCTTCTTCGACGAAGATGCCGCCTTCTTCGCCGCGACGGTCTTCTTGGGAGCCATTGGCAATTAAAGAAGAAGATGACAATAGAGCAGGGAAAATTCGAAGTGAAGGAGAAAGTAAAGAAGTTTCCTCTCTCAAACTCCTCTTATTTATAGGAGGACAAGAGAGGGGAGAACACAGAGATTGATAACCACCTCGGAAAAGACGAAACCGACTCCTCGGATTTTGGCCCCTCTTTCATAAAGGAGATTCACCCAGGGCATAAAATCTAAAGATTTAATGAGCCGACCCTTGGGATCTCCCCTAAAGACGGCACTAAAAAGAATTTGAGGCAATTAATGATGCGCAGACGTGGCGAGGAGCTCATGCGGCCCGAAAGTCCCTGTGACTGATTGACTCAATGCGGCCGAGACATCCATGCGGCCGAGTCATCCATGCGGCCGAATCATCCATACGGCCGAATCATCCAAGCGGCCGAGTCATCCATGCGGCCGAGACATCCATGTAGCCGAGACATCATATGCGGCTAGAAGAATACATGGCCATGCTTCTTATTCAAAGTATTTCAATTTTGCAAATTGAAAACTTTGAAGGGGGTCTTGTAGAAGCATGGAAAATAATAAAGAAAGATCTATGTGGCCAGAGAGCCCCATGCGGCTCAGAGAAGTCATGCGGCTCAAGGATCCATACGGATCAAGGATCTATACGGCTCAAGAAAGTCCTATGCGGCTCAAAGAGGAGCCACGTGGCACGCAAACAGCTCTCTCGTTCGACCTTTACTGCATTAAATGCCTTAACGGCTGACATCTCTGACAGTTCTGACACAAAGATATCATTATGACTCTCTCATAATGACGAACTCCTTGAGAAGCAAAAAAAATCTCTGACACGATCCCCCGAGAGTCAGAAACCATCATGCAGTCTTGACACGTGGACAGTCGTATGCGGCTCAAGTGGAGACTCCCCCATACGGCCCAAGCGGAGGCTCCCCCATACGGCTCACGAAGATCAGTCCCATACGGCTCACGAAGATCAGCCCCATGCGGCTCACGATGACCATCCCCATGCGGCTCACGATGACCATCCCCATGCGGCTCACGAGGACTATCTCCATGCGGTTCACTCATACTTATGCGGCTCAAATCATTACCATGCGGTCCAAATAGTCAGGGGGGCCATTCTTAGACAGCCTTGACACGTAGCCAGCCTTATGCGGCCCAACTTTCCTGCGGCTCAGATTTCTACTGTTATGACACGTGGCATGACAGTAGGGCACGTGGCATCAGATTGATCAAAATCTCTCAACAAATCCTAATAAAATATTGGGATCAAATCAGGTCATTTATAAATAAGCCAATTAAAGACACGTGTCAAAGAATCCGAGGTTGGCATGATAAATCAGGAGGATTTATGTCAATCAGCATTAATTATCCACAAAAGATTTGATGCAATCACATTTATTGCCCAAATCTCGATGAACGGCCCAGATCCAATAATCATTAGCCGCCGACTTTCAAGAATGGGCAATCATTGTAAACCCTAATGAAGCCCCCCACTCTTATAAATAGCAGGGTGCCATTCCCTTGCGAAGAGAGACGAAAAAGAGAGGGAGATATACAAAGAGATATACAGAGAGAGCCAGAGAGCCTGAAGAGATAGCATTTCTTCATCAACGCCCAGCAGTTCTTCTACAGAGCCAAGGCTGCACCCGATCGTCCAAGGAGTAAGGCAGAGCTGCCATCGCTTTCCCGAGCCTCTACCGTCACCCCCCAAAATCTAAAATAAACAATTATACTTAGATTGCTGTACCTAGGCTTTCGTCCCTAGGCTTTCTTTATACAAGCGAGTTTGTATTATGAAGTAAAAGTCCAGTCCTCCGATAATTATTCTGCTTTTTTATATTTCATGGCAAACAGCCTCCCCCTCTAGAGCCATCGCCCCCTCCTCCAGCCCGGTCCCTCCGACGGCCGTGGGCGCTTCGTCCCCACCTCCCCGCCCCCCTTCTTCAGGCCAGCCCTCCCAACCCTCCGGGCCGGCTCCCCCACCGTACCCCCCATCCCCCTTTCGACTTCTCCCGCTGGTGCTCCACGGCCCCCGTCTCCGACCGCGCCACTCCGGGCCAGTCTCCCTCGCCGGATCCCACCTGGCTCCGGGCATCACGACGGATGGGGGGGTCGAGGCTCCTTCGAGCTGAGCACCCTCCACCTCATCGGGCTGCGTGCCCATTCCTCTTCGGAACGCGTGCCCTCGGGTAGTGTACCCGCTATTTCGGGTAGTGTACCCACACCCCTTTGGGCTGACAGTCCTAGACTTTTCAAAATTTTGAAATTTGGGTTATTTCAAAATTTTACATTTCGAATCTTTGTAATTTCGACTTAGCTTATCAGGGCCCTTTTGTGCTTTTCGGCTCTGCTACTGTCTGTAATGCTCTTTTCGAGCTCCCACTTCCATTTCAATAAAGTACCTTTTTAGTAAAAAAAATAAAAATAAATGTATGTATGTATATGTGTGTAAATATATATGTATAGGTATATATGTACATGGGCCTATATATGTATATATATATATATAGATATTAATTGCTAATAGGAAAAAGAATAGAAATAGAAAAAAAAGAAAGAAAAACCAAAATAATAGCAGCCCAGCTTAAACCCCCTCAGCCGGCCCAGGCCTGCTCAGCCCACGAGACCACAAAACCCAGCCAAGCCGAGCGGGCATCCACGCTAATCCTCGGACTCGAACCCCTGTGAAACACATAGCGTACCTATAAAATCGAGAGATCGAAGAGGATCGAAACCCTAGCTCTCCCTTCCTCTGACCTCGCGCCCCCTCCCCGCGCGCGCTCTTACGGCCTCCCCGCTGCCGTCGGGGCGGCCGGCCACTGGCCGGAGGCGGCAGGCCGACAGAAGACGCCGAGAAACAGAGCAATAGTGGCAGCAGCCGCACACAAGTGCGCCAACTTCTAGGTTAACTTTCTCCCTGAATACTTAACCAAATATCGACCCGTAAATTTCTATGGATAGCTGGGTTAACCCTCTATCAACCCCTTCAATCATATTTGCTTGGTTTTCCCTAGATAAATCATAATAATTCTTGAAAGTTCAGGAAAAATCTATAAGAATAGAACACGAATGAACTGTCATGAGGCTGTTTTGGAAGGCGTATAATCGTCGATTCCTCGACAGTATAGGAAATGTAATTGAACACGACTGTTGAAAACATATACGAGATGGCAACCCCATTTATAGATTTATTTTTCATAGATTATATTGCTGTTAAGCTATTTTCAAAGTTTGAGAAAAACCCGTTTTTAAAATTGTGAAATTTTAATAAAACCCTTCGATACGACGTGCGTCCCCGCCAATTCGGGCGACGTGGTCACAAATCGAAAGCATCGAAAGGTGCGTATCGGCTTCGTGGAAGTGTGGAATTTGACAGAATTCAAATTGGTCGCGTGTGCGAGACGAATTTGATGCGTATCCGTCGAAATTTACCGTATCGACCTCTTTGCAAATTTCCTAATTACTTTGTGCACGTTCGTCAGTTTGAGACAAAACTTGTGCCAGAAGGATCGTATCATTTTTTTGGTCCTGTATGCCAAGTTTGGTCAGATTCTGAGACAGTTGATTGGATTACCGTTTTGTGGGCCCCACGATCCGATTCAACGGGCGATTTTGTGCACGGCCCACCGGAATCCATAATTGGACATACCGTTGGATTCGTATCATCAAAACGAATCCGTAGACATGTAGTTTGATGACTTTAGAGACCATTGGCTCTGGCACACTTTTCGGTGCAAAGCGAGTCCAACGACGGACACCGTTTTAGCCCAAAATTACCGTTTTGCCCCTGTGTCCATAATTGGACTTAAGGACATGCAATCCTAGCTAATTTGACTATTCTGAGAATGTTGGTAATGTCTGTTTCAGCTTTCGGAGACAGTTGTGATGATTTAGACTTTATGGTTTAACTGTTGACTACACTTTGTTGGATCTGCATGCAACTCCAGGCAAGATACCTTGCCTCCCTCTACAGTTTATTTTCATGCTTATAGTTCATCTGTTTTAGTATGTTATATTCAGTTACCTTAGTTGTTATAGATTTATATGATACCAAGTTTACTAGTTTATTGTCTTGCTTGTATATCAGTATTTCCTGACTTGATTGCGTAGTTACACCAGGCTTGTCCATATTATGGTTCATGCTAGAGTTGCCTTATGACTGAGTTGTACTGTTTCGTTACCTGTATTTTGACTGAGTCGTTTCTGCAAGCATATGTGATTGAACTGCTATTCCTGTATCGTTCCCACAACCTGCGAGTCCACACACGGGACGAGGGTTGTCCCTTTGCACCTGCGAGTCCACACACGGGGCGAGGGTGACTTGTCTTGAAACTAACTTGTGAGTCCACATCGGGGTAAGATTTGGTATTCCATTGATCTCTTGTTCTTCCAGCAGTTCATTTATGCATAGTTGATCCTGTATCCGTGTTCATGGTTACCTGTCAGTAGCCACATGTCAGTCTCATGTCTAGTTCCTGTTTATACCCTGTTTATATTATTACATGATTAAACTGTTAGATAGGCATGTTTTTACGTATCTTGCTATGTCCCCTGAGGACCTGATGATCTCTTCAGGTAGCTGATTGTATGGAGTTAGTTGGCGGCTCATGATGGTAGTGATTACACCTGCAGGGATACTGGTATTTGCTTGTGATATTTTTTTATTATCCTTTCGTGCTTTATATTCCATGCCATGATATATTCTGCTTATTTTATAGACTCATATCATTCTTGGAGTCTAATTGGACAATATGCTAATGGGCTGCAGACCATGACCCATAATTGTTCATTCTTGTTTTATATAATTCTTGTGGACTGAAATACACTGTATATTACCATATTAGCCATTATACCATAACCTTGACAGCTTATACGAACTCAAGTCGGGCTGGAGTCCGTTCGATACGTAGCTGGCTTGCTCACGAGCTCGCGTCCGAAAATCGGTTGCGGGTCGTGACAAGCGTTGACTGTATTGGAGATTGCCTACTTGAACGGAGTATTACACGAGGTCAGAATGCAGGGAAGTTGATTGTTCGTGTCCAAGCATTGACTGTGTCCAGAAGTATATGCGTGTCCAGGAATTAGCATTGGAGATTGCCTACTTGAACGTTTAGCGGAATGATTTCTATTTTAAATCTAATTGTTGTGTAAATTCCTATTTTATTTTGATATGGTTGTATATTTTTTGTCAATTGCTTTTGAAGCTTTTCAAAACTATGATTTCAAACGAGACCATTGGGTTGTATATTCTGTTGCTTTGGACTTCTGGACTTTCAAGTGTTGTTGAGTTCTAACTAGGTGTAGTTGGATGCATGTAGCAGTCGTTAACATTTGAATGTTGGAATTTCCTTGGTGACCTCTAGAGGAGTTTTAAAATAAGTCTTGTGGCCTATTGTATATGGAATTGATTTGCTAGTTGATTAAATTCAGGATTACGATAATATTTTGCTAGGTTAGGTGGAGTTAGTTGTGTATCCTAGTTGAGTTTAGACTTATGTGAGGAAACTGCAGCTATGGGAAGTATCTATATTGCATATGAACTTTGTACTGCCAATGGAGTGTCTAAAGGGATTCTTTTAATGGGTGCAAGTGATGTTGATAGCAGTTGTTACTTGAACTATGCAGTACTGGGTTGACCAGGTCAGGCTTTAGTAGTAAGTTGGCTGCATACTTCTACTTGGTTAGGCTATAGCAATTTCCCACTCCTATACAAGTTCGATTTTACTAGGGTTGTGTTCGATTGGGTTTTTTATATATTATATGCATTGTTAGCTTATGATTGATTCTTGACATAGAGTTAAAGACTCGGTAAAACTTATAGTTATGTGTATTTAACCTAGTGCTTGGGATCAAATGGAGTGAGCCGTTGGGATATAAGTAGCAGTCCCTAACTTGAATTGTTAGCAAATTGAAGTTCACTAAGGAATTATCCTTGATGGCAGAGTATCAAGGTTTACTGATACTAGCTGTAGGAATGATAGAGGACTCTCCATGTCATTTAACAAGTTTTGATTATTTTCTTTTTTTAGTAGCTTTGCATTTCATTTTCAAATGAATGGTTAATAGTTAAGTGAAAGGTAGATATGAAATTGTGAGCTTATGGAATAAGAACTATTTTGGTCAGATAATTTAATAACTCTAGTGTAAATACTCTAGTGTAATTTATAGGACAATAACAGAGGTCTTGATCTAAGATTGGTAATAGGGATGTTGACTAGAGGACTGTGGTTGATAGCTAAATTATAGGATTTACTATAGACATAGCTAGTGACTAATTATTGTGTTTAACCAAGCTATACCCATATTTCACAGGAGGACATCCGGCTCTATCTATCTACCCTCGATCACCCTGAGCAAGGCAAGTATACTCCTCAGACTTGTTCATTTTTCATGTCTTGTATATTCATTCATGTACCTCCTTGTTGACACGACGTATCACGGAATTGTCTTGTTTTATGTTTCTTGAGTTTACTTGTGTCTGAGAGGGAAAATACTACAGATATGTGATCAAACCCATATTACTATTCATGTGAATAGCTTAGGTCCCGCATCGTGTACGCGGGACCAAAGCCGTACCATTTCATGTTCATTGAATCTACCCAAGCCGATCACACACTCTGGATGTATTTCGATATGTTGCACATTTCATGTTCAGGTTGTATTTCATGTTCAGGTTGTATTTCATGTTCAGGACTCATTTCATGTTCCCTGTATTTACTTTCAGATTCATATTCAGGATTCATGTCTTGTTCTCATTTCTCGTACTTTATATATATTTTCTGTGTTTTTGTTCATACCATGATGTTCATGTTCATTTCCTTGGATATACTTAGCTCCGCTCCTGACTGGGATATGTTACAGGTGTACTTGCAGGGTATTGTTCTACTTTATGGGCCAGAGCCCGGGATATTAGCTGAGCATGATGAGACTTAGCTTGAGGCTTCAGGTTTAGACTGTTTTGCTTTACTCCTAGATATTATTTTAGAGTTCATAGTACATTTCATTCTTGATGACTAGTACATTTTGATATATGGATTTGTGGATTATGGTGATCATTATGGAAACGTTTTATAGATGCTGTGATTGTATACATTTATGTTTATCTGGTTAAATTTCCCGAGCTTGGTACAGCTTACTTTATCGTGTGTAACGACGAAGGCTGGGCGTGTCCGACTCGTGTCCGATTATTCGGGAGCGGGTCGTGACACCACGACGGGCTACTATCATGTTATCATGCAAAGACATGTTCAAGAGTGCACCACGACGGATCACTATCATGTAAGACAGAGAAAGACATGTTCAAGAGTGCACCACAATGGGTCACTATCATGTAAAGCAAAGAAAATGCATAAATCATGAGTGCACCACAATGGATCACTATCATGTAAAGCAAAGAAAAGCATAAATCATGAGTGCACTACAACGGGTCACTATCATGTAAAGCAAAAAAAAGCATAAATCATGAGTGCACTACAACGGGTCACTATCATGTAAAGCAAAGAAAAGCATAAATCATGAGTGCACCACAACGGGTCACTATAAAGAAATTCTAATCATGGCATAGATTGTAAGGTACAATAAATCCGAAAAAGAATGAAAACACATAGCATGTCACATAAGAAATATTTGAAGGGAAGGACATATCCTGACATGTGAGAGGAGATAAGTATAAGCAACTAATTGGCATAAAATAATAATTGATTCTGTGCTAGTGTTAAGAATGTAAGGAGGTACAATTATTCTCTAACTGTACAATATTATCAAATCATGTTAAGAAATTCATTTGTTCAGAAAATATCAAGCTATTAAGTAGGGTCGTCGCAATTTAGGCCAAGTTAGAAAATATGTAATACAATCATAAGCTCTATATCAAGAATGAAAGAAACTTGCATAAAATAGTTGGTAACATATTCTTGAAGCCATGGAAATGATCTACAACTTTCATGTTGGGAGTTGAGAGAAATTCGGGCCACAAATCAGCCAAATAGGACATAAAATAGCCAAAAACAGCCAAAACAGGCACTATGCGGCATTCTGCGGCACTATGCAGCCTTCTGTGACACTATGCAGCCTCCTACGGCATTTTGCGGCACTATGTAGCCTTCTGCGGCACTATGCAGCCTTCTGCGGTACTATGCAGCCTCCTGCGGTACTATGCGGCAGGCTGCACTATCCGACAGGCTGCACTATGCGGCAGGCTGCACTCTGCGGCACTATTCATCGTCCCTGCCAGAATCAGGACAGATGAACTAAGAAAGGCTCAAATCTTATTTTGACCATAACTTCCTCAAAACAAGTCAAAATCTAACTTTTTAAAGGTCCATTTTGGGTAAAATCGAATTCTCTATAACATAAAACAATCAAAACTTGAAAGTAATGAAGTTTAGTAGATCAAAATCCAAAAAAACCGAAAAGACTATAAACTTAGATCTACAAGAATCCATCTATGAAAATCAAAAACTCCAAGTTCTAAAGATGCTTAGAATCATGTAAGAAAGAGTTTAGAATAAACAAAATAACATTTGTCCAACATTTGGCAATATTTACTTGCCTTAGGTTGGAGGAGAAAAATGAAGAGGAAGAAGATGAAGAGAATGAAAATAATGGAGGAGAGAGAGAGAGAGAGAGGAGTTGGATTTTATACAAACCTTCTCATCTCAAACCCACCTAAACCAAACCAAGCCTAATACCAAGTTGAACCAAACCAAATTAAACCAAGTCAAGTTTAACCTATATTTTGGAAAATTTTAAAATATTCGAAAACCAAGAAATATGAAATACGGCTCAAAATACGTACCCGTACATAAATACTGATACAGTGAGACGAGTCTCACATATGCTATATTGTGAATGCTGTTTGGAATGTAGGAATAAAGAAAAGTGGCTACATATGCTATAACAAGTTGAGAATTACATGTGACGTTGGAAAAGAATTATGAATGGGGTAATTGATGGATGAGTTCAATGGAACTGGTGAGTTGACACGTGTGCTGGCTAGTGCTTTCGAGACCCTAAGAATATTGGCTTGTGATATTAAGACCCCGAGATGTTGGCTAAGTGTTGTGATCATTATAGATCACGAATGTCCGAAATAGAATTGGGTTGGTATTATTTAAGGATGGCTTCATTTCTGAGTGGTATATTGCCTCTACCACCTCAGAACGAGATGTATGTTGACTCTCTCCATAGGATAGTAATGAGACTATCTGTGGGTACTGGGTAGTGCCGAAACTTAGCTGGGAGTCATGTATTGTTGCTAGATGACTCGAGTGTCCCTTGACGGTGATGTTATGCTGGGTAGCGAGATTTCTAAAAATTATGACAGGTGGCTTGGTTAGAAATTGTCTAGTCGAGTGATGACTCAGACTAAGTAAGACAGTTAGTAGGCTATGGGTAAGTAGATGTTAACCCAAAGGAATATTAGAAAGCGGTGCCTTGATCCTAAGGTGTGATAGATGTTAACCCATCTAGATCGTCGAATGGTACAATCAAGTAAAAGTTTGAGCTTGAGCTTGGCGAAATAGATATTCGTTGCATAAGTGTAGGTATGCTGAGGAATTGAAGTGTATCACATAATAACAAGTAGTGACTCTGAATACTTGTGCTGCCTAGAGGATGGTTAAGTGATGCATAAATTGTTGGACTGAATGGAATAAACTACTCGACCCTTGCTGCATGAGATTTAAGAATGCCGTAAGATAGTTCGATGACTGAGAAACGAATATGATTGAGGAATTGCAAACATGTTGGATAATGTAGGTATAGGTGACTGTTGGTTAGGATATAGATTATTGGTTTATGACCTAGCTGTATGACTTTGTCATACGGACCGAATAGTATGACTCCATAGTTATGTTAAGACTATCAGAATTGATGATCCTTGAATAGTTAGCCTTGGCTTATGGGTTCATGTGGATACAAAGGAATTGGAATAGAAATTGAAGCATTGGAAAATTTTACTTGATGGATTATTAGAACGATAAGAATCATGTGTCGGGTTGAGATTGACCGTAATGTTGATAGATCTATTTTAGTCGATCGTTGGGTAAGTCTAGAATGAGCCTCTGTGGGAATTATTTCCTTGAGGAAGACCCTGGATAGATAGACTTGACCCTAGCGACCGTGGGCTGTATGACCAGTTGTTGGCATAACTGACAATGACGATTAGTTGTTTAGACTGAGTTGAATCCCATAGGTTTGGGTAGAGCTACCTCGAACTGTCGGTTGCCTGTTGGCCTAAGAATAATAAATTGTATGATCCCTAGTAGCTGTTCACTCTAGGGGAGTCACATGAATGGTTAGGTTTAGCTGTTGGGATAGCTAACCTTAGAGACTTGACCGAATAATAGGGTGACCATTGGCGACCGTATGATAACCTTTTGGTATTGAACGAGAGATGGTGATGAGTATGACCTAAGAATGATATGTTGAAAAGTATATGCTTCAACATGAACCTTAGAGATGTTTGACCCTTGAGGATTAGGTATCGGCCTATAGCGGGAACTGGAATCGTGGGATGAGACTTGAGTTGTATGTATCGAGTAGTGAATTATTTCATGAGATGGAATTGACTGCTAATGACGGGAATGTTGGATTGGTATCTATAGTCTGATAGCTGGGTTAACCTTGATTGTTGCATAGAATGATATCCTGACTCGGGAAATCGATAGTGGGTGACGTCGGATTGTATCTTTTAGAAAAGATAAATTGCCTCGGTGAGAAATATTGTTGGAATTGGGAAAGAATATGATTGCATGTTGTGAACTCTTGATATGATTGGCTCTAAGGTAGACCCTTGACCGAATGTTAGAAATATTATGCTTGGATAGAGAGCTAAACCGAGTTGTCCCTGATGTTAAGTGTTGTGGCCTGGAAGGTAGTAATTGTGGCAAAGTGAATAAAGTGATAAGTCAATTGAAAGGATGCTAAGTCGGATTTGGAAAAGAGAGTTATAGTGTGGCTTATCGAATCGCAATAACGTAGAAGTTGGCTGAAGTACATATGTTTTGGGGACACCTAAAATATGTGTATGGATCCAGCTGAAGTGATAGGTTACGACTGAGATAACATTATGGGAAGAGTTTATCGCACTAGCGCGGCCTTTGGCTGAAATGTATATATTTTGGGGACGCCTAAAATATGTGTATGGATCCAAATAAAGTGATATGTTACGACCAAAATAGAAATGTAAGGAAAATGTTGGTAAATCAATAAGAAGTTACAAGTATTTAGAAAAGAGAAAGATGGATTGAATCGTTGATGGATTAAGCGGTATAGTTGGATAGCTATTTCGAAATGACCGAGTGTGATGAGCTGAATATTGAATTAAAGCTAAATGGATAACTTGTTGTGACTAAGTGAATCTAGTAGATGAGTTGTTTCCTTAAGTTTCGAGGATAAAACTTTTTCTGAGTGGTATATTATGTAATGCTCTACTCCGTGCGAGGCATTTGGTTGGCTTGTTGGATGCGATCAGAATGTGGGATCGTGACTTGGGTTGGAAATCAGGAGAATTGAGACTGATATAGTCTCTCTTAGCCGGCTAGACGAAATAGGTATTGGAACGTGGCTCGTTGGTGGAGCTACGCTTAGTGTGAACGTGTGCATTCGGAATAAGAAGACCCTTTTATGCAAGTGAGTGGAACTGTCCTTCCTCCTCCGTAATCCTTTATGCTTAATAAAATGGAGTATTAAATTGCTATGAATTGTCCCTAAATGTCCCATGTTTTAGTTGCTGAATAGTAGAGATGCTTATGCTGAGAATTATTGAAATGAACAACACATGAATATTGAACTGCTAATGTGAATTGATGCCTGAGAATAAATTGATAACATTGTCCCTTATGTTTAATGTTGCTGAAACAAATGAAATACTTGAATAATGAGATGTAGTGTGATTGATACATGGGAAAGAGCTGGCTATGCTATTCACACAATGAACTGAATGAGACTTTTGAATCATATACATTCTGTATAACTGTTGCAAAGATATAAAATGTTGTCTGTTTTCTTATAAGCGATAAAAGAAGAATAAATGTTTCTATGAAATGAAAGAAATGCTGTAGGTCCCCTTTGAAATGAATGAATGCTAGTTATTCCTCCTTGAAAGAAATATTATGAGAACTGTTGCAATAAAGCAATGAATAAAAAATGATGAGGCTTGGGATCGTCGAGATCACCAAGTGAAATGATAGAAAATATTGGAAATGATGAGTCATTGAAAACGACATGGATGAGTTGAATGATGCACTGTTGCCTTTACTTATTTCAATATTTTACCATGCATTTTATGTTCACGATCGAGTTGGACACGCATTCGCATGGTCATAGGACAACTTATGCATAAGGGATGGGGATATGTTTTCTCGGACGGTACCCCTGAATGATAGGGCGACCGATCCGGCCTAGGAGGAAACATTGGCGTGCCAGTAGGGGCACGAGTTTTACGAGGCATCCTTTGGGGCAAGCTACCTTCTCTGGAGTCATCGCATTACCGATGAAGACCTATATGGCAACGTCTGTATGGTTAAACAACATCAGTGACCATGCAGTCAGGATACACGCTAATGAATGTTTTGTGTAGGCAGAATAAGTATATTTGCTAACCTGTATTTGCTGCAGGTACGAGAAGTCGGCTATCGGTAAGAATCACTTAAATGTGATATTATTCAATATATATATATTGGTTCAACTTGCCTGCTTAACCTGTCAAATTCAGTATGCCAACATGTTGCCTTGCTATGAAACTGCTTACACCTAACATACATGCTAAGTGACGCTTTCTATGAGAATTGTCATAACATGTTCAAGATGTTAGAATCAATGATACTTTTTCATGATAACACCAAGTATGCTAAACGATGCCTTCCAGGAAGTATTTCCATAATATGCTCAACGTGTTAACTCAATGTTGCTTAGATGATATCTTACACAAAGAAATGCTATACCGTGCTATGACATGTCTACCTACTTCAATGAATTCTGCTCAAGAACTGTAAACTGATGCTAGGCCCCAAGCAGAAAGATCATTCTATTAAATGCTTGCTAAAATTGACCAGTTAGTGTTGGTTTAGGCGAGTGGGTTGGATTCTGCTCGCCAGTACATAGATGATGTACTGACCTACATTTTGTGGGCAGGTGCTCGTGCTTGGGATGTTCTGCACACGAAGATTGGCTTGATTGGTCCCGCGGCATCGAAGATTATTGGTCATACAAAAGCTCTCTTTGTACAAGATGATGTCTTCTGTTTATAAAGGGCATAATGTATGGAACATTGTAATCAATTATACCAGTGAGTTGTAAGCCAAGTCGGTATATCGAGTTGTAATCCAATGTATCCAAGTATCAAATGTAAGCTTTATAGCATTGTTCAGTTGGCTTTCAATGTAAAGTGGGAAGTGTTGTAAGCATTGTATTCCAATTCAAGACTTGTACTCTTCTTCAATTATCAATAAAGAGAATAAAGTTCTATATATCTCTGTGTGATTTCAAGTTATCCTTTTATATCCGCTGCTATAAAGAAGTGATGTATTTCTATTCAATGAGAAAGATTGTCCTCGTTAACTTCAATTTATCTGCTTCTGCTGCTGCGATGTGTTCCTATTTGAAGATAATCACTTATGTACCATCTTTGCCTTGTACAAGTGCAATACCAGACTTGTACGACATCACGCCCAAGCGAGGACGATCGATTCAAAGAGATAAAATATGTGAATAAATGACTCTACGAATCGGGGCGTGACATATGTAACATCCTCTTTCCGAATTTTATATATATATTTTTCCAAATTCTAAATTCCAAATTCCAAATTATTATTATCTAGTAATATTGATTTTTTTTGTAAATAATAAAGAGGGAGTGGCAGATTAGTAAATATCTAGTCCTATTTAAGGTGGAAACTTTCTAAAATTTATTAATTAAGTGTATGTTTTACTTAACATGTGCTTAATTAAGTATAGAGAATATTCCTAGAAAATCTAGCATACTTTTAGACTATTTCTAGAATATTCTCTCCTAATTCTCAATTAGCATGTGCTAATTAATTCCTATAATACCGCTATTTTTCTAAGATATTCATTCCAAGAATCTAAACCCAAGCTCATTCTTCCCAATCCAAACTCATATCCAAGCCCAAACCCATTTTGTTTGTAAACCCCAACCCCAAACCCAAATTCTGTCTTGTGTTTGTGTCCAGATCCAAGATCTCGTGTCAGCATGTGTCGGCCTCGGATCCGACTCCGGGCGTCCACAACAATCTCGTGTCTAGCACCCAAAATCCGTATTCATTGTGCCCGTATCCTGCCTCTTGCCAAAAAATTGTGTCCAACACAAATAGAATAGTTACAAACCCTCTACGTCTTCCCGACACAATCCCAAAATCCATATACTAGACGCCGTGTCCATTTTTCCCGCAGTAATATATCCCTATGTCCTCGGGTCCGACCCCGAGGACACGCTTACAACCAATCCACCTCGTTGGACATCACCATCTCGGCCTTAGGATAGCTGGTCCGAGCCGACGCTTCCGGCTACATCTCCATTGCATCCACCGGTGGCTTCATCTTCCTCCCCACCGTACCGTGATCCGGAGCTCGATCTGCTCCTCCCACTGAGCCATCCAGTGCCGGTGCTCCTCTGCTATGACCTCAATCCCGAGGCTCCGGCGAACCGCGAGGAGCAATGCCGTCGACCGATGTGATCGAAGTCTCTAACGCCTTCTACGTCCCCGCAGTGTCTGCCGTCTCTCGATTTCCTCCATTCGAGACCTGTCGTCCTCGACTCCACCGGATATTGTCCTACTGGATCTTATAATTAAACTGGCAGTGGGGCTTAATATAACCTAATGAATTTTATAATTAATCTTTGGGCTTCAAACAGTCAAATCTATATTGTCATTTAGACTTTTAAGCCCAATAAATTAAATAGAAAGATCAGTGGGCTATATTTTGAGCTTTGGGATAAATTCTGAATAGGCTTTAATTATGAGTAGGGTATTAGACCAGTAACATATGGGCTTGTGTATTCAGTTTCCATTCTAGAATGGATTCTTATAATTTGGTTAGGCTTTCATATATCTAAGTAATAATTGGTAGGCTTCTAATTTGAGCTTTATGACTTAGGCTTAAGTGGGTTTAAGTTTGGGTTGTTAAATTGGACACAACATTGAGCTTTTAACAAATAAATATTTGGGCTTAGTTTAAGATTTGACCAAGTGGTTAAAAAAGAGAGGCTTGGTTAATTTGAATGGCTAATACTGAGTTGTTAATAAAATAGGAATTTGAATTCTAGACTTTGGGCCTAAAGACAATTACGGACCCCCACCACACACCCCCCCCCCCCAACCCACCCACCCACACCCCCCAATGAATGATAAATAACTAAATACTCTGAAGGATTCTTTTGGGGATTTTGGTAGAATCTAAAATAAAAAAAATATGAGATACTTGGAAACCTAATACCTAAATCTGGATTTCTCCATAGGTTTGGACTAGTAACAACACCAGTAGGCTTTGGACCTAAGGCAAGTGCATACTCCCTCGATTTTACTTTACAATATTGCATCTCATATTTTGTACACTTTTCACACATTTTATTCGTGTTGACGTGTCATGTCGAGAGAATACTTGTGTAGCATGTAGTCTACCTAGCCTTGGACATTTCGTGACTACTAGCACTGTCGTGAGACGTGCCTTATGTCCATACAAGCATGACTTCTGGTATATCACTCGTAATGTGCCTTATTCCCGATCAGCCCCTACATGCTTGTCTAGTGTTCTGATTGCACGTGTCACGTAGCTATTGCATATAGATAGGTATTTTCTTACTTTACTTATTATTTGCAATTATTATTTACTCGTATTATTGTATCATGTTGTTCAGTATTATTGAGATGTATTGTACTTTGCTTCATCCTGACTGGATAGTTGCCACAGATGCCACATTTCAGACCAGATAAGGTTACTTGGAGGACTTAAAGTAAGATCAATCCTTGATGTACTAGATGATGTGTTGTATTTCATTATGAAGATTTACCGGATTTGTCTCCGGATAGAGTGGATATGTATGTTGTACTAAATCATGATAGTGGACTATGGTGATTATAGGCGCATGTGTCTGGATTTTATTCTCGTTCTTAGTGTTGTGATGTGAGATATGATTTTTGCATATTTGAAGATCGTTAAGGTTTAGAAAGATTGACTATCGCCAATACTATGGTGTAGGCTGGGGAAGAACACCCTAGTGGAGATGACATTCATAAGGAGCAGGGAGCGACCTTAGCAGAGTTGCCATTGGCTGATATCTAGCTATGACCTAGTTTACTTATTCGTATTTGATTGAATTTGTCTCCGGAAGACTTATTGAATGCTTATGGGACCGTAGAACACCTCAGGGGGGGGTGAATAGAGTGCAGCGGAATAATAATCCCCAATAAAAAATTATGAAGTAGTTAACCAACTATAATAACAAAATAAGATTGTGTAAAGTAAATGAGTTTAGAAAAGTAAACGCAAACATCGAGGTTTATACCGGTTTCTCTCTGAGAGGACTAGTCCAATCTCGAGAACTCTAGTTTGATGTTGAATCTACTATAAAGTGAAACACAAACTTTAATCTGAAGGACTTGCGACTTCTTATACCTCTGCTTTGATCCCAAGGGTACGAGGATTTCACAACAACAAACTTTTGATACGAAGAGCTTGTCGACTTCGAACAACAAGTGTAAATACCAACACTTGAAAATCCAAGCTTTACAACTTGATCAAACTTCTAAAATTAGAACTATGTTGGCACTAGAAGGTTGGGAGTTGATCTTGGGAATGGAGAATGTTTATAGTTCAACTAGATAGGCAAGTGAAGATTGAAATAATTGGTGAAAAATAATGGAAAATTCATTGCCTATTTATAGATTTACTAGGGATCGAGTTTGGGCAGAGTTTGGTCCCTTTAAAGTTCATAAATTCGAACGTTAGAGTATAGACTTCAGGAGGGAATGATAAATTAATAAACTGGGTCAGAGGGACCAAGTTCGATCCGAGTCCAGTCCGAGCTCAGCCCGAGTTCGGTCTATATAGACTAGTAGGTTTTGGCCAGTTTGGTTTGGTGGACTAGGATGTTTGTTTAGGCTTGGATTTGAGCTTCCTAATGCCAACATGACCCAATGAACATTTGGCCCAATGAACAAAGATAAAATATTGAATAAAACATAAAAACAAAGAGCACTTTGATGACATTTTTTTCTTAACGGGAGTTGTCCAAAGAAAAATAGATCTAGAAATTTGTATACCTTTTGAGGGCTTCACCCCCAAACCCCTACGGGCCTTTGCCCCCTCGACCCCTGTCCGCTGATCGGGTAGCGGAACCCCCGAATGCGAGGCCTCGGAGATGTCGTTGGCGGTTCAGAGAAATCTTATGCTATAACGTCGTTTTTGGCCCATCATGAATTCTTCATTGCATATGTCCAAGTTCGATCTAGCTTACTGCTTGTCTTCAAATATATGTTAGGCGAACAAAGCAACATGATACATGTAATTGAAAATTTAGGACAATGCTAAGTTTAAGTATCGATAATATAGCAATTATATGAATACTAGTGATATCATAATGTTCAGCTTAATCGATTAGCCATTCAAAAACATGATATAATCATTGGCCTAATAGTGTTATCTATATTTTAGGATTTAGATTGCACTTTGACATTGGATTACCTAAACTTGAATTTGGAAACTTGTGGCTATCTTTGGGAATAATTTATATATATTTATATTTCTCATCTATCTTCTTTAGCGTTTGTGATTGAGTATATTATAATTGTTTCATACCTTACTTGGAATTTGGAGATGACATTAGATATACATAATTGCGTGGTTTATTAGGATGGATTTATTGAAGGTTTATACAATGTTCTAACGTCAATACTACGGTGTAGGCTGGATGTACCCACACACTCATGCCTGAATGTCAGGGTATGGGTCGTGACAACGATCGTGCAAAGTACCACATGGTATCACTCTGTTGAAAGAAGATAAAACATAATGATGTTGATAACGTATGTGCTGAAATTTCCATGTAACCGTTGTCTACACATATTATGAAGGGGCACGACTTTTAATGTACTGCTATGAGGATTTTTAAGTATGTGCATAACAGTATGCTCATAGGTCTGTGTATACAATGCTAAAACCAACTGTCTTTAGCCGCAGAAGCGCATAACCAAAGCTCACTGATTTTGGCTCAGGGCACATAACTATCCATGCATAAATGTTCGTGCATAGTGTATAGGCTTTTGAACAAAGTTTTCCAAAGTCCTTTGTCTTTTGCATTTAGCGCGCATATAACTACGCACATATGGTCGACTTCATCAAACTAGTCTTGAATAACACCCTCTATAACTATTCGCGCATAGTCATCAGCTTATGGAGTTGAGAATTTTCATACAAGGTGCATAATGTCTCTCTCTCTCTCTCTCTCTCTCTCTATATATATATATATATATATTGCCACTACCGGTCAAGGTCTGGAGTGCTCTTTCCCAGCGTTGCAGATTGTCTCATGGAGGCGACAACTTTCACCATCTTATGGCCACCTGGGCTTCAGCGTCCCATGGCCACCGGATCGTCGATTCGGCCGCCACGTGGTTATCTGGAAAAACTGGAACAAGGCCAGATACGAAGGCCATCAGTACAACGCAGACCAACTAATTTGGGAGACCATTCGTCAATGCAACAAACGGAGACCCCTCTGTAGGCATGGCCAGGAGGATTTCTGGATCTCTCTCATTTCCTAGGCTTAGCCGTTTTATTTCTAGTTTGCCTCTTCTTTTGTCAGTATACGTGTACATGCATCGACATTTTGCGCCTTATGGTATACTTGTAAAGGTTCGGCCTTTTCGGCCTTCGTGAATAAAATGGTCGGTTGGTTATATATATATATATATATATATATATATATATATATATATATATATATATATATATATATATATATATATTGCCACTGCCTACGTAATTATAGTCTGTAATTGTGTAAACATTATACACACACACACACACACACATACACACACACACACACACACACACACACACACACACATATATATATATATATATATATATATATATATATATATATATATATATATATAGTAGTGCGTGTGTGTATATATATATATATATATATATATATATATATATATATATATATATATATATATATATATATATATATATATACGCGCTACTATATATGAAAAATACTACTATATAAAAGAAAAAAATATACTACTATATAATGCCAAAAGTTGGGCTTCGCCGTGAAAGTTTTTTCCCCAAAAATATCTTTCCTTATATTTACTAATTAAAAAGACTACTTAAATTTAATAGGGGTAATGTCACGACCCGCACCGCTTTTCGGATACGAGACGTGTCCAAGTCAGCCTACGCCGCAGAGTCGGCGGTAGAACGCTGTTACGGCCATGATGCTCAAAATCACAAAATATACATTTATTGCTCATTCACATTTCTAAGATTTATTACAACAGTTACAAGATTTATATTTGTAAGACCCAGTTTTCTGAAATTGGGATTTTTTGAAAATTTATTATTTTTATTATTTATTAATGGTGATTTAGTCATGTTATGAATTTTGGTGATTTTTAGTTAGATTAAAATTATTTTCTAAGTCATGGCTTATGACCTTGTGATTTGACTAGTATAACCCTAGTGTAAACCCTAGAGATTTTATAACCTAGAGACTAACCATGATCATGTGAGCCTAACCATAGGTTTAGAACATCAAATTAGGGCTTTTTAGCCTAAAGGGTATTTTGGTAATTTATTAGAATTTATTTGGATTTATGTGTTTTTATTATTATTTAATTAGTGGATTAGTGTCATGTTAGTCCCTAACCTAGTTTAGCCTAATCTAGGGGTTAGCTACTAACCTAGAAGACTAAGTGTAGGTATTTACTTTATGTTGTAAATATCTTAGGATTGAAATATCTTAGATATTTACTTTATAGATATTTTCATGAAACCTAGAAATATCTACTTGGTCCAAGCCTTAAGAGCTAAGCTAGCAAGGTGTAAAGGAACCCTAAATATCTACCCTACCCCCCCATGGCAGCCACACCCTACCCCCTTCCATATAAACACACCCCCCTCTTCATTCATGCTATTTTCCATTACACTAAAAACCTAGTTTCCCTACCACTTCAACCCTTCACCACTTAACCAATTTAACTCCAAATTGAGCCTAGTTTCTTGCATTAGACTCCCCTACACTAGAGGATACCAATTGTGGCTTGCTAGCAAGGATTCGTGAAGCTTTGGACATTGGGAGTCGAAGAAGGATCTCATTCAAATAGGCCTATATTTGAGGATTTTGCACTCATAGGTAACATGCCCTAAAACCTATTAATATTGTGTTTTCTCTTCATAGTTGCATGCATCTAGGTACTAGGGAACTGTGGGTCAAGTTTGGTAGGATTTAGACTTGGTTTGGTGTCCGTATCGGACACGTGTCTGTCTCTTGATTTCAGTGTTTGGTGAAATACCACATAGGAATAAATGTTATTATTTTCCAAAACAAATTACATATTTGGGTAGCCCTAGACTTGTAGATCACGAAACCCTATGACTGAGCACATCTCCGAGTCGTGTCCGTGTCCAAAACGGACACGAACTCACTGCACGATGCACTGTGCACTGTCCCTGAAACCCGACACTGTTTTCTCCACAAATTGGACACGTGGACACATGCCACTTGGCACAGAGGTGGGGGCAACCTCTGACAGGCCCCCCCTCGAGTCTCACAACTTCTCGAGTCGTGTCGGACACGAAAACGCGTTCGCACGGGTCATGCACTGCACTGCACAAACATGTTTTTCCTCACTGACACGCGAGTCGTGTCGACTCTAGACACGTTGTAGACACCTCGTGTTGACACGAGTGTGTAGCCCAACACGTGGGCTACACGTGGACATGACCACGTGGCCCTACGTGGCGTGTGTCGTGTCCACGAGGCTCTGTCCTCGCTGTACGAGACTGCGCCACGCGCGTGTTCAGTCCCCTGCTGTTCGGGACTCACGTAGGATACGACACGACACGTGGAGGGGTGAAACTTGGTGGGCACGAGGGGGCAATGTCTGCGAACATGCCCCCTAAGTTTCGTGTCTTCTAGTGCAGTGTCGGACACGAATTCGTGTGTGCATTGAATTTGCACTGACAGCACACACGTTGAGATTGAGCTCTGATACGGGCTCGGACACGACACTGTGTGACACTTGGACACAAGACAGATACCTGGACACCTAGCCTGACTCTAGACGAACCTACACACGTGTGCACGAGACACTTGGACACGTGTGCTGTGTCCTACACGCGTGTGCATCTCTGCACGACGCTGTGACACTGCACAGTATCTGAATTTACCCGATTAGGTATTTTGACTCTTGGACACGCCGTGTCGTGTCGTGGTGGACACCTAGGGACACCTACGACACGTACACACCTAGGGGCACGATTACCAACCACTGTATGGGCATCTTAATTAGGTTTTGGGCTTTGAAATCGGGTTTCCCCCAAATATCCTTCACTGTATACAGTGAACCCAGTTTCAGTATTTTCATAGTATTTAAAATGAATTTCAAACCTATTTTTGATATGTTTTACATATGTATTGGTATATTATCAGTGTATAAATATGTAGTATATAGGTATGTGTGAGTGTGGGTGAATTTTGAGAGTAATTGGTTGTGTGTGTGTGTAGTTATGTGTGTATATACATAGGTATGTGTATATGGACTGTGTGTGTGTGTGTGTTTTCCTGTGGATTGGGGGCTTTCCTGGATTCCAGGAAAGCTGGAACTCCCCCCCCCCCATTCCTGTTAACACTCTCTTCCCTCTATATATATATGTAATATATATACAAGTTGTATATATATGGTTGTATATATATATTATATAAGTTTTTGTGAATATATACATGTATATATAGATATGATATATATATATATCTTTACTAGGTCATATATAGTGTATCATATGTATGTGGGTTTTTGGGTATGGTATATATGGTATTCCCATATAGGTATATAGATAGTAGGTTGATGTGTATATATATATTTATATATATAGATATATATATGTATAACTTGCTAAGTCTAGGTTTATATATAAACCTATAGCAACTAGCCTATAGAACCTAAGACTATTAGCCTATGGCTTGGGGCTAACCCTAATGGCCCAAAATCCAACTTGTTGACCCTTGTTGAATAAGGGTTGACCAAAGTCAACCTTAGGTCAAAGTTGACCTAATTGACCTAGATTTGACTAGGACTAACCTAAAATGACTAGTTTAACTAGTCTGACCTAATTACCTTATTGACTGGTCTTTGTTTGACCAATACCTTAGTTGGTCTAAGTTTGACTTAGACTTGACCCAGATTGATCATGTTGACTAGTATTTGACTAGTTTGATTAGTGTGTTGACCAGGAGTTGACTTTAACCTAGATTTGACTAACCTTGACTTGTTTGACCTTGTTTGACTCTATTTGACTTAGTTTGATTCCCTGTGACCTAATATGATTTGATTTGACTTAGATTGACTGTAGAGTTGACCAAGTTTGACTTTGACCTAGATTGGCTTAGAATTTATATAGATTGCATTGTAGATTTCATTTACCTTCATTTTGGACATGTCATAACTGTATTGCTCTATTTTAGGATATTGTGACCCTGGTACAGACATCTGATATTACACTACTCTTTCCAGAGTAACAGGTGAGTACATTCTCTGATAATTCTCTCATTTATTTGTCGATTACTGTATTTCAGTTCTAGTTAGTTCTATGTGATTCTCTGTATCAACACGTATGGATATTTCTGGATTCATGTATCGACACATACCTTACTTGCTGGCCTCTATTACTGGAGTCATTAGTATCATTCTGGAATCATTTCTGGAACCATCACGTATTGGCCAGACTCATCTCGATTCTTTTTGTCGATTTTGGATTCACTTGCTGGGCGGGGAAATATTGAGTAAGACATGTAGACATACCCCAAATCTGGAATCTCCAACTGGAATCTTCTGGAAGCATAGCCATCTCTTTCCTGATCCGTAAGAGATGTGCCTGATACCTACAGCCGTTTGCATGTCGACCTCGATATTTTAAAACACACTGTTAGATCATAGTTGGACTCACCCTGGTATCATTGATCACTGTTGGACTCATCTTGTACTGGAAATTATCTGGTATCAGATTATATGGACTGGACTCACACTGGAATTATATTAGACTTATATCGTACTGTCTGGACTTACACATGATATTCTAGTTCAGTTAGCTTTTATTACAGTCTTCATTACCATGATTCTTCTCTTGTTTTAGTTACCTTTCTTTTCTTGTATCTTACTGTGTCTCTGTGCCATCATTACCTGCATAGAACTGCCATGCTCATCAATAAAACTGTCTATAACTGCTTTATAGTTCTTTGTCATTTACTTGGGTTTTTCTTGATGAGTTGTGCTCGTTCCCGTCCTGATTGGACCTGTTGAAAATATTACAGATGATAATCCTGTGGACACATGCCCTGCTTACCATGGACCTGGCGAGGGATTAGCTACCTTTGGTTCTGACTCTCAGGAGTGATTCAGGAGATTAGCTAGTAGACTACTTTAGCTTTCATGTTTTGGCTTGTTGTATTAAAGTTAAGATATTGAGTCTGTATTAAGTTGGTTTGAGATATTGGTATATTATTTTAGCAGTTAGTTGTTGTTGTCTTTAATTCCTTAGGTTTAACTTCTGTGTTATCTTTTCGTGCTTAGACTGTGTTTGAGTAGATCATACCCTTTACTTGCCCTCCATTCGGAGCTGATATCTGGACAAGTACTTTTTATATTCACTGCATGAGATTAGTTAGCAACCTAGAACAGCTTACTACCGCCGACACTGCGGCGTAGGCTGGACGTAACCACTTCTCGTGCCCCTATACAGGGTGCGGGTCGTGACACGTTTTTAGTGGTGGCCCATGCAGGTCTGTCGACTAAATTGTTTGGCTACGTTATTGTACCAAGCATGCCTGCAATTAGGAACTTAAGGTAATTAGACAACATTAGGAATGACGCTTAGAACACCTAGAGGAATACTAGGATTGCAACATAGGAAATACATCCCATACTTGCTATTATAATTTGATTTTCTTGTCTATGATTGTTTTGCTTAAAGAGTCCTTATAAGTCTTTTTATTGTAATTAGATGGTGCTTACTCGTTCATCCCGGTATGTCTCACCTGAGAATGGCACGCTCCCCATCCAGTCAGCTGACCAGTTGACTGATACACCTCCACCTCCACCTACCACATTCCTCCACTCAACAGATCCACAAACCCAGATACCACAACCACCTTCCACATCACAGGCCCAGCAGGACCCAATACTTCCACCACCCCCTATCACCATACCTACCCAGGCTTCCGTCACACTCGACGGGAACCAACTGCTCATTCTGATCCAGGGGTTCCTAGCAATCCATCAGGAGCAGACCACCCTACTCCGCCAGAGCATGGAGCATTCTGAGGGACGTACCGTGGTCCCACCACCTGTAGAGCCGCGGCAGAGAGCAGGGACGATCAAGGACTTCATGGGTCTGAATCCCAAGGAGTTCTTAGGGACTGAGGGCATAGTAGTAGCAGATGACTGGTTAGACTCGGTAGAGAGGAAGCTCATTGGAGTTAGGATGCCGGATGACCTCCAGGTCGAGGCAGCAGGATTTTTGCTGATAGACTTGGCAGGAGTTTGGTTCCGGAATGAGCCGTTATTCGCGAGAGGGACAGCCACTTGGGATCAGTTCAAGACCCAGTTCAAGAAGAAATTCTTCTCGACCACCGCTAGGGTAGCCATGGGACTACGATTCCAGAACATCCAGCAGGGGAACCGTTCTGTTGACGAGTATGCGGCAGAGTTTAGTCGCCTGAGCCGTTTCGCTCCTAGCCTAGTTGCTGACCCTGAGGAGATGACGCGTAGGTTTTGCCGTGGTCTAGTTCCAGACATTGGCATTCTTATAGTGGCAAACGGTATGACTGACTACTACCAGAGCTTAGAGTTAGCCCGGAGTATCGAGGACCGTCTTCTGTCTTGCAAGAGGCCGGCTTCTGTACATATTGAGGGACCCTCCAAGCGTCAGGCTTTCCAACAGAAAGTGCCGACGCTACACCAGCAGGCATATCATCCTCCCACACCACATCATTCGACCCCGCCAGTTAGAGCCCCGGGACCCCGGCAGCAGAGGCCATTTCAGCAGGTACAGCATCAGTATCGAGGTCAGGACCCGAAGACGATCAGTTGTTCATACTGCAGGAAGCAGGGACACATCAGGGAGCAGTGTAGGAAGAGGCTGAAGGTTTGCTATAACTGTGGGTCTGATACTCACCAGAAGATGGATTGTCCCGTTGCACCTCCTTATATGGGGGCTAGGCCACCTGTAGCTCAGCACCAGAGGGGTGAAGCTTTTGCGATGACGGTCGAGGAGACCAACGCTGCAGGTGACGGGTTAGCAGGTTTGTCTTTCCTATCCTTCCTTTCCCATCTTGTTGTATGATTCCATTAGTACCTGTCAGGATATGCTTGTGATATGCTAGATAGTGTAGTTACCCTTTTTTGAGACTGTAGAATCATGACCAGTAGGTCTATGATTGCATGTTATCTTTTGACTTGATTTGACTGGGGGTTTGACCTAGGAGGAGTACGACTATCTTAATTTCGAGGACGAAATTTTTCTAAGGAGGGTCGACTTGTAAGACCCAGTTTTCTGAAATTGGGATTTTTTGAAAATTTATTATTTTTATTATTTATTAATGGTGATTTAGTCATGTTATGAATTTTGGTGATTTTTAGTTAGATTAAAATTATTTTCTAAGTCATGGCTTATGACCTTGTGATTTGACTAGTATAACCCTAGTGTAAACCCTAGAGATTTTATAACCTAGAGACTAACCATGATCATGTGAGCCTAACCATAGGTTTAGAACATCAAATTAGGGCTTTTTAGCCTAAAGGGTATTTTGGTAATTTATTAGAATTTATTTGGATTTATGTGTTTTTATTATTATTTAATTAGTGGATTAGTGTCATGTTAGTCCCTAACCTAGTTTAGCCTAATCTAGGGGTTAGCTACTAACCTAGAAGACTAAGTGTAGGTATTTACTTTATGTTGTAAATATCTTAGGATTGAAATATCTTAGATATTTACTTTATAGATATTTTCATGAAACCTAGAAATATCTACTTGGTCCAAGCCTTAAGAGCTAAGCTAGAAAGGTGTAAAGGAACCCTAAATATCTACCCTACCCCCCCATGGCAGCCACACCCTACCCCCTTCCATATAAACACACCCCCCTCTTCATTCATGCTATTTTCCATTACACTAAAAACCTAGTTTCCCTACCACTTCAACCCTTCACCACTTAACCAATTTAACTCCAAATTGAGCCTAGTTTCTTGCATTAGACTCCCCTACACTAGAGGATACCAATTGTGGCTTGCTAGCAAGGATTCGTGAAGCTTTGGACATTGGGAGTCGAAGAAGGATCTCATTCAAATAGGCCTATATTTGAGGATTTTGCACTCATAGGTAACATGCCCTAAAACCTATTAATATTGTGTTTTCTCTTCATAGTTGCATGCATCTAGGTACTAGGGAACTGTGGGTCAAGTTTGGTAGGATTTAGACTTGGTTTGGTGTCCGTATCGGACACGTGTCTGTCTCTTGATTTCAGTGTTTGGTGAAATGCCACATAGGAATAAATGTTATTATTTTCCAAAACAAATTACATATTTGGGTAGCCCTAGACTTGTAGATCACGAAACCCTATGACTGAGCACATCTCCGAGTCGTGTCCGTGTCCAAAACGGACACGAACTAACTGCACGATGCACTGTGCACTGTCCCTGAAACCCGACACTGTTTTCTCCACGAATTGGACACGTGGACACGTGCCACTTGGCACAGAGGTGGGGGCAACCTCTGACAGGCCCCCCTCGAGTCTCACAACTTCTCGAGTCGTGTCGGACACGAAAACGCGTTCGCACGGGTCATGCACTGCACTGCACAAACATGTTTTTCCTCACTGACACGCGAGTCGTGTCGACTCTAGACACGTTGTAGACACCTCGTGTTGACACGAGTGTGTAGCCCAACACGTGGGCTACACGTGGACATGACCACGTGGCCCTACGTGGCGTGTGTCGTGTCCACGAAGCTCTGTCCTCGCTGCACGAGACTGCGCCACGCGCGTGTTCAGTCCCCTTGCTGTTCGGGACTCACGTAGGACACGACACGACACGTGGAGGGGTGAAACTTGGTGGACACGAGGGGGCAATGTCTGCGAACATGCCCCCTAAGTTTCGTGTCTTCTAGTGCAGTGTCGGACACGAATTCGTGTGTGCATTGAATTTGCACTGACAGCACACACGTTGAGATTGAGCTCTGATACGGGCTCGGACACGACACTGTGTGACACTTGGACACAAGACAGACACCTGGACACCTAGCCTGACTCTAGACGAACCTACACACGTGTGCACGAGACACTTGGACACGTGTGTTGTGTCCTACACGCGTGTGCATCTCTGCACGACGCTGTGACACTGCACAGTATCTGAATTTACCCGATTAGGTATTTTGACTCTTGGACACGCCGTGTCGTGTCGTGGTGGACACCTAGGGACACCTACGACACGTACACACCTAGGGGCACGATTACCAACCACTGTATGGGCATCTTAATTAGGTTTTGGGCTTTGAAATCGGGTTTCCCCCAAATATCCTTCACTGTGTACAGTGAACCCAGTTTCAGTATTTTCATAGTATTTAAAATGAATTTCAAACCTATTTTTGATATGTTTTACATATGTATTGGTATATTATCAGTGTATAAATATGTAGTATATAGGTATGTGTGAGTGTGGGTGAATTTTGAGAGTAATTGGTTGTGTGTGTGTGTGTAGTTATGTGTGTATATACATAGGTATGTGTATATGGACTGTGTGTGTGTGTTTTCCTGTGGATTGGGGGCTTTCCTGGATTCCAGGAAAGCTGGAACTTCCCCCCCCCCCCATTCCTGTTAACTCTCTCTTCCCTCTATATATATATATGTAATATATATACAAGTTGTATATATATGGTTGTATATATATATTATATAAGTTTTTGTGAATATATACATGTATATATAGATATGATATATATATATATATCTTTACTAGGTCATATATAGTGTATCATATGTATGTGGGTTTTTGGGTATGGTATATATGGTATTCCTATATAGGTATATAGATAGTAGGTTGATGTGTATATATATATTTATATATATAGATATATATGTATAACTTGCTAAGTCTAGGTTTATATATAAACCTATAGCAACTAGCCTATAGAACCTAAGACCATTAGCCTATGGCTTGGGGCTAACCCTAATGGCCCAAAATCCAACTTGTTGACCCTTGTTGACTAAGGGTTGACCAAAGTCAACCTTAGGTCAAAGTTGACCTAATTGACCTAGATTTGACTAGGACTAACCTAAAATGACTAGTTTAACTAGTCTGACCTAATTACCTTATTGACTGGTCTTTGTTTGACCAATACCTTAGTTGGTCTAAGTTTGACTTAGACTTGACCCAGATTGATCATGTTGACTAGTATTTGACTAGTTTGATTAGAGTGTTGACCAGGAGTTGACTTTAACCTAGATTTGACTAACCTTGACTTGTTTGACCCTGTTTGACTCTATTTGACTTAGTTTGATTCCCTGTGACCTAATATGATTTGATTTGACTTAGATTGACTGTAGAGTTGACCAAGTTTGACTTTGACCTAGATTGGCTTAGAATTCATATAGATTGCATTGTAGATTTCATTTACCTTCATTTTGGACATGTCATAACTGTATTGCTCTATTTTAGGACATTGTGACCCTGGTACAGACATCTGATATTATACTACTCTTTCCAGAGTAACAGGCGAGTACATTCTCTGATAATTCTCTCATTTATTTGTCGATTACTGTATTTCAGTTCTAGTTAGTTCTATGTGATTCTCTGTATCAACACGTATGAATATTTCTGGATTCATGTATCGACACATACCTTACTTGCTGGCCTCTATTACTGGAGTCATTAGTATCATTCTGGAATCATTTCTGGAATCATCACGTATTGGCCAGACTCATCTCGATTCTTTTTGTCAATTTTGGATTCACTTGCTGGGCGGGGAAATATTGAGTAAGACATGTAGACATACCCCAAATCTGGAATCTCCAACTGGAATCTTCTGGAAGCATAGCCATCTCTTTCCTGATCCGTAAGAGATGTGCCTGATACCTACAGCCGTTTGCATGTCGACCTCGATATTTTAAAACACACTGTTAGATCATAGTTGGACTCACCCTGGTATCATTGATCACTGTTGGACTCATCTTGTACTGAAAATTATCTGGTATCAGATTATATGGACTGGACTCACACTGGAATTATATTAGACTTATATCGTACTGTCTGGACTTACACATGATATTCTAGTTCAGTTAGCTTTTATTACAGTCTTCATTGCCATGATTCTTCTCTTGTTTTAGTTACCTTTCTTTTCTTGTATCTTACTGTGTCTCTGTGCCATCATTACCTGCATAGAACTGTCATGCTCATCAATAAAACTGTCTATAACTGCTTTATAGTTCTTTGTCATTTACTTGGGTTTTTCTTGATGAGTTGTGCTCGTTCCCGTCCTGATTGGACCTGTTGAAAATATTACAGATGATAATCCTGTGGACACATGTCCTGCTTACCATGGACCTGGCGAGGGATTAGCTACCTTTGGTTCTGACTCTCAGGAGTGATTCAGGAGATTAGCTAGTAGACTACTTTAGCTTTCATGTTTTGGCTTGTTGTATTAAAGTTAAGATATTGAGTCTGTATTAAGTTGGTTTGAGATATTGGTATATTATTTTAGCAGTTAGTTGTTGTTGTCTTTAATTCCTTAGGTTTAACTTCTGTGTTATCTTTTCGTGCTTAGACTGTGTTTGAGTAGATCATACCCTTTACTTGCCCTCCATTCGGAGCTGATATCTGGACAAGTACTTTTTATATTCACTGCATGAGATTAGTTAGCAACCTAGAACAGCTTACTACCGCCGACACTGCGGCGTAGGCTGGACGTAACCACTTCTCGTGCCCCTATACAGGGTGCGGGTCGTGACAATATTTAAAGAAAATACAAAGTTCTCACAATTAATGAAAATGATACAACTGCTATCTACTTCTACGTTTCTGTCTGCAAGTACACCCGTATCTTCCAAAGCTAAGTGAAGCCACGACTAACCTGAAAAATATTGGTTTTCAGTCAGGAATGGAACAAACACACAAACCGACGGCAATGCGAAAGCACAATAGAATTAATAAGACATAAAAATAACATATGAAAGATGAAAACTAGAAAGTAACTGATGACATGGCAATTGATGAAGAAGACAAGAAAAATAAATAAAATACAACTATCTATGTGATTTAAAATATCCGTTTCGACATGTGAATGGCTAGGGGGTAAATCCGGCACCCTGCACGTGTCGCGTGCAGCTGCAATTCTCTACGAAAGATATGGAGAATAGTTCTGGGTAGTCCACATGTCTACTAAGATATTTCCCCTTCCGACTACTCCGTGTGACGAGCGTGTCGACAAGCAGCAAGACATATGTATAAACATGAAATGTATAGACTACTATGAATCGAAAAGCAATCAGAAAGTGTACTTGCCTGTGGTCCTTTGCTGGTGAAACCGACAATTCCATTGAGTTCAGACTAGTCCGATTAGCCTAGGTCGATATGAAGTTGTCAAAATCACGCAAAATAAGAACGTATGACTAGTCACGTCAAGATTAATCTAATCTAATAAAGAAAAAAAAATTCTAAATAAAGAAAAATATTATTTTTAAAAAGTATAACTTTTAGGTTTATATCTTATTGGTCAAACCCCTTCAAAACAATATATAATATTTTTTAGGTCTTCGAGAGCCCGTTTGAACTTATATAAACTCAAAACTATATTTTACTAGTCAAGATAATTTAGATAAATACTTTAAAAATATAGAAATGATATAAAGGCTCAATAGCCCAAAGTAGACAGACATAATTTTTGGAGAGATATACAAATATCTTAGAAATAATAATAATGCCAATGATGATAATAATAATAATAATGATAATAATAATAATAATAATAATAATAATAATAATAACAATAGATAACAAAATAACCATGATAATAATAAAATAACTATTTAACTATAATTCCCATAAACTAAAAGCCCAAAGCCCAAGACATATATTAAAATCTGTCAAAACTAACTTGTCAAGAAAATATATTATTCATTTGCCGTGGTCCATTAAACCCACTGCTGGTCTCCATTAGAAAACAAAATAATAATACAAATAATAATAATTTACTAATAATCATTGGAAAAATATATATATTACCCAAAATTGTTTCAAAAGAGAAAGCAAAAACTATTAATCATGTAACAATATGTCTAATTTAAGCCTAATAAATAGAACTCTAAATCTAAGTTCTGATTCACTCAATGGCCTAGATTAAACCCAAACCCATCTACTGTTTCTTTTAGAATAAAACTGAGCTGCATATACTAAATATTTTATAATAGCATTAACTATCCCTCACATTTTCCCATATGCTAACCACAGCAATAAATTATTGTGGTCTCCTTTGCTTCATTTGGGAGGAGAGAGAAAGAATGGGAAAAAGAATTGGAAGAGGAGTAGAGGAGACGAGGAGAGAAGCTTACATGGGAAGCTGTTCGCCAAGGGTCGGGAAAGTCCTGCTTTGTTCACGGTGCCGGCGGTGGCACTCCAAGCGGTGGGGTTCACCGGCCGGCCGGGCGGGGGCACTCCAAGCGTCAGATCTGTTGAGGTCGACGATGACGACCACTGGCCGGAAAACCAGAGGTGGCAGTGGCTGTCGGTCGCAGCGATGCGACGGTGCACAAGGAGGTTGAGGCGGCCGCTGGCGCATGCACTTGTCTCGGCCCCCTTCGCGGTCGACGCCGGAAGCGGCGTGGAGAAGACTCGGGATCCATGGCACGGCGTTGGGGAGGAAGAGGGCTCCTCGCCACGGGGATGGCGCCGAAGAATAGGGGCTGGCCACCGCGAGATGGACAGGCGCTGCTCGGCCAGACGGGAGGAGAGGATCGGCCCGCCAGCGGTTGTGTAGGTGGTGAGGGTCGCCGGAGTTAGGATTTGGCGCAGAGCTCGACCGATGTGGACTCAAGAACGGTTTGCGCTGCTGCGCGCTGGAATGCTGGAGACGGCTTTCCATGCCCGCGCTAGGGTTCAGCGACGTGGTCGAGAGGGGTAGACGGAGGCGGGTGGCACTCGACGGAGGCGCTTGATCAAGGTAAGTGGCGCTTGGGATTTCAGTTGTTATTTTGGGTGGTGATGTGGGGATACTGTCGGTGGCTGGCTCCGACAAGAGAAGTCGGTGGCCGTTGGTGGCTACGGCGTCGGCTATGAAGACGGGGACGGGATTTGACAATGGGTGTAGGCGGTGCTGCGGATGCGGCAGGGCGGAGGCAACAGAGATCCGGTCGGCTGCGGCCATGACACAGACACGAAGACACAAAATTTGCTGGAAAAATGATTGTTGTTGTAAAATTGTGGAATAAGATGGAGAGGACACGGACGCACGGGTCCGGACACGGTTGTGATGGCCATGTTTGTGGTGGAATGATGATGATGGATGGTAGGACGTGGGTCGGAACTGGCGAGCGCGGAGCAAAAATTTTGGGAAGGGAGGCAGATGGGTTGGTCGAGCGCTTGGTATAACATGAAGAGAGTCGACTCCAGATTCACTTTATATAAGAGAGGAAGGGTAGCGAATTCTTTATACATATATAATTATCAAGTCTTAGTCGGTTACTGAAGGGTCACGTACATAGTTTGATAAAGAAAAAGATTAGATAATAATGATCCTATTAATATACTACAATCCTCTCTTTATTTAAATCAAAAGCTATTTAAAAATAATGTGAACCTCATCGCAATCTCAATAATACCTTAAAGAAACAATCATTATCTATTAGTTCAAATCATACAGATTTAATTTAATCATTAACTGATTACCAAAATAATATTTGTTGTTATCATCTATATTTTAAACATATTTTTAGAAGTATCTTTTGAAAAGCCCAAAATTATAACAACTCATTTTATAATTCCAATAACCCAAATTTAAGAACAAATAGTATTTTCGAACTATAATTTAAACTAGTTTTCGAAATACACAAGAAAAAACCATCATAATAATATCGTATTTACTGCTTTTAAGAAAAATTCATTTCTAAACAAAATATGTATAATAAAATAATTAAAATAAAATTGAAAATTCGGGAGAGGGATTACAGGTAACTAGGTAATTACGAGAGGTGTCTCTTGGTCTTTCTAAATAGTCTTACATGTATGTATAAAATAATATAATAATAGTAATATAATAATAAGTTTAGAATAATTAATGTGGATGACTTTTAGTCTTTCTAATAATAATATACTACTATTTGCTCTTTCCAAATAGCATACAATACGTGCAACGCACGTGCATATATATACTAGTGTTAGTCCCGGGGCGTAATTTTTCGATGGAAAACTGAAATTATGTAACACTTTGAAGAAGGTGCACGACATAGATCCCGGAGGATTCTGAGAAACGAATACTAATGTGTCACTTCGAAGAAGGCACAGAAGAATTCGTAGTAGTAGAAGTAAAATTTTACTAACAGTTTCTGATTAGATCAGAACTATTCTCGTTCTTAACGAGTTACAAGTGGCGTAAAGATGAACAAAAGTTTTGATTAGATCAGAGAAGGAAAAAGCCTGCTGGAGTAAATTATCACCGACGCTCAAAGCTTGATTCGCCCCACATGAACAGCTTCCAGGAACCAGCAAGTTCGACGGAGAACTGTGGAACACTCTGCTCTTCTGACTCCTCAGATGGACTGAAATGGCGTACAATTCTCTCTTCTCTGCCCTTTGAAAATTCATAAGGAATTTGTGTTCTATCCACTGAACTGAATGAGAGAGAAGAGAGTGACTTAAATGGACGCGCACAGTAACCGCCCAGTATGCAAAACGTTCTAGACGTGAGAAAAATCGTTTCGAACGTTTTGTAACCACTCGAATCGTATACAAACACGATTTGAGCCAACTACTCACATCGTGCGCCAATTTGCGCGACCTGGCCAATTGGCGCACAACACACGCCATCTGTGCGACCTGCGCCAATTGTGCCCACATGCACTTGCGCACAATGTGTACCACGTGCACCATGCACAAACCGTCGTGCCAGCTGTAGCACCAACTATCGTGCCTTAAGGCTGCGCCAACTGGCGTGCCATCTGGCCACGCGATCAGGCCGTACCATCTGGTCACGACAACTGGCACGTTATCTGGTCGTGCGAAGTGGCGCACGAACGACTGTGCAATAGGCTCGTGCAACGAGCGCAACTTAAGCGTACTATGCGCCTAGCGATGATGCTGACGTGCTAAGTGCAAAGTGCACCAACAAAATGCCACATTCTGCCTTATATGCCCATGAGCCCGAGTCCGAGTCGCTAAGTCCATATGGGACTTAGCTCCAATGAAATAAATTCCAAGAGCAAAAAGCATTAATGCTTTAACATGGAGTCGTATCCTCACCTCCTAGAAAAATTATCCATATGGTTCCATCCTTAGGGTCACCAACCCATGTGCATATCTCAACAACACATACCAAGTATATATTGAGATACACTTCATGATGCTTTTCCAATGTGGGACTAAATAATGCTAGGCATGTATTAAGAGCAAGCTCTCTCTACATGTTAAGGAAAAGCTCCAACAGTCCCCCACATATCTCGATATATGGATTTGAGTGTTCTCTACAGTAACTGTCCATCATGCATTAGGATAGATGTCGCTGACGACCTGAATATTCCTACATGGGTCAAACAATAGACTATAATACAAGAATGGACTAAGCATTAAATTCTGTACCATAGATTCAATTCTTTCCACTCATATAATGTAGTTACATGTGCTTCTGGCTGCACATTAAAGGCCTGCCCCTACCCGGGAACCTCATCGTAGTATCATACTACTTTAGCATGAGGTCACAAGCCTCTTTGTAGTGCCAAACTACCCAACATGAAGCCTTAGGCTTCCTTACGGTGTTACGTCACAATGACATGGCTTGCAAGGCTGAGGCTTTAACCCTATCTGGGTACCTCATCGTGGTGTCGTATTATTGTAACATGAGGACATCCTCCCCTCTTTATAGTGCTGTCTATAACTCTTTAATTTCATCATACAGTATTGGGCTACCTGTCTATTTGCGGTGCTACACCGCTGTGACTTGGCTTGCAAAGTCGAGGGATTATCCCCCTACCTGGGAACCTCATGGTAGAGTCACCCCACTGTAGCATGGAGTTACACTCCTGTAAACCCCTCTATTTTTATGATTTATTAATAAATATTTCTTTGAGCATTATCACATTTATAAAGAGTTAGTAGATAATTATATAAATTATTTTCTATATAGGAACTATTAGGTAAATAGTAATCCTTATTATGTTGTGTAAAAAAAGAGAAGATACATTATTATTATTATTCTTATTTTCTCTCTCTTAGGATTTTGTTTCATATTATACAAAAAAAATACTTCATAAAAGTATTTCCTATGTTTAAATATTCTTAGGTTTTATATATAAATATGGATACATATGAAATATGTATGGTTATATGCTTACACCCAAATATTCCTATATATGGCTGATATATACATTTTGAAATATATGTATTAGAATATATATATGGTGGTGTATATATTGTTATATAAGAATGGAAATACATATACTGTAATTTTTTTTGCTACTGTTCACGTGAACAGTAGCACCTTCAATCCCGACCCCCCTGTGTGTCCGCGGAAGAGAAGCAAGTTTAGGAAAGATTCAAAATTTGAATCTTCCAACATACAAAACCAAATCCCTTCAAATAATTTGTGATTGATCCTTACAATATCCTCTACCATCTAAATCTCTCAATCCTGACCCAAGCCCAATAGGAATTCAAAATTTAATCCGATATAATTTTGGATTTAAGAGCTCAGTATTAAACCATAAACCGCAGACTCTATCGAAATCCACAGCCTCCAACTCCTTCTCGCAGCCCAACCTTCAGATCCCGAGCACCCCGACAACTTAGCATACATCCCTAGGTGTCTATATGTTGCTAACAACCTCCTTATCGCCAAAGAACCCTCGGAACCTGACCGCAAACAGAGAGAACTCTGTTTCGTACAGCCGCGAGGTACCCTCCTTGTCCTTCTCATTTCTTCATGCATAGTTATTATTTTTCGAAACTGTAAGTTCCTGTGTATAGACTATATATCCCTCTAGGACCCACATCAATTGGATCGTATAGATACCAAGTGTATCGCTCAAAAATTCAAGGCAAAGTTGGAGAAAAACTTTTTTTCTGAAACAGTTAAAAACTGTCCCAAACCCCTGACTTGGAAGCCATATTCTAAACCATACAGTAGGGTTTTCATAAATATAATTTTAAACAGTCCAAGACAACATATACAGGATTAAAATACACTTGTTAGATTTACTTTTCAGTTATTATTCATGAAGTTATTCGCTGTTAAAGATTCGAGAAAAACGGCATTTTCAAAACCAAAAACTTTAAAAAATTTCCCGATATGACGTGCGCCCCGACAAACCGTGTGACGTGGTCGTAACCCATCAGCATTGAAAGGCGCATATGGATGTTGTCGACGTGTGGGAACAGACAGAACTCAATTTCGTTGCTTGTGCGCGACAAAATCAGTACGTATCCGTCAAGATATCCCGTATCGACCCTTTACAAAATATGCCATAACTTTGTGTACAGTCGTCGGTTCGAGACGAAACATACGCCAATAGGACCGAATCAATTTACTGGTCCTGTGTGCCAAGTTTGGTCCGATTCTGAGAAGGTCGACCGAAATGCCTATTTGGCAGGCCCGCGACCCATTCCAACGGGCAAAATTGTGCACGGCCCGTCGAAATCCAACTTTGGACATACGGTTGGGTTCATCTCCTCAAACAGGACCCGTAGACATATAGTTTGATGACTTTAGAGACCATAGATACTGGCATACATTTTGGTACAAAATAGGTCCAACGACGGACATCGTTTTGACCCAAAATTATAATTTTGTCCCTACTCCAGAATTGAACTTTTAACAGGCATTTTCTAGATATATCTTTTACACCGGGAACGTTCTTGATGTTTGTTTCAGCTTCCGGAGCCGTTCGTGGATTTTGAGATTCATTGCTAACGTACTTGATTGTTGGATTTTCATTCCCGTACCGCCAGGCAAGATACCTTGCCACCTTACTCTGTGATTTACTTATTCTTATTTTCAGTTATTTATATTCAGTATTACTTATCTATTGTTAGTATTATATCACTATGCGTCCAAGTCACACTTGGGTGCAAGCGACTCCATCGGTCGTTTTGCTGCTTTTGGTTTTATTCTCTTGCATTGACTTAGCCTAGTGACCACCCAGTTATGATGAGGTATTGTTATACCTCATACGGTTTTGACACATGATCATTACAAGTTGTGAGTCACATGTAGGACACGTACTCGCATAGTCGGCTGGCCATCGATACGTATGAGGCGTACAACGGTTATGAGTAACTGCCAATAAATGTGCATGCTAGTAGACTTGGCAGTTGCTAGAGGTTCATATGAGTCATGGATGTGACCTTACTAGGCATTGGATGGGGAGAATAGTTCCTTAACGTATGGGCCACATATGTACTTTCTTATTCCTAATCTTGCTGGCCTCTGACAATCGATGAATGTTATGCTTTGAGGTCCCTGGTATCCTGGTAGGACCATACATGAGTTTTTTGTACCTGTAGCCAGAGTGCCCATGCGTCGAAGTTAACTGCAATATCACTGTAGAACTGGTAGGCACCCTATTGCATGCATCCCCTTTTACTCTCTATTATATATCACAGTTTATATGGCATGTTCTTTATGTATCTTGTTACATCCCTCTGAGGACATGGTGATCTCTCTAGGTGTGTGCTTTGTGACTTTTCACAGGTGTTCTAGCCAAGGCTGTGATCCTCTCTATTTCTCCGAGGATGATTGCTCTCGGTTCGTCTTTGCTTCGCTTGATAGATCCTTTCATTATTTATGTATTCTTCTCATAAAATTTGTTAGTAGTAGATTTGTCTCCGCCCAACTCTTGTACAAAATAATAATTCATGAGTTGATTTAGAATATTATTCTTTTGATTTTGTGGATGAGATTTAGTTACCATGGTTTACTGCATTTTGCAGCTTATGTATACATACGGGGGTTCCATACATTGGAGTATATTTCGTATGCATACAGCTGGCATGTATACGTACTTAGTCCTAAGTATTTTGGGACTGGGGTGTTACAACTCCTTGTAGTGCTGTGCTACCGTGCTTCCTGTAAATTACATCAGACATTCACTCTGCTTGAGAATTCATTAAGGCGTTTAAGCCATCCTCATCACAGGATCCGTTTTCCGCAGAAAATATATAGTAGACAACATCGGTTGTAGGTCCGTAACATTTCCATGCCACAGAGGATATGTACCCACTGTTCCTGATATTTTCCAGTTAGTGGTACTCTCTTGAACCAAAAGCTAGATGCCTAGTAGATTTCTTTTTAAACTAATAATATAAAACTTTATGGTAGGATTGCAATAACATAATATCAGAATACTTTCAAGCATATTTTACAAGTTGTGTCATCGACCAACTGGTGCTTGAGGCCCTTTGTGAACGAATTTGCCATGTTCTTTTGACTCCGAACATCAATAATTGCAATGATACCTCTCTTGATGAGATCGTACACTGTCCTGTGCTTTAACCGTATAGTTCTCTTCTTTCCGTTAAAGAGATCATTTGATGCCACCGTCGTATTCGCCTGGTTGTCGCAGTATATCGGATCGCTGATATTTGTACCCTAACCACTGGAATATCATACATGAGCTCCCGAAGCCATTCTGCTTCCTTCGCTGCGGTATTATTTGTATATAACTCAGATTCCATAGAGGAACGAGAGAGCATAGTCTGCTTTTTCGACTTTCACGATATAGCAGCTCCACCAATTATAAAAATGAAACCACCTGTGGACCTCTCGCTCTCTAACTCTGAGCACCAGCTGGCATCGCTGAAGCCTTTTACTATCAGTGGATCTCCGCTGTAGTGTATTGCATATGTCTGAGTCTTCTTGAGATATCTCATTACCCGTTTCACAACTTTCTAGTGCTCAACACCTGGGTTGCTCGTGAAACGACTCAACATTCCTACAACGAAAGCTATGTCAGGCCTTATGGCAGTAATAGCATACATCAAACTTTCGATGACGCTTGCATACTCCAGCTGCCTGACGATTTCCCTCAAATTAGGCTTCAGCTTCAAATCACACCTGTAAGGCATATCGATCATTGGAAGATCCTGATTTCCGTAGCGTGTGATTATCTTCTCAATATAATGAAACTATGACAGCGCCAGTCCAGTGTCTGTTCGGATAATCTTGATCCCTAAGATCACATCAGCTTTCCCCAAGTCCTTCATACTGAACTTAATCGAGATGAACTTCTTTTTCTTCGTGACACAGCCCATATCCGTACCTAGGATCAACATGTTATCCACGTACAGACAAACGATTACACCTCTTCCATCAGCGAACTTTGTGCAAACATACTTGTCCGTCTCGCTGACCCTTTAGCCATTTGACCTTATAACCTTGTCAAATTTCTCATGCTACATCTTGGGAGCCTGTTTAAGACCGTACAAGAATTTCACCAACTTGCATACTTTGTCTTCAAGACCCTTGACGACAAATCCCTCTGACTGTTGCATGCAAATCTCTTCGGTCAGCTCTCCATTCAGAAAAGCCATTTTTATATCCATCTGATGTATCACCAACTTATGTATTGTTACGAGAGCAATCAATATTCTGATGGTGGTCATCCGGGCTACTGGAGTATACGTGTCAAAGTAGTCGATCTCCTGCTTCTGAAAAAACCCTTGGCTACTAGCCTAGCCTTAAACTTGTCAATAGTTCTATCTGCTTTCATCTTCTACTTGAAGATCCATTTGCATCTGATGGGTTTTGCTCCTTGAGGAAGATCAACCAACACCCAAGTGTTATCAGAGGTGATTGAATCAATTTTATTGTCTATCGCCTCCTTCCAGAAAACAACGTCTCTGGTTTTCATCGTCTTATCATAGGTAAGCGGATCTGCTTCCACATGATATATAACAAAGTTATTTCTGAAGTCCTTCAGCCTCCTCACTCGCTTAGTTGGCGGCTCAGTGAGCTCTGGTTCAACAGTTGTTTCGATAACAACTTCTTCTTGGACTACATTCTCATTAGAAACTCCAATTTTCTGCGCACCCTCATTGTTCTCCAGAATATTCGCAAGAACAATGTTCTTGTGCCTTGCAAATTTATCTTCAAAATATTCTACGTTACGAGATTCAATGATATGATTTGATTCAATATCAAGAAATCTTCGAGCATTACTCTTCTCGGCATAACCCAAGAAGATCGTCTTCGTAGTCCTTGTCCCGAGCTTCTGAATCTTTAGATCGAAGAGCTTCACATACGCCAGATACCCCCACACTCAAATAACATTAAAATTTGGTCTGACTTTGAACTAGAGTTCATGAGGAGTAACGACCGAAGTTGCATGCGAAACTCTATTCAGAATAAAAGTGGGCGTCAATGCAGCTTCTCTCTCGTAGCATTTTGGAAGACCTGTAGTCAACATTATTGAGTTTATCATTTCTGTCAATGTTCTGTTCTTCCTTTCTGCTACTCCGTTAGATTCAGGAGAATACGGAGCAGTAGTCTCAGTAACAATTCTATGTTCTTTGTATAACGATGCAAATTCATGAGACCGGTACTCTCCACCTCGATCACTTCTTATTCTCTTGAGTTGTTGTTCAGTTTTCCATTCAGTCTCGGCCCTGAAATCTTTGAACTTCTTGAACGCTTCGTCTTTAGCCTTGAGTAAGTAGACGAACACATTTTTGAGAAGTCATCTATGAAGGTTATGAAATATTTCATCCCGGCTTTTGTAGAGAACTATTTGAAGTCATAGATATCAGAGTGTACCAACTCCAGAAGATCTGTGCTTCGATTAACCCGAGGAAAGAATTTTTTTGTGATCTTTGCCTGAGCACACACTTCATATTTCTACCTTACCGCCATATTTGGAGATATGTGCTAGACTAGACATTTTGTTTATTCTTTTACAATGAACATATCCTAGTCTATTATGCCACAACTCAAGAGTATAACCAAAATGAGTGATTGTATTAATAACATTGGACTGATTTACAAGTTAAATTTTAAATATTCCTTCAGTATAAAATGTTTTTCAAAGTATATTCTTTTTATGGACATCACCATCTGGCCAACATTGATGTCCATCTTTAGGCCTGCGTTGCAGAATAGGCCCCCAGAGATCAGGTTCTTTGCGATAGCAGCTACATGCTTCACACCTAGAAGCGTCAGAGACTTCCTTGAAGTCAGCTTCAACACCACCACCTCGATCTCTTGTACTTCAGCTTGTGCCTGGTTCGCCACCATAACAACTTCAGAAGTTGGTGTATATGTGGTGAACCATTTCTTGCTTGAGCAGACATAGCAGGTGGCACCAGTATCTACCCACCAGTCAGAGTCAGCCCCTACCGTAATGACCTGAGCAATCATTGCAATAACGTCAGTGATCATAGAAATCTTACTAGGCTCACCTTGCTCTGATTGCTTGGACTTAGATTTGCATTCACTCTTGAAGTGGCCCTTTTTGCCACATTTGAAGCAAGCCAAGTGGGACTTTGGCTTCTGTTGCTTAAAGGAAGTCTCCTTCACTTTCAGATTATTGGGATCCTTCTTCTTACTGTGGGAAGACGCCTGCTTTCCCTTGGATTCCTTGGTGTGAACCAAATTGGCGTTAGCCATCTGTATGGACAGAGCGTCAACCTTCAGTTGAGCCCTCATCTGGTCCTTAACATAGATTTCTTGTAGGAGATCTTCGAGACTGATCTCCAGTTTCTTCCTATACATGTCTGCATAGAACTTGCTCCAACTAGCGGAGAGCTTTAAGATGATCCTTCCAATAACAAACTTTTCGTTGAGGGGCATCCCCTCACCTTTCAACTTTTGTCACAATTTCAGAAACTCCTTCACCTGCGGCAACATAGTCTTTTCATCTTCAAAGAGCCACATGTGATATTTTTCAACCACAAATATTTTGTTCATATTTTTGTCATCTTCGTACAGTTTCTCCAGAGACTTACATATCTCTCTGGTAATAGTTTTCTTAGAATATAATTCTGCCAGGGAGTCCTCCATAGCATTAAGAATAAGAAGCCTACAAACGCTATTCACCCTTCTCCATTTGGTCTGACTTTTAGTAGCAGTAGTAATTGCGGCCGCAGACCCAGTTTCGGGAACAGTCGGTTCTCCCTCGGTTAGCACGTGATCAACTTCAGCAAGTTGAAAATTAAGGCTAACCTTCCTCTTCCAGACTTGGAAGTAGTCTCCATCAATTTTCTCTAACTTGCTAAAGTTAGGATCGATGAGAGAAGCACGAAAGTTTTCTATATTGTGAAATCAAGCTTTGAGATTGTTAGTCCCTGGGCATAATTTTTTGATGGAAAACTAAAATTATGCAAGACTTCGAAGAAGGTGCACGACAAAGATTCCGGAGGATTCTGAGAAACGAATACTAATATGTTACTTCGAAGAAGGCACAGAAGAATTCGTAGCAGTAGCAGCAAAATTCCACCAAAAGTTTCTGATTAGATCAGAACTGTTCTCTTACTGAACGAGTTGCAAGTGGAGTAAAGATGAACAGAAGTTCTGATTAGATCATAGAAGGAAAAATCCTGCTGGGGTGAAATATCACCGTCGCTCAAAGCTTGATTCATCCCACACGAATAGCTTCCAGGAACCAACAAGTTCGATGGAGAACTTTGGAACACTCCGCTCTTCTGACTCCTCAGATGGATTGAAATAGCGCACAGTTCTCTCTTCTCTGCTCTCTAAAAATTCGTAAGAAATTTGTGTTCTATCCACTGAACTGAATGAGAGAGAAGAGAGCGACTTATATAGACGCGCGTAGTAACAGCCTAGTATGCAAAACGTTCGGGACGTGGGAAAAACTGCTTCGAATGTTTTATAACCACTCAAATCGTGCACATAGACGATTTGAGCTAACTAGCGCACATCGTGCGCTAATTTGCACGACCTGGCCAATTGGCGTACGGCACGCACCATCTGTGTGACCTGCGCCAATTTTGCCCGTGCGCACTTGCGCACCACGCGCAGCATGCTGCAACGCCATCAGGCAGCGCCAAGTGGCGCGCTATTTGGTCGTATGATCGGACAGCGTGAACTGGCGTACGAACGACTGCGCAATAGGCTCGCGCAACGAGCACAACTTTAATATGGAGTCTTATCCTTATCTCCTAGTAAAATTATCTACATGGTTCCCTCCTTAGGGTCACCACCCCATGTGCATATCTCAACAACACATACCAAGTATATATTGAGATACACTTCATGATGCTTTTGCAATATGGGACTAAATAATGCTAGGCATGTTTTGAGAGCAAGCTCTCTCTACATGTTAAGGAAAAGCTCCAACAACTAGTATATATATATATATATATATATATATATATATATATATATATATATATATATATATATATATATATATATATATATATATACAAAAAATATATATATATACAGCCCCTTTTCCCCTCTCCTTTGTTACCCTTCCATCCTCCCGGTACCGGCGCCGTATGCCTCCGTACCCCGCCACCGGCGTCGGTGCCGCGATCTGCAGGCGAGCTCTCACCTTCACCACCCATACCCCCACCGGCCCTGCATGCGCGTCCAGCTCGCGGGCCTCAGCCGGTCTATGGTGACCCGACCGTTCGACTGGACCCCAGACCAGTTGACGCTGGTCCACCGATCGGCTGCCGGACTAGCCCCAAAGTTGCGGTGGCCGCCGGCGGCCACCACCCCGGCCCCTTTCCTCGACGCCGCGACCTCCCCTTATCTGCGGACAGTCGATGCTTCAGGAGGCGTTCCTCGCCTCCCCACCCCCACGGGCGTAGCTACTCCTCTCCGATGGCCTCGAGCTTCGCCGGTGACGCTCGATCAGCTTTGCTCAGCTCAGCCTGTCGCCAAGTCCCACATGCCTCCCTCTTCTTGGATTTCGAATTTGAATTTGCCAAATTCAAAACTCCCGCTCACATATGCGCCCTCTTCCATTTCTGGGAGGCATGCACCCACGTCCAGATGCAGCTCTTATGCGCTTGGATCCCCTACCCAGGCCTATGTGCCTCCCCCCATAGCGGGGGCGCACACATCAGCGACCTCCAAGCCCTTCTCAGGCCTATGCGCCTCCTCCCAACCATTCAGTCTACTTATGTGCCCACTGTACCCGGGATCCACCCCCAACCACTCTCCTATGCTCCATCCCCCTATGCGCTTGTGCAGTCTAGTCTCCAGCATGCGCCCACTGTCTTCCGCCAACAGCCCCTACCTCATGCGCCTGCGAGCTCAGGAGCTGCTGACCCCCAGGCTCGCCATGCGCCCTACTCTAGTGGCAGGCAAGATATTGACCGCATCAGCCCCCCTTCCAACCCGGTGGGCCATGTACAAAGACGCTCTCAGAGTGGTAGTTCCCCATCGAAGCGCGACACTGTTTCCATACCACCCAACCCCCTCCTCACTCCACCGCCGGGCAACTCCAACCATACCCCGTCGGGCCCTCCTCCTCTCCCTCAATACCTCCTTCTTTCGCAGATATCCTACGTCCGGACCGCACAGCGCAGTTCCTTCCGCAGGAACGGAGATCGAACTCCCTGAGTTGGAGTTCACCAGTCCCCCCGAAGGAGTTCCCATCAAAGTGCCGTTCTCTACTGAAGAACTTTCCTCTTTAGCCTCCTCCTTCTCGAGGACCTTTGTTCTAAAATTCCAGACCGGCTGCCCCAAACTATCCGCAGTCAAAGAAGCCATCACGGGCTGGGGCCTTACTTCCGCCTACAAGATCGCTCCTCTGGACCCCAGGCACCTCCTTCTACACATTTCTTCAGATCCAGACTGTTTTTTGGTTTGGGCTAAGGGCTCTATCAACATCGGTAACCTCAGCGTGAAGATTGCGAAATGGTCACCAAGTTTCAACCCCAACGTTGATGCTACAATCATCTCGATGTGGATTACCCTACCTTACCTCCTCCTTGTCTTCTTTGCTCCGGCAGTGCTCAAGATAATCGCCAGCTCCTTTGGAACCCTGGTAGCCATCGCTAAAGAAACATGCAATCTCTCCAAAGGCAACTATGCTAAAATTTGCGTAGAGATAGATTTAGCCAACGAACCCCCGTCGATCATTCAGCTCGAACTCGGGGGACGAACTCAACCCCAGGCCATAGAGTACGACAACAACATAAGCTTCTGCAACCACTGCCAGATTAGAGGACATCTCTCGAAACACTGCTTCAAAGCCAACCTGGAGCTTAAGAAGATAAATCCTAAAAGAACCCCAAAGCCGAGGGCGGCATAAATCTCCACCCCAGGCCTAATCCTCCCCCTATCCAACTCACACTCTCACTTTGCCGAAAGTGACTTCTCCCGTAGCCCTCGGGACCATTCAAAGCCGCAAAAAGGAACGGCTAGTAAGTCCTCAGGCATCACCCTCATCAACAGATTTGAGATCCTCAGTCCTCCTCAGGAGACGGACGACCCCACAAACCACCTACCCAACAAGTCATCGTTCGTCGAAGGAGATGAGAACGCCGGTGGTCCGGTCGCCGCAAACGGGGAGGAGAGGATGAGTGCCCTCCCCGCCCCGATCCCTTCTTCCTCCTCAACCCCCACTAACGAGGCTCCGCAGTCATCAGGCATCAATCACGTCACACAATCTGAAATCCTCTTCCCATCTCAGACCTCGACCGATCCAGCTAACATCCCCCTAGCTAATTCCCCGCTTGATGAAAGAGATGAGACCGCTCCAACTGCAAGTGCCCTAGGCCTTTTCAGAGAGAACCGGCTGGCGCTAATTACCCTTCCAATCCCCTCTCGAGCCACCTTCCTATGATCTCTCAGTCGTGGTCTTGCCATCGCTAGGCCCAGAGTACGAGGCTAGAATCCGACAAGCTCAAAAAGCTGGCTTTCTGAACTCCAACAATCCCCTAAGTGCTATTGCCGAGATTTAAATAGAACTCGTTGACCCCCCCAGAGATTGGCATTGGCAGCGAGGATCCGAATCCCCGCGAGATGACGGCGAAAACCACAACGACAACCCAAAGGGCCACCAAAACAAAGCAAAACAAGAAGAAAAAGAAAATAGCGACAGAGCATCCGGCCAGGAACACCAGATCGGCCAACAAGCTCAACCCACCCCCGATCGAAATTCTGCTAATGGTTAACATCCTAGCTTGGAATGTCAGAGGGCTAGCAAATAAACCCACTATGAGGAGATTGACCTCAGTTATCAAGATTCATTAGATCGACATCATTATCATCATCGAACCCAAACTCCACCAGAGGAAACTCAAATCCATCTAACTCCAGCTTGGTCTCCCGAAGACCATCGCAGGGCGGCACGACATCTGGATCCTATTCTCGGACGATTGCAGCTTCGGTACCGTCCGGGATCATGACTAGGTGCTCTCCTGCTGGGTGGAACATCCATCCCTTCCTTTTTGATCCTTTATATCAGCTGTACACGACAGCTGTGACTACGTCGAACACAAGCAACTGTGGAATACCCTCCTTGACACCCGTACCTCCCTTAACACTATCCCGTAGATCTGTCTTGGGGATTTAATGTAATTTCGACACCCGAGGAAAAATCGGGAGGCCGCCCTCCTCACCAAACGGCTATGCACGACTTCAACTCCTTCATATTCCAGGCTAACCTTCACCCCCTCCCCTACTCCGGCAACTCCTTCACCTGGTGTAACATGCAAGAAGGAGCTCATCGTCAATACTTCCGTCCGGACCGTGCCACGGTCGACAACCGGTGGTCGCATATAAACCTCATATCCAACCTTTCTCACCTCAACTCCACTGAATCTGATCACTCCCCTCTCGTTATAGAGGTCAGCAACAACCCCAACAACATTAAAAAATCGTTCAGATTCTTGGACTTCTGGAGACACCAGCCTCAATTCCAGAACACAGTGGACATCACTTAGAAATCGGCCAACCACTCTGACCCCCTTATCAAAGTGGCTTTGAAACTCAAGGTCACCAGGTGCGCCCTTACCTCCTAGAGCAAAACCGCTTTTGGCAACATCTTCCAAGAGATTAAGGCGGCAGAAGACGACGTTAAGCGCACGGAGATTAGGTTTGCTACGAACCGCTCGTCTGAGGACCGCGCAACGCTTAACCTCTCCAAGGCCATCCTCATATCCCGTCTTAAAGTGGAGACTGAATTTTGGAAACAAAAAGCCAGGTTAAAGTAGGACATTGAGGGTGACAACAATTCTACGTTCTTTCACGCCTACATTAGAGGGCGCAGACAGCAACTCACTCATCATCAAATCTCCGACGAGAACGGCATCTTACTCAAAAGACCAGCGGAGCATCCACCGGGCCGTCGCTAACTTCTACGCCAACCTGTTTACGAAAGATAGCATCGTCCGTGATGAGACTGTTTTGGACCTCTCTTAATCAATGAAGAAGACAACGATCAGCTATTAACCCTTCCGTCCGCGGAGGAAGTCAAGTCCGCAGTTTGGGCCCTTGGTGAACACAGCGCTCCTGGTCCAGATGGATTCTCCGGGGTCTTCTTTCGATCCTATTGGAATATCATCCAAACTGACATGATCGAAGCCGTAACGACTTTCTTTCAAGGCACGTGCTACCCTAAATCCTTGTCCCGAGCCAACCTCATCCTTATCCCCAAAAAGATAACCCGGAGACCTTTAAAGATTTTCGTTCGATCAGTTTGTGTACCTTCACCAACAAGATCATCTCCAAAATCATTGCCAGCCGAATGTCACACATCCTCCCCAGGATCATATCAGAAGAGCAAAGCGATTTCGTCACCGGAAGGAACATCACTGACAACATCCTTCTAGCCCAGGAGATGATTACTTGTATAAAATTCCCAACTTGAGGGGGAAACATTGCCATCAATCTTGATATAGAGAAGGCCTACGATCGCCTAGATTGGGAATTCATGATCTGGGTGCTAAGGGGGTTCGGATTCTCTGAATCATGGATTGACATCATCTACAGATCCATTAGCAACTCTTGGTTCTCCACCGTCATCAACGAGCAAGCGGACGACTTCTTCAAATCTAGCCGCGATGTCAGACAAGAAGACCCTCTATCCTCTACCAACTTCATCATTGCCGCAGAAGCCCTAAGCAGAAACCTCAATAATATGGTCAATATCTCCAGATTCCATCATTTTCATACTACTACAGGATGCCCCATTATCACTCATCTGGCCTACCCCGACGACGTTATCTTCTCCTCCTCCGGGGATATCGAATTTGTAGAGGTTGTCAGTAGAACCCTGGAGAAATACACTAGATGTTCCGGGCAGCGGATTAACTGCGACAAAAGTGTTATCTACACCCACCACAAAGCTGACAGGAGCCACTCGGATATCCTTACCAATCTCACCTCTTTCTCCACAGCTTACCCTCCTTTCACCTACTTGGGTTGCCCTCTGGTGTACGGTAGGACAAATTCTAGAATCTTCGACGGTCTAGTCGATAAGGTCAGAAAGAAGATTGAGGGATGGCACAATGCGACCCTATCCCCAGGTGGTAAGGTGATTCTCATCAAGCACGTTCTTTTCTCCATTCCAATATACACCCTGGCAGTCTGCTCTCCTCCTCAGAAGGTCCTCTCTTCCATGGAAGCTCTATTCGCCAGCTTTTTCTGGGGATACCAGGCAGGCAAGGATAAGCACCACTGGGCCAGCTGGGACTCCATGGCCAAACCCACGTGCGAGGGAGGTCTCGGCTTCTTCAGATTATTGCACATCGTGGACGCCTACTCCATAAAATTGTGGTAGAGACTCAGAATGCACCAATCTTTCTGGGCGAGGTTCATGAAAGCCATATACTTCCAATACTCACATCCTGCTACAACAGGTGCCAACAGTCGCTCTTCCGCATCCTGGCACCGCATTCTTTACGACCGGCAGCGTACAGAACCACTGATTTGCTTGCGACTCGATAGAGGCGATTCAAAGCCTGGCATTGAATGGTGGATTGGGAATAGGATCTATCATCTGTCTCCAAATGCCCCACCGATATGCGAGATCTTGGATCTCTGGGACCCGGCTAACAGGTGGAGATGGGAGCGCATCAGAGAATGGCTCGGGCCGGAGGCGGCGAACGACCTCACCGGCACGAACATTAGGATCATCAATCACCCGGACCAATTGATCTGGACCCCCAACGCCAGAGGATCATTCTCGATGGCCTCTGCCAGACGGGAAGTGGAAATGGGCGGTGTGTCGGTGCCACTTACAGCGCCATTTTGGTGATCATGCATCCCCATCAAGTGGTCCTTTCTCATCTGGAGAGCTCAGCGCTGGAAGCTGCCTACCGACAATTCTCTTTCCACCATCGGATACAGCCTAGCCTCCAGCAGCCACTGTTGCCACTCTCACAAGCAAGAGACGACGGAACACATCCTTCTATCAGGAGACCTGGCTAATCATATTTGGCGTGAACTCTCTCAATGCTGCAGAAAGAGGCATACTAATGGGGGCTTCAACGATCTCCTGAACAACTGGGATGACTCCCATAGCCACCAGATCGCCGCTGCCGCTGGTATTTGGGTCCTATGGAAAAATAGGAACACATCCTTCTCTCCAACTCAACTCACCCGCGAAGTCCTTCGTCAAATTCTGAAAACTAGGACCCGATACTCCCACTCCTCGGAGCATTTTTGGCAGGTTTTGCTTTAGCTTCGTCTTCCGAGCTAATACTTAGGTTTTGTGGCTTTTCTGCGCTTGGCGTGCTTACTTGTATAGGCTTCGGCATTTTGCACCTAATACATCAATAAAAGCTCTATTTTCTTTATATATATATATATATATATATTTATATATATATATATATATAAGATGCAGCTCTCTAGCTCCCGTTGCCCATCCCTCATGCCTTGTGCGTCCGCCCGGTCTTGACCGGCCTAGGCCGGTGGACTTGGCTGGACCTCCCCTCCAAAAGCCCCCTCCACCTCCCTTTCCGGCGGACTTGGCTGGCCCTCCCCTCCCTCCGCCCCCTCCTTCCTCCCCCTCTCCCTTCGTGTATGGCACTCTCCCCCTTCCGCCACCGGCGACGGAGCCCCGCGATACCGTTCGACCGCCATCCCCTACCCCCTCCCTCCCGACGATACTGCCCCCCCTTCCGCTGGGCGGATCTTCCCTCGACCGTTCGGGATGGGCGCAGAGACAACGTTCCCCCGGAGAATCGACCCGTCCCCTCCCAGCGGCGGCCTCTGCCTTGGCCGGAGGATCTCCTTTCGCTGGCGGCTGCCGTCCCTCCTCCTCAACCCCCCCGGGTGGCGGAGGCCCTTCGGTGGCCTCGATCGGCTGACCGCTCTCCATTCGACGCTGTCCCTCTCACCGGAGACCCAGGGACTGGCGCCTCCCCGTCGTGGCAACGCACGGCCTCCCCCCTCCGTTGGCCGTGGCATTCGTCGGTTTTCCGCTCCTCGGGAGAGTCACAGCATGCCGCGTCCCTGGTTAATCCCTCTCTGCAGCCAGAGATTTCCTGCCACTCGGGGAACTTTCGAAATTCCAATCGCTGTGATTCGAATCTCCCGCCGTTGGTCGTAATTTGTGTGCCTTCGGTCGCTCACTCTCAGGTCGCAGCACATGCGCCTGCTGAGTTCCTGCCTGGCTTGCGCCCACCTTGGTCTCCCCACTATGCGCCCTGTTGTGCCAACTCGCATCCAGGTCCTCCGCCTTCGGGGGATCCGAGTGAGCCTTCCTCTGCGTCCAACACCTTGCGCCTCCAGGCAGCGGCTCCATGCGCCCACGGGGGATCCTCCTTCTTCCGCCCTCTGATCTCAGCTTCTTGCACCCACAGTGGCCCCACCTCCATGCGCTCGCCCCGCGAGCTGCCATCCCATACTGGTCCCATGCGCCCTCCCGGACCGAATCAGGAGCGCCCTTCTTGGACTCCCCACTATGTGTCCTGTTGTGCCTTCCTGCCTCAAGGTTCTGTGCCATCGGAAGATTCGACTGCGCCTTCCCCTGCGCCCTACTCCATGCGCCCCCCCGGCCACGGCTCCATGCGCCCACGGGGGATCCCCCTGCTCGTGCCCCCTGAACTCAACATCATGCGCCCACAGTGGCCCCTCCTTCCCATGCTCGCCCAACGAGCCGCCCCCTCAGTTTGGTCCTTTGCATCCCGGACCGACTCAGGGTTCCCTTCCCGAGCGATTGCCCGCTTTTGTGCCACCCTTGTCGGTCAGGCCATCGTCGGTGTTCGTACGAAGGGAGAGTGGAGCAGTCGTCGACCCTCTCAGGACTCACCCTCAGCCTCCTCCGTCCTCGGGAATCCAGCTAGGCGCCGCTGTTCCCGAGCATTCCTCCCCGCCCTCACTCGAGGCCGCAGGCCCCTCCATGGAGCACCCTAATCAGGGCTTGGTCCTCCCCTGCCTGTCACGACCCGCACCCACTGTGAGGGTACGAGTACGTAACAGCGTCCAGCCTACGCCGCAGTGTCGGCGGTAGAACGCTGTTCTAGGTCATAAACTATAACTAACATAATATGAATACTCTCCAAAAGAGAGTCCAATCACAGAAGGTACAACTCAATCACAATCTAAGGTAGAATGTAGCAGGATGGAAATAGATAGAAAAATCCTCAACTGAGGTATAGCAGAATGAAATAACATAAGTCTCAACACTACCAATCTCAACAACTCTAAAATATACAAATCTGAAATCAAGGACAACAACCAAACATGAAAAGAAGAACAGTCTAAGCTATCTACACTATGCAAGGTATCGCCCTCAGCAGCTGCCTGAACCTCCCCAGGGGTCCAGGTCGCGAGTGTCATCTATGCAAGCTCCAAGGTAAGGGGTGCAGGGTTCCTCATCATCCTCTATAAAATTTTCAACAGGTCCAGTCAGGACGGGAGCGAGCACAATACATCTCACGTAGTTCATATCAAGTTAGGAAATATAAAACATGCAATAGAGTAAGATACAGGAAACGCTGAAAGAAGAATGTATATGAAAAACAGCAGAGATTTGATAATAGAAAATATCTATATATGATAAGTAAGAACTGTAAGCAGTATATGATTTAGAGTAAAATATGGTTATGTAAACGGTTTAGGACAATGCAATAGTAACTCCATTGTACGTGAGTGCACAATAGACATATACAATAGTTATAAAATGTTGTACAATAGGATTTGATTACATAACCAATTCTACTCCCCCTCCCCATTCAATACATAAGGATCCACTCCAGTTACGTTATCTTATACAATAGTGTACAATGTTACACAATAGATGTACAATGTTATACAATAGTTGTACAATGTTATACAATAGTTGTACAATGGTAACATCTCAAAAGAAGATCCATATAGTACCAATCCATGATAACAATCGTGTCAGCATAAAGAACAGTAATCTAGAGCAAGAATGTAAATCCAGACAAGTATGAAACGATCAGAGAATGTACTCGCCTGGTATCTGAATAGATGTAGCAAATGTACTGTCCGAGATGAGGTACCTAACTCCTAGTTAGAGCAACACAAGTCAAGATGTATACAGGGGATGATAAATGTAATCTACAATGCATCTGCATGCTGTCTGGGTCAAACTAGGCTGAAGTTAAACTCTTGGTCAACTCTGGTCAACTATACAGTCAAACTAAGTCAAGTCTAAGCTCTAACCACAAAATACAAGCCTAAAAGGACTTATACTAGGCTAGCTAACCTATATCTCAAGCCTATAGACTAATACTAAAACTCAAGCTATACACTAGCCTAACCTATAACTCAACCAATTAGGAATACCAAAATATATACAAGTATCAATATAATACAACAAAAGGGAAGCAAGAAAAGGGAAGGGATGCATTAGAAAACTGAGAACTCAAGTTCACAGTTACCTACAAAGATACAACATTAACTATAGAGAAAATACCTATAAACAAACAACCATATATGAAATATATAAGATACCTACAAGTATGAAACATATATGAATTAATATGTGAAGGTATACAAGGAATATGAGAGGAAATGAAAGAAAAGGCAAATGGAAGGAAGAAACCAACTGAGGAAGGAATGGAAACAAGGGGAAGGAAATGAAAAATGGGGCAATAGGCCAACTGTCCAAACTGAAATCAAAAGGCAAGCCATTCTCAAGTTTCCAACAGTGAACATAAAACAGTGTATGTGTGTGACTTGGTTCCCATTTAAGTGTGTAACAGTGATAGGAATTCATATATGCGTGTGTGTTGAAGGTGTGAAAAGTGTCAGAAATGTGTAGCAGTTACATTTCCAGCTTTGTGTACAGTCTCAGGAATTCCAGTGACAGTTTATATAAAGCATTCAATTCACTTAATAGGTAATCCAGTGTGTATATTGAGGAAAAGGCAGTGTGCTTGTGTGTGTAAACCATGCTCTGGTTCATTGCAACCCAGGTTATATAATGACAGTAAAACATGGTGACAGTGTCTTAGAAAGCCAATTCCAGTGTATCACAAACTCAAGTTCCAGTGTGTATGAAGCATTCCATTTAATTGATACAAACCAGTGTCTCAGTTGTTCAGGTGACAGTGATATATGGTGACATGATGAAAGGGAAAACAGTGTAGCCTAGAGTCTTAGGTTTTGCCAAGAATAGTGGAATGGTGTCTGTGTACATGAACGAATCATAACCTCAGTGTTCAGGATTAGTAAAATGGCAAGGTGGCTTCTCAGGAATCAATAGTGCATTACAAATGAAAAAGTCTCAGGAAACTCAGGTTTCAGACAGTGTACCAATTCATGAAATCTCAAACAACTGCCCATTCGAAATCATCCCTATCATGATATCTAATTCCCCAAAATTAATGACAGGAAGATAAGTAGTATATAAGCATTCTCAGCTATGGTTTTTCTGGAAAAAAAGAACCCAATGACAACATAACCATCAACCAATTGAAACCTATTCTCAGGTTTTAAGTTTCAGGAAAAAATGGAAACCAAATGACTGCTATAACCAAAACGCAATTTCGAAATCCATTCAACAATGAAACCTAACTAACATGAATTTAATCTAACAATGAACTAGCATAGGTGGTTGAATTAATCATGTAATTAACATTTCAAAATTAGTTTGAAAACTGGAAATTAAGTGACAGTTTAATAAGGGAAATCAAATTGACAGTTTCTAATCAACCAATTGAATCAAACAGTGAACTACCTATATGCTCAGGAATCAATCATGGCAATAAGCATCAATATTTAGTCTAAAACTGGAATTAATCTCAGTTTAAAAACTGGAATTTGAATTAGAAGTAAATTCAGTTCTCAAGAGGAATCAATGATAGTTATGTAACTAACAGTTAACCAAGTGTTTCCAACACACATTCAATTCCCATTCTACTACACCAAATCAGTAACCCATCTTGACAGCAACTTATACACATATTTATAAATCTTAACATGACAATTTAATCATCAAACCGGTTTAAAAACAAGGAATCTAGATTTGAAACTCAAACTGGACTTGAGTATCAGTCCACACATTTCGAAAACCCATTCCAATATCGAAAATCCAATTTGAACCCTAAAACTTAACACAAATCAGTGAACAATATTATAGTGATGTAATTACACATGTTCATGAATTAAAATGGCAATTTAAACAGGAAAAATTAGTTGTAACAGGGAAATCAATTCAGGATTTTTAAAAATAGCAAACTAAGTATCAGACAATTCCATCGAACCCAAAAATTATGTGGAAAACCTAATTAAATGCAAATCAAAATATGCCAACATGAAGTACATGTGATTGCATATCAGAGGGGATATTTGTGTCCAACTAAGTGGACACAAACGTGTCCAAACAACCAAATATACAAAGACACAAAACTGAATTCAGACAGTGTCGTGCACGCGTGCACACCACTCGTGGACACGACACAGTGCACCACGTGTCATGTGCACCTACCTCTGTGTTCGCCTAGGGTAGGTCTAGGTGTCTAGGACCCTAATTCGTGTCAAGGCCGTGTCGTGTCGCGTGTGTGAGTGCGTGTCAGTGGGACGAATTTCCGCGCGTGCACACAGCGAGGAATCGGTGCGGGCCAAATATCTCTCAAACTACTCCATAAAATCCTACAAAATTTTATAGGCTTAGTATCAGTCATGTCCTCTATGTGCACACAAAATTTGGTGTCCTCTCGTGCTGTGTCCAGGGAGAACTCGGACACGGGTAGCAGGACACCCGTCGAGCCCCTCGTGCTGTGTGTCTAGAGCAAATTAGGACACGAATCCGACACCAACAGCAACTCAGTCTTCACAAACATTTAAGTACACATATAGACCTAGGTATCTATGTAATTAATTTTTCAAAAATCGAAAATAGAATCCTTTGTGACATTTTAACAAACACCTACACACACATCATGATACGTGTCCGATACGGACACCAAACGAACACGAATGGACACAAATCCAATACCTACGGCTAGGGGACACCTAGGACTTCCTATCCATGCAAAGAAAACAAAATTATAATACAATTTAAAGGATTTTACCTATAGGTGCAAATAGCAAGAAAAAGCCCCAAAATGAAGTGTTCCTCCTTGCTAGCTCGGATCCCCAAATTGCTCAAAATCTGGGATTACTCTCCACCAATAGTAAATAAACAATGATTAGGTCCTAATGTAAAAGACTAGGGTTAAAAAGGAGTTAAAATGAAAAAGTTATGGAATGGCTCTTACCTCTTTCTTCAAAGCTTGAAAAAAATAATAAAAGAGGCAAGAACAAGGAAGAGATTATTTATAGGGAAGGGGAAGCCCTATGGCTGGTCATAATGAATGAAATTTGGGTTAGGGTTGAGTCTAATGGGCTATGGGCCTTCTCTAGGCTAATCAAGTTCAACATTTGATAGGCCAATTTCACTAAATCAAGTCTCACTAACTACAACCCCTATTTAGATCCTAACTAGGTATTTTCTAGCCACAACTTAAGTTAACCATTCTAACTTAGCCCATGGGTTAAGTCTAAACTTCTAGGTTAGGTCCATTCTAGGTTAAGGACTAACAAGACACCAAGCAATTATTTAATTAATAATAAATTCACATATATTCCAATAAATTCTAATAAATCCTATTAAATTCAAATAAATTCAAAAATGACCAAAATACCCTCAAGCTAAATGCACTAAATTAAACCTCTACCCACATGGTTAGGCTCTAGGTCAAACAGTCTGTAAGGTCACACTAGCAACACCAAAATCGTAGGTCATGACTTAAAAATAGTTGTTAAATGATAAAAATCACCAAAAATCATATTATTATTTAAATATCATAATTAAATAAGTTAAATCATAAAATTTCAAAATTACCCTCATTTTAGAAACTGGGTGTTACAAGTCTACCCACCTTAGAAAAATTTTGTCCTCGAAATTTAAGATGGTGGTACTACTTCTAGGTCAAACATAGTCAAGGGTCAACCACTAGTCAATTTGTCAACATCCAAGTACTTTGTCATGAACTGGTCAACTTCTTAGGGTTTTACCTATGCTAGCTATCTAGGTGTTGGCAACTAGAGATTAGTAAAAAGAAAACTCTATAATAGACTAACTCTTGACTCCCCAATCTTATCAAGTCACCCATAACTAAATACCCATAATCTAAGCACGCAATCCCAAATACCATATATACATAACTCAAGAACAACAACCCATTACATATATCCTAAGTATATCGTCTATATATCCATACATATATAACTGATCATTAAGGGTTAAAGTAGACTAAACTTATAAGGAACTGAACAAATGCTCAGAAATTAGGCTAAGGATGAATGGTCTGAAACATCAATGTAGGCAAAAGGAAATGATGCTAAGGAGACTGAATTTATAAACAAGGGTCAGGACATCTAGTGAAGGGTCTGCACACTGCCTATAAAGGTTGATCTATCATGCCTGAACTAATCTCAAGGAGAACTTAACTAAAATGGAAAACTGAACCAAATATAGGCTAAACAACATGTCTATAATCCTATACAACAATGGCCTATAGATACCAACCAACCCATATCCCATATGCCACTATCATCTATAATCTAACTATATATATATAGACCTGTCAGTCTTAGGTGAACTACAACAATGCTTGAGGACAGACTCTGGTCATGGGTGTCTTACTGGAAAGGTAAGAGGAAAAAAATAATAATAAATCATCAAGGCTGTGAGGCATACTAACATCCTATATGAAACTGGTAGGTCAGGGGATTCACCTATAATAGGTTATTATTCTAATACTAATGCTAACTATCATCTCTAGGGTACAACCACTCTACAAGTCATCATATCATTACACTATGAAAGAACTACATATGAATAAGCTCTATAAAGCTAAAATATCCCTACTCCTAAATTATTTGATGATGGAAAATAATTTATAATAAAGAAGGGTACGATAGAGATGATATGTTTAAAAACCTCCTCAAGATACAGTCTGATAATTATATACGTCTGTCCAAAATCATGTTACTCAGAGTCCTCGCCATGCCAGTAAGCAAGGCTGCGATAAACGATAGATTCCATAACTGGGGCATGTACCTCTATAATTATGTCGTCTGGAATTCTTGCTATGCCGACTAGTATAGCTGCGAGAAATTTCAAAACTCATAACCAAGATACGTACATCCGAAGTCAGGTCTCTATGTTTTCGCCACGCCAGCTGCGATAAACTACCGGTTCCATAATCAAGTAGATGTTTTACCATCCCTGTTATTCCCGTCAACATATGTTATCAGAAAATATCGTAACTCAGGCCGTAAAATTTATTTCGATAGGAAAATCAAAATCAACAACGATCCATCACAATCAAATTCAATAATCAAGGAGTGAGAGCGAACAAAACAAGGGAAATGATTTCAAATTGAAGTTCAATAAGATTCTCAAGGGTTGTCCCAGGAATCTCTCAAAGAATCCTAACTGTGATTGAGTACCTTAAAAAATATATCCAAATCCTACTGCAGGCTGTAGTAGTACTCTAGTTCGAATACCACTACACAAACTCGACCTGCATGGGCCACCACTAAAAACGTGTCACGACCCGCACCCACTGTGAGGGTACGAGTACGTAACAGCGCCCAGCCTATGCCGCAGTGTCGACGGTAGAACGCTGTTCTAGGTCATGAACTATAACTAACATAATATAAATACTCTCCAAAAGAGAGTCCAATCACAGAAGGTACAACTCAATCATAATCTAAGGTAGAATGTAGCAGGATGGAAATAGATAGAAAAATCCTCCAATGAGGTAAAGCAGAATGAAATAACATAAGTCTCAACACTACCAGTCTCAACAACTCTAAAATATACAACTCTAAAATCAAGGACAACAACCAAACATGAAAAGAAGAACAGTCTAAGCTATCTACACTATGCAAGGTATCGTCCTCAGCAGCTGCCTGAACCTTCCTAGGGGTCCAGGTCGCGAGTGTCATCTAGGCAAGCTCCAAGGTAAGGGGTGCAGGGTTCCTCATCATCCTCTGTAAAATTTTCAACAGGTCCAGTCAGGACGGGAGAGAACACAATACATCTCACGCAGTTTATATCAAGTTAGGAAATATAAAGCATGCAATAGAGTAAGATACAGGAAACGCTGAAAGAAGAATATATATAAAAACAGCAGAGGTTTGATAATAGGAAATATCTATATATGATAAGTAAGAACTGTAAGCAATATGTGATTTAGAGTACAATATGGTTATGTAAACGGTTTAGGACAATGCAATGGTAACTCCATTGTACGTGAGTGCACAATAGACATATACAATAGTTATACAATATTGTACAATAGGATTTGATTACATAACCAATTCTACTCTCCCTCTCCAATCAATACACAAGGATCCACTCCAGTTATGTTATCTTATACAATAGTGTACAATGTTATACAATAGATATACAATGTTATACAATAGTTGTATAATGTTATACAATAGTTGTACAATGGTAACATCTCAAAAGAAGATCCATATAGTACCAATCCGTGATAACAATCGTGTCAGAATCAAGTACAGTAATCTAGAGCAAGAATGTGAATCCAGACAAGTATGAAACGGTCAGAGAATGTACTCGCCTGGTATCTGAATAGCTGTAGTAAATGTACTGTCCGAGATGAGGTACCTGACTCCTAGTTAGAGCAACACAAGTCAAGATGTATACAGGGGATGATAAATGTAATCTACAATGCATCTGCATGCTGTCTAGGTCAAACTAGGCTGAAGTCAATCTCTTGGTCAACTCTTGTCAACTATACAGTCAAACTAAGTCAAGTCTAAGCTCTAACCACAAAATACAAGCCTAAAAGGACTTATACTAGGCTAGCTAACCTATATCTCAAGCCTATAGACTAATACTAAAACTCAAGCTATATACTAGCCTAACCTATAACTCAACCAATTGGGAATACCAAAATATATACAAGTATCAATATAATACAACAAAAGGGAAGCAAGAAAAGGGAAGGGATGTATTAGAAAACTGAGAACTCAAGTTCACAGTTACCTACAAAGATACAACATTAACTATAGAGAAAATACCTATAAACAAACAACCATATATAAAATATATAAGATACCTACAAGTATGAAACATAAATGAATTAATATGTGAAGGTATACAAGGAATATGAGAGGAAATAAAAGAAAAGGCAAATGGAAGGAAGAAACCAACTGAGGAAGGAATGGAAACAAGGGGAAGGAAATGAAAAATGGAGTAATAGGCCAACTGCCCAAACTGAAATCAAAAGGCAAGCCATTCTCAGGTTTCCAACCGTGAACATAAAACAGTGTATGTGTGTGACTTGGTTCCCATTTAAGTGTGTGTAACAGTGATAGGAATTCATATATGCATGTGTGTTGAAGGTGTGAAAAGTGTCAGGAATGTGTAGCAGTTACATTTCCAGCTTTGTGTACAGTCTCAGGAATTCCAGTGACAGTTTATATAAAGCATTCAATTCACTTAATAGGTAACCCAGTGTGTATATTGAGGGAAAGGCAGTGTGCTTGTGTGTGTAAACCATGCTCTGGTTCATTGCAACCCAGGTTATATAATGACAGTAAAACATGGTGACAGTGTCTTAGAAAGCCAATTCCAGTGTATAGTGTGTATGAAGCATTCTATTTAATTGATACAAACCAGTGTCTCAGTTGTTCAGGTGACAGTGATATATGGTGACAGGATGAAAGGGAAAACAGTGTAGCCTAGAGTCTCAAGTTTTGCCAAGAATAGTGGAATGGTGTCTGTGTACATGAGCGAATCATAACCTCAGTGTTCAGGTTCAGGATTAGTAAAATGGCAAGGTGGCTTCTTAGGAATCAACAGTGAATTACAAATGAAAAAGTCTCAGGAAACTCAGGTTCCAGACAGTGTACCAATTCATGAAATCTCAAACAACTGCCCATTCGAAATCATCCCTATCATGATATCTAATTCCCCAGAATTAATGACAGAAAGATAAGTAGTATATAAGCATTCTCAGCTATGGTTTTTCAGGAAAAGAAGAACCCAATGACAACATAACCATCAACCAATTGAAACCTATTCTCAGGTTTTAAGTTTCAGGAAAAAATGGAAGCCAAATGACTGCTATAACCAAAACACAATTTCGAAATCCATTCAACAATGAAACCTAACTAACATGAATTTAATCTAACAGTGAACTAGCATAGGTGGTTGAATTAATCATGTAATTAACATTTCAAAATTAGTTTGAAAACTGGAAATTAAGTGACAGTTTAATAAGGGAAATCAAATTGACAGTTTCTAATCAACCAATTGAATCAAACAGTGAACTACCTAAATGCTCAGGAATCAATCATGGCAATAAGCATCAATATTTAGTCTAAAACTGGAATTAATCTCAGTTTAAAAACTGGAATTTGAATTAGAAGTAAATTCAGTTCTCAAGAGGAATCAATGGTAGTTATGTAACTAACAGTTAACCAAGTGTTCCCAACACACATTCAATTCCCATTCTCCTACACCAAATCAGTAACCCATCTTGACAGCAACTTATACACATATTTATAAATCTTAACATGACAATTTAATCATCAAACCGGTTTAAAAACAGGGAATCAAGATTTGAAACTCAAACTGGACTTGAGTATCAGTCCACACATTTCGAAAACCCATTCCAATATCGAAAATCCAATTTGAACCCTAAAACGTAAAACAAATCAGTGAACAACATTATAGTGATGTAATTACACATATTCATGAATTAAAATGGCAATTTAAATAGGAAAAATTAGTTGTAACAGGGAAATCAATTCAGGATTTTTAAAAATAGCAAACTAAGTATCAGACAATTCCATCGAACCCAAAAATCATGTGGAAAACCTAATTAAATGCAAATCAAAATGTGCCAACATGAAGTACATGTGATTGTATGTCAGAGGGGGTATTTGTGTCCAACTAAGTGGACACAAACGTGTCCAAACCAAATATACACAGACACAAAACTGAATTCAGATAGTGTCGTGCACGCGTGCACACCACTCGTGGACACGACACAGTGTACCACGTGTCACGTGCACCTACCTATGTGTTCGCCTAGGGTAGGTCTAGGTGTCTAGGACCCTGATTCGTGTCAAGGCCGTGTCGTGTCGCGTGTGTGAGTGCGTGTCAGTGGGACGAATTTTCGTGCGTGCACACAGAAAGGAATCGGTGCGGGCCAAATATCTCTCAAACCACTCCATAAAATCCTACAAAATTTTATAGGCTTAGTGTCAGTCATGTCCTCTATGTGCAGACAAAATTTGGTGTCCTCTCGTACTGTGTCTAGGGAGAACTCGGACACGGGTAGCAGGACACCCGCCGAGCCCCTCGTGCTGTGTGTCAAGAGCAAATTAGGACACGAATCCGACACCAACAGCAACTCAGTCGTCACAAACATTTAAGTACACATATAGACCAAGGTATCTATGTAATTAGTTTTTCAAAAATCGAAAATAGAATCCTTTGTGACATTTTAAGAAACAGCTACACACACATCATGATACGTGTCCGATACGGACACCAAACGGACACGAATCGACACAAATCCAATACCTACGGCTAGGGGACACCTAGGGCTTCCTATCCATGCAAAAAAATGAAATTATAATACAATTTAAAGGGTTTTACCTATAGGTGCAAATAGTAAGAAAAAGTCCCAAATTGAAGTGTTCCTCCTTGCTAGCTCGTACCTCCAAATTGCTCAAAATCTGGGATTACTCTCCACCAACCGTAAATAAAAAATGATTAGGTCCTAATGCAAAAGACTAGGGTTAAAAAGGAGTTAAAATGAAAAAGTTATGGAATGGCTCTTACCTCTTTCTTCAAAGCTTGAAAAAAAATAATAAAAGAGGCAAGAACAAGGAAGAGATTATTTATAGGGAAGGGGAGCCCTATGGCTGGTCATAATTAATAAAATTAGGGTTAGGGTTGAGTCTAATGGGCTATGGGCCTTCTCTAGGCTAATCAAGTTCAACATTTGATAGGCCTATTTCACTAAATCAAGTCTCACTAACTACAACCCCTATTTAGATCCTAACTAGATATTTTCTAGCCACAACTTAAGTTAACCATTCTAACTTTGCCCATGGGTTAAGTCTAAACTTCTAGGTTAGGTCCATTTTAGGTTAAGGACTAACAAGACACCAAGCAATTATTTAATTAATAATAAATTCACATATATTCCAATAAATTCTAATAAATCCTATTAAATTCAAATAAATTCAAAAATGATCAAAATACCCTCAAGCTAAATGCACTAAATTAAACCTCTACCCACATGGTTAGGCTCTAGGTCAAACAGTCTGTAAGGTCACACTAACAACACCAAAATCATAGGTCATGACTTAAAAATAGTTTTTAAACGATAAAAATCACCAAAAATTATATTATTATTTAAATATCATAATTAAATAAATTAAATCACAAAATTTCAAAATTACCCTTATTTTAGAAATTGGGTGTTACACTGTCCCCCTCTCCTTCCAGATTGACCAATAAGCCACCCCCATCCTCGGCTGAGGACATTTCTCGGAAGGTATCATTCGCCGACACATGTGTCCAGACCGGAGAGCAGATCAGTACTCATCCCCCACGGAAGTGCAGCTCCCCGACATCGAGTTCTCGACCCCTTTCGACGGGCAAGCCATCCGGATCCCCTTCTCCACAGAAGAGATTTCCTCCCTCTCCCACACCTTCGCGAAGACCTTCGTCCTGAAGTTCCAGTCAGGCTGCCCGAAGATCGACACAGTGCAAGAAGCTATTGCTGGGTGGAGGCTCTCATCAGCATACAAAGTCGCACCGCTTGATCCCAAACACATATTCCTATACCTCACCTCGGATCATGACTCCTCCACAGTGTGGGCCAAGGGCACTACCATCATAGGCAAACAAACCGTCAAGATCGCCAAGTGGTCTCCTTCTTTCAACCCTAAAGTTGACTCGACCGTTATCTCTACCTGGATCACTCTCCCCAACTTACCCCTCGTTTGCTTCACCCCGACGGCCCTCAAAAGGATTGCGAGCTCCTTTAGGACTCTCGTAGCTATCGCAAAAGAAACAAGATCCCCGCGAAAGGCAACTACGTAAAAATCTACATTGAGCGAGACCTCGCCACAGAATCGCCAACGGAGATTCAGCTCGACCTGGAAGGCAGAGCGTATTCTCAGGCGCTCGTGTATGACAACAACATTATTTTCTGCCGACATTGCCAGATGAGAGGCCACCTCACCAGGTTCTGCTTTAAAGCCCACCCTGAGCTCCAGAAGCCAGCACTCCGCAATACCCGGTCCGCCAGGTCGGGTCAAAATGGCTCACCTTCCCCCAACCTTCATCGTCCTTGCTCCACCTCATCCCTTCTCTCAGTAAGCACGACAAACACCGAGCCCAGCATTGCATGTTCGACTCCTCCAGTCATTCAGGCTATAGTTCCCTTCGTTCCGAAGTCCATCCTTCTCCACAACTCGTTTTATGCCTTATCGCTCGAGGAAGCAGACCCTACCCCACCATTAGAACTCGTCAACGCAGAAAGCAGCACCTCAGAACGGGAGAGAGCGGTCACAGTGTACCTGGTCCCCACCCAACCCTCATCTCAAGATATGGAACTGACATGAAGTCCCTCCATAGATCTTCTGAAGATCCTCGGTACGGACGCAGTCGCCAGATTCATACAAGCTCAAGAAGCAGGCCTTCTTGACCCATCTAACCCCCTCAGCGCCCTGCACGAAACAAAGATTGAAGACACTATTCAGAAGGAAGGCTCTGAACTCAACACCCAAAAATAGGGCGAGGAAGTCACAGACTCCTCAGCAGATATTACAACAGCCTCCAAAAAACCATAACAAAAAAGAAGAAAAATGCTAAAAAGGCTGCGGCTATGACCGCTAGATCGGTTGCGAAGCTATACAACCCCTCCAACCCAACCCCTGTAGATGTTTAACATCCTTACATAGAATGTTCGTGGGATTGCTAACAAACCCACTATGAACAGAATCATTAGTCTGAAGAAACTTCACCGGGTCGACATATTGATCATCATAGAACCCAAAATCCCTAAAAAGAAACTCAAAGCATATCAGCTTCAACTTGGTTTCCCCGCAGCGATCGCTGGTTGCAACGATATCAGGATATTCTTCTCTGCCAATGTCAAATTTGGTAACATTCAAGACTCCAGGCAAGCTCTGTCATGCTGGATTGAACACCCCATCCTCCAACAATGCTTCTTGCTCTCGGCGGTGCATAGAAGCTGCGACATCACCGAGCGTAAGAGGCTATGGGACACCCTCTCTACCACCTACCATCTGCTCAACAACCTCCCGTGGCTTTACGTGGGCGACTTCAACACCATCTCCAACCGAGAAGAAAAATCCGGGGGAAGGCCCCCACAATCGGCTGCTATGGCATATTTCAACAACTTTATTTTTAACGCCCATCTTCTGTCTATTCCGTTTTACGACAACGCATTCACATGGTGTAACATGCATGAAGGAGCTCGGCATCAGTACTCTTGTCTCGATCGTGCGCTCATCAATATTCATTGGGCGGACATGGGCCTCATCGCTAAACCGTCTCACTTGAACACCACGGAATCAGATCACTCCCCTCTTCTTATTGAGGTCAGCAGCAATCATCCCCACATCAAGAAAGTCTTTCGGTTTCAGACCTTCTGGAGACACCACCCCCAATTCAAACACATTGTCGCCACTGCTTGGAGCTCTGCTGACGATTCGGATCCCATCAGGCACGTTGCTACTAAACTCAAAGCCACCAAGGAAGCCCTGGCGACTTGGAGCAGGAACGCTTTCAGAGACATCTTTGAAGCCATCAAGCTAGCGGAGGACGATGTTACCCGGGCGAAGATTCTGTTCGCCTCGGACAGATCTTAGGAGAACCGGGCCACCCTACACCTCACCAAAGCCCTGCTCAAGTATTGGCTCAAAATAGAAACAGAATTCTGGAAGCAGAAGGCCAGGTTGAAGTAGGATGCTGAAGGGGACAGAAACTCCAGTTTCTTTCACTCCTGCGTTAAAGGTCATCGACAACAGCTGAGCGTGCTCCACATCACAGATGACACCGGTCGGATTCATACAGATCAACAACACATTTAGACGGCTGCCACTCACTTCTACTCCAAACTCTTTACCAAGGACATCATCAGCAAAGATGTCGACCTCCTCACCAAGATCCCCAGCATGATCAACAATGAAGAGAACGAACAGCTTCTTAACCCTCCCACCATGGAGGAAGTCAAGGCTGCCGTTTGGGCCCTGGACGAACACAGTGCCCCGGGCCCATATGGGTTCACCGGCGTCTTCTTTCGCTCGTGCTGGGACATCATCAAGCAAGACATCCATGAGGCCGCCGTCGCCTTTCTTCAGGATGCCAGATACCCCAAATCCATCTCCCGTGCTAATCTCATCCTCATCCCCAAGAACGACAATTCGACCACATTCAAAGACTTTAGACCCATAAGCTTATGCACCTTCACAAACAAAATCATCTCCAAAATGATTGCTTCCCGCATGTCCACGCTTCTCCCCAAAATTATTTATGAAGAACAGAGCAGTTTCGTCAAGGGCAGAAACATCACCGACAACATCTTATTAGCTCAGAAAATGATCACTTGTATAAAATTCCCCTCCAGAGGGGGCAATGTGGCTATCAAGCTAGACATGGAGAAGGCCTACGACCGATTGGATTGGCAGTATATGATTTGGGTGCTTAGACCATTCGGCTTCTCGGAAGCGTGGACCGACGTTCTCTTCAGATCGATCAACAACTCCTGGTTCTCCACCATCATTAATGGGCAAGTCGACAGAATTTTTAAAGCGACACGAGGGGTTAGGCAGGGGGATCCCTTATCTTCCACCATATTCATCATCGCGGCCGAAGTCCTTAGCAGAAATCTCAACAACTTACCCAACTCGCCGGGATTCTACTACTTCCATGCTACTTCTGGCTGCCTTTTAATCACCCACCTGGCTTACGCGGACGACATCATCATATTCTCAGCAGGCGACATCGGATTGGTAGAGGCGATTCACAAAATGTTAGAGAGATACTCCAGATGTTCCGGGCAGCGGGTGAACCCGAGTAAAAGTGTCATCTACACACACCACAAAGCGGACAGAGCACACTCAGCGACCCTCTCCAATCTGACATTCGTCTCTACCGTATACCCACCGTTTAATTATTTTGGGTGTCCGCTGGTGTACGACAAATCGAGCTCGGGGATTTTCGATGACCTCGTCAGCAAGGTCAGAAAAAAATAGCAGGTTGGCACAATGCTACCTTATCCCTTGGAAGGAAAATGATCCTGATCAAGTACGTCCTATCCTCCATTCCCATGTACACTCTGGCAGTCTGCTCGCCACCGCAGAAGGTCATATCCTTACTTGAATCCCTTTTCTCTAAAAATTTTTGGGGTCACAGAGATGGCAGAGACAAACACCACTGGGCCAGTTGGGCATCCATGGCCAACCCAACCGAGGTGGGAGGACTTAGATTTATCAGATTGGCGCACATTATTGCCGCCTGTTCAATGAACTTATGGTGGAAACTTCGTACGAAAAACACGATCTGGTCCCGATTTATGAAGGCCAAATACTTTCGAGATACCCACCACTCCACGGCAATAGCCAACAGCAGATCCTCCGCCAGCTGGTGTAATATTCTGACCGGTCGGGACCTCGCTGATCCCTTCATGATCGCTGATGCCACAGGAGCGCTGCGGTGGTCCCTGAATCACGCTGGCGGGTTTTCGTTAGCTTCCGCCAAGATATTGCTGAGGGGCACGGAGGAGTCCCACCACCTTATCTTCCCTACTGGAAACCAACCATCCCCAATAAATGGTACATCCTCATTTGAATAGCGGAGCACAGAAATCTCCCCACTGATGATGCTCTGACCCATATTGGTTACAACCTTGCATCCAGATGTCACTGTTGCTCATCCTCGCAAGCAGAATCTGCAGCCCACGTTCTCTACTCGGGAGAACTTACCACCCAGCTGTGGTCCCAACTTTCCACCAAATGGCATATCCAACACCCGGCTGGCGACTTCAACGATCTTCTCGTCATATGGGGTTGCTCCAACAGGCGCCAGATCGTCGCAGCCGTTGGCATTTGGGTTTTATGGAAAAACAGAAATGTAAAACCCCTAATTTTCTACTATATTTTTTTATATTAAATTTGGTACCGATTAAAAATTTTATATTGTACGTCACGTAGTCGTATTGTACGTCATGTGCGAAATTTCGTTTTCATAATTGCTCGTCGAGTGCGAATATGTGCAAGCGTACATATTTTAGAAAAATATTTTTTCTATTTTATTATATACTTTCAAAATATTATATATAATTATTATTCTTGCTATAAAAAGCCTTTTGATTTTAGCAGTTATTAATCATAAATAATATTTTATTGTATACTAGAAAAGCATAATCATGTATACATTATTTGTACCGACATACATATTTAGTAATTATTTATTAGTTTATTTTAAATAATAATATAATTTTTGAGATTTATTAATATTAATATTTTATTATTCAAAAAGATATTTAAAAATATTTATTATTTTCGAAATTATTATTATTGGTATTTTGAAAAATATATTTGGAATTATTATAGCAATTTAAATCTTGATTTGATTTATGGATATGTTTTAAATAGTAAAAAAATATCTATATTTAGAATTTGATTTATCTTAATTGATTTTAAAATAAAAGATATGATTTAATTAGATTTAAATTGGATTTTGATTTGGATTGGATTTACTGAATTAATTTAAATTAATAGATTGAATTATCTAAATTGGATTTAAACTATTCTAATTCTTATCCAACTGGAATTCTCACATCCTATAAATAGGCAGGTACTCCTCCATAAATTCTATTCTCCATAATTTCCTCCACCACAAACGAGCCGTGCATCGTGTCCGTGTCCCATCCACTATTGATTTTCCTTTACAAATACATAAATTCTCTCCGTGTCCGACATGCCAGACACCCCGCCCCGTGTCTCACAGGACACGACAGTAGTCCTATACCACTATCAAATCCCTAACCTAACCCAGCCGTCGCCACCTTGCCTCCTACTGTCCCGTTCGACCCGACCAAGCCCGACCGAACCCAGCCACCTCCACCGTCTAACCCCGGAACACAACCACCGTGGCGGCCCCCAAATCCGCTGCCAGCACCCCCGCCGGAACGATATGGCCACCATTGTCATTCCTTCGACTTCAAAATCCACTCCCCTGCCGTTCGCCTTCCCTCCGGCGACCACCCCCATCCTTATCACCCCAAACCACCAACATCACCATCGAAAAAAAATAGGAAAACCCCTCACCTCGTGCGCCGCTTTGGGTCGACCACCGCGAACTCAGCGCCAACGACCAGATCATCCCGCCTCAGCGACTCGTGCCAGCGACCCTCTTCTCTGTGCATCCAGATCTCCACCACCATGCCTCCATGCCATAGCCACACACCACCAGGCACAGCCGGCAACTCCCCGTGGCTTCGCCGCCAAGCTCGAAACCCTCACCCGTCCGGCGTCTTCGCCGCGCGTGACCACTCCGGTGGCTGCCCTGCCCTTGAGCGCCTGTCCGCTCGACCGCCTCTACTTAACCCCCGTTCTCCGCCACCTCCCATCGGCCGCCGCGTGCGCCAATTGCCCGACCGAAACCCCCTTCCGACTGTCGTGCCACTTTTTCCTCCGCCGCCCAGCACCGATTACACCCTCTCCGCCGCCTCGACTGATCGCCCGCCGCCCTGTCCTCCATGCAGACCCCCGCTCTTCCTCTTTCTCCCGTCGTCTCTTCCGCTGAAACCCCGTACCGTCCGGCGTCGCCTAGATCCGTCGCCGGAGCGGTGAGCCCCACCAGACAGCAGCTCCGTCGCTCGTCCCTTTCCTTCCTCTCTCTCTCCTTCGTTTTTTCAGCCCTCTTTGAGTAATGTGTTCATTTAATAACTTTTTTTTTATATTTTGTTGTTGTTGCTGTTGTTGTATTTCATTTACTTGCCTAAATCACTATTATTATTATTATTATTATTATTATTATTATTATTAATATTAATATTCTATTTTTATTATTATCTTTATTATTATCTTTATTATTATTACTATTATTAACTTTATTATTATTATTAGTATCTCTTTGTTTTAAGAAGAACATCAACAATTCTGCTGTTGTGATTAAAAGGTATCAACATAAGTTACTTATTATTATTAAATACTTATTTAGTGTTCATTAAAATATATGTATATGTTTTATATTAGAATGATAAATAATTTTCATAGCACCTCTATTATTAGTTTTACTGTTATTTTATTCGTTCGTAAATATTTCAATATAACATTTGGCAACAAAAATCAGTATTTGTGGCCAAAAACAAAATGATTTTTAGTATTAAACCTAGCAGTATTTTAGTTCCTAAATTATCATATATATTTCCAAGAAATTTTGTAAAATATTTTACTAAGTAACGATTTTTTTACATATAACCACTTATAAATATTTGGAATAATAAAATATAGTTTTCAAGGGTTAGAAATAGTTTTCTAAATTAATATATATATTTTATTCAATTTTCTCCAGTTATTCTCTTGTCCATGACGAATCCTCTTTTCCCTAATCCCTCGCCAAATTCTGTACAACCCCTGTCAACCCTAACTAATCTGACCCTTCTGGACCCAATAGAACCGTCCGTACAAACATCCGAGGTCACCTTGTATAGTTGTTACCCGAAGTCGTAGTTCGTGCCACATTCATTATTGCAGCACACCAGACGTACACCAGGCAAGACACCTTGCCATTTGCTGTTTATTTATTTTAGCTCATATTTCATGCATTGTTCATTATTTTCTTTATACAAAATAAACTATGATATATGGCATAACCTGTTAGAACTTACTGTTCATTATATATTTCCTGCTATGTATTATTTTTCTTACACATTAAACCTAGATTTAAGGGACCACCTTGTGTGTTGCATTTATTGGCCTTGACACGTTGTAACACGAAATTGTGTGTCGCATGTAGAATACGGACATGCGTGTCTGGCTGGCCACCGGTGCGTATAAGCTGTGCGATAGGATTAACCGCTAATAGAATTGCATGCTAGTTTGACTTAGCGGTTATAGAGGTTTACTGTTGTGGATACAACATAATAGGCATTGGGTGGGAAGAACAGTTCCTTAATGTATGGGTCATATATGCACTGCCCTGATTGCCGATTTTCTCCAGTGGGAGGTACGGTCCTGATAGCCAGTTATCTCCAGTGGGAGGTACGGTCCTGATCGTCGGTTATCTTCAGTGGGAGATACGGTCCTGATTCCTGATATTCCTGATCCGGCCCATGCGTCAAAGGTTTGTTCATTATTGCATATTCACTATAGTACGGTTAGGTACCCTATTGCATGTACCCCTTATTTATTTGAGCAATATTTATTCAGTTTATATGGCATGATATTATGTGTCTTGTTACGTCCCTCTGAGGACCTGGTTATCTCTCCAGGTGTGTGCTATTGTCTTTCGCAGGTGTTCTAGCTCTAGCCGTGGTCCTCTTTATTTCTTCGAGGATGATTGCACTTGGATCGTCTTCGCTTCGCTCGCCAAATTCATTTCTTTTCTCATGTATTTTTCTTTACTTGTTGGTAGTGGATTTGTCTCCGCCCAACATATTGTATCAAGACAATTCATTATCTTTATATGATATCTTTTATTCATTTATTTTTGAGTAGATGAGATTAGTTATGGTTCTACTGCATTTTACAACTTATGTATTCATACGAGGTTTCCATATATTGGAGTGTACTTCGTATGAATACAGCTGGCATGTCTACGTTCCTAGTCCTACATATTTTGGGACTGGGCATTACATGTTTTTGTGGTGGCCCATGCAGGTCAAGATAAATTGTTTGGTTACTTTACCGTACCAAGCAAGCCTGCGTATAGGATTAGAAGTCTAGGATCTCATCCACATACTTGACCTTTTTCCTCGATTCCATATTCGACCGACTCATCGATTGCATCTTGCTTGATTCCTCCTATCATTATTCTTATCTTTCCTTCATGCTTGCTAGAGATTGACCCTACTAGTTAGATGTCCCAAACACCCTTAGCTTAATTCTTTAAGTTGGGTAGAATACCCCACGACCTGCACACCCTTGACCGTTAAAGAGAATATAAATAGTATGATCTAGACCATAGAGACTAGAGGAATTTAACCCATTTGGTCAACCAAGCCTTGGTCAATAAAACCGTAGAATGGTAGTATAGAAATAAAAAATACTTAGATTCTTATGACTCTTAGACTATTCATATCTGTTCTTATTTTATCTACCATCGTGCCTATATTTTTACTATCTAGACTAATAATGCTAATGTAGCCTAGTTTTTGCAAGCTAAATTCTTTATCAAGCTTGTTCATGACATATGTTATTGGATGCATCCACTAATGTATTGTCTACTCAGAACCGGTGCATTATGGTCTGATCAACCTAGTGCACTTTGGTTCGCTTTTGTCTATCGTTCTACGCGGATGGAACATAATTAAAACTTGGCCTTTAGAATCCCATCCACGACTGTCTTGAAAATTCTTTTGAAATTATTCGGTCGCCTTTGAACCACGTATTCGTATTCGATATCATCATTTTTGAACTCCTTATTGCTTTCGCCTTCACCTATTTTAGAAGGACGAAGACGTTATACTAGAACTTCCTCTAGCCTTCCTATCGACTATGACCATTCTCACTCGATTTTGCTATATCTTCATCCTAAACTACTCAACCCTATCAAGACCCTCTAATCGCTTAATTTAAGCGAATCTATTTCGTTCTCTTAATCGTGACCCTCATTCATTACCCGTGACCATACCGTATTATTTTTCTATGATCTAGATCATAATTTTTTACGGTATGATTTTGTTATCGATTGTTCCCCATCGATACCCCCTTGTGTCTTCTCTCCCCCCTACTAATTCTTAATTTCGAGGACAAAATTCTTTTAAGTTGGGTAGGATATAAAATCCCTAATTTTCTACTATATTTTTTATATTAAATTTGGTACCGATTTAAAATTTTATATTGTACGTCACGTAGTCGTATTGTACGTCATGTACAAAATTTCATTTTCGTAATTGCTCGTCGAGTGCGAATATGTGCAAGCGTACATATTTTAGAAAAATATTTTTTCTATTTTATTATATACTTTCAAAATATTATATATAATTATTATTCTTGCTATAAAAAGCCTTTTGATTTTAGCAGTTATTAATCATAAATAATATTTTATTGTATACTAGAAAAGCATAATCATGTATACATTATTTGTACCTACATATATATTTAGTAATTATTTATTAGTTTATTTTAAATAATAATGTAATTTTTGAGATTTATTAATATTAATATTTTATTATTCAAAAAGATATTTAAAAATATTTATTATTTTTAAAATTATTATTATTGGTATTTTGAAAAATATATTTGGAATTATTGCAGCAATTTAAATCTTGATTTGATTTATGGATATGTTTTAAATAGTAAATAAATATCTATATTTAGAATTTGATTTATCTTAATTGATTTTAAAATAAAAGATAGGATTTCATTAGATTTAAATTGGATTTTGATTTGGATTGGATTTATTGAATTAATTTAAATTAATAGATTGAATTATCTAAATTGGGTTTAAACTATTCTAATCTTTATCCAACTGGGAATTTCCACATCCTAAAAATAGGCAGGTACTCCTCCATAAATTCTATTCTCCACAATTTCCTCCTCTACAAACGAGCCGTACATCGTGTCCGTGTCCCATCCACTATTGATTTTCCTTTACAAATACATAAATTCTTTCCGTGTCCGACATGCCAGACACCCCGCCCCGTGTCTCACAGGACACGACGGTAGCCCTACACCACTATCAAATCCCTAACCTAACCCAGCCGTCGCCACCTCGCCTCCTACTATCCCGTTCGACCCGACCAAGCCCGACCGAACCCAGCCACCTCTACCGTCTAACCCCGGAACACAACCACCGTGGCGGCCCCCAAATCCGCTGCCAGCACCTCCGCCGGAACAACATGGCCACCATTGTCATTCCCCCGACTTCAAAATCCACTCCCCTGCCGTTCGCCTTCCCTCCGGCGACCACCCCCATCCTTATCACCCCAAACCACCAACATCACCATCAAAAAAAATGGGAAAACCCCTCACCTCGTGCGCCGCTTTGGGTCGACCACCGCGAACTCAGCACCAACGACCAGATCAGCCCGCCTCAGCGACTCGTACCAGCGACCCTCTTCCCTGTGCGTCCAGATCTCCACCACCATGCCTCCATGCCATAGCCACACACCACCAGGCGCAGCCGGCAACTCCCTGCGGCTTCGCCGCCAAGCTTGAAACCCTCACCCATCCGACATCTCCGCCGCGCGTGACCACTCCGGTGGCCGCCCTGCCCTTGAGCGCTCGTCCGCTCGACCGCCTCCACCGAACCACCGTTCTCCGCCACCTCCCATCGGCCGCCGCGTGCGCCAATTGCCCGGCCGAAACCCTCTTCCGACCGCCGTGCCACTTTTCCTCCGCCGTCCACCACCGAGTACACCCTCTCTGCCGCCTCGACTGAACACCCGCCGCCCTGTCCTCCATGCCGACCCCCGCTCTTCCTCCTTCTTCCGCCGTCTCCTCCGCTGAAACCCCGTGCCGTCCGGCGTCGCCTAGATCCGTCGCCGGGGTGGTGAGCCCCGCCAGACAGCAGCTCCGCCTCTCTTTCCTTTCCTTTCCTTTCTCTCTCTCTCCTTCATTTTTTTTTAGCCCCTCTTTGAGTAATGTGTTCATTTAATAATTTTTTTTATATTTTATTGTTGTTGCTGTTGTTGTGTTTCATTTACTTGCCTAAATCACTATTATTATTATTATTATTATTATTATTATTAATATTAATATTCTGTTTTTTATTATTATCTTTATTATTATCTTTATTATTATTATTAACTTTATTATTATTATTAGTATCTCTTTGTTTTAAGAAGAACATCAACAATTCTGCTGTTGTGATTAAAAGGTATCAACATAAGTTATTTATTATTATTAAATACTTATTTAGTGTTCATTAAAATATATGTATATGTTTTATATTAGAATGATAAATAATTTTCATAGCACCTCTATTATTAGTTTTACTGTTATTTTATTCGTTCGTAAATATTTCAATATAACATTTGGCAACAAAAATCAGTATTTGTGGCCAAAAACAAAATGATTTTTAGTATTAAACCTAGCAGTATTTTAGTTCCTAAATTATCATATATATTTCCAAGAAATTTTGTAAAATATTTTACTAAGTAACGATTTTTTTTACATATAACCACTTATAAATATTTGGAATAATAAAATATAGTTTTCAAGGGTTAGAAATAGTTTTCTAAATTAATATATATATTTTATTCAATTTTCTCCAGTTATTCTCTTGTCCATGACGAATCCTCTTTTCCTTAATCCCTCGCCAAATTCTGCACAACACCTGTCAACCGTAACTAATCTGACCCTTCTGGACCCAATGGAACTGTCCGTACCAACATCCGAGGTCACCTTGTATAGTTGTTACCCGAAGTCGTAATTCGTGCCACATTCATCATTGCAGCACACCAGGCGTACTACCAGGCAAGACACCTTGCCATTTGCTGTTTATTTATTTTAGCTCATATTTCATGCATTGTTCATTATTTTCTTTATGCAAAATAAACTGTGATACATGGCATAACCTGTTAGAAGTTACTGTTAATTATATATTTCCTGCTATGTATTATTTTTCTTACACATTAAACCTAGATTTAAGGGACCACCTTGTGTGTTGCATTCATTGGCCTTGACACGTTGTAACACAAAGTTGTGGGTCGCATGTAGAACACGGACATGCGTGACTGGCTGGCCACCGGTGCGTATAAGCCGTACGATAGGATTAACTGCTAATAGAATTGCATGTTAGTTTGACTTAGCGGTTATAGAGGTTTACTGTTGTGGATACAACATAATAGGCATTGGGTGGAAAGAACAGTTCCTTAATGTATGGGTCATATATGCACTGCCCTGATTGCCGGTTTTCTCCAGTGGGAGGTACGATCCTGATAGCCGGTTATCTCCAGTGGGAGGTACGGTCCTGATTGCCGGTTATCTTCAGTGGGAGATACGGTCCTGATTCCTGATCCGGTCCATGCGTCAAAGGTTTGTTCATTATTGCATATTCACTATAGTACGGTTAGGTACCTTTTTGCATGTACCCCTTATTTGTTTGAGCAATATTTATTTAGTTTATATGGCATGATATTATGTGTCTTGTTACGTGCCTCTGAGGACCTGGTTATCTCTCCAGGTGTGTGCTATTGTCTTTCGCAGGTGTTCAAGCTCTAGCCGTGGTCCTCTTTATTTCTTCGAGGATGATTGCACTTGGATCGTCTTCGCTTCGCTCGCCAAATTTATTTCTTTTCTCATGTATTTTCCTTTACTTGTTGGTAGTAGATTTGTCTCCGCCCAACATATTGTATCAAGACAATTCATTATCTTTATATGATATCTTTTATTCATTTATTTTTGTGTAGATGAGATTAGTTATGGTTCTACTGCATTTTACAGCTTATATATATTCATGCACGATTTCCATATATTGGAGTTTACTTCGTATGAATACAGCTGGCATGTCTACGTTCCTAGTCCTACATATTTTGGGACTCGAGCGTTACAAGAAACAATCACAGATATGAAGGTCGCTTATTCAGCTCCTCACAGCTATTCAGAGATGTCTGCAGGCAGGTTCTCCGAGCCGGCTTTCGTTACCCCCTGCCCCGGGTTAATATCGTTGGGCCCCGTCTTTTCCTGGCCCCGGAGACTTTTTGGCTTTGGCCCCTGAGCCCGGTCTCCAGTCGTCTTTCGTCTTTCCTTTTTTTTCTGTGTCCTGTATAGGCTTCGTCATTTTGCACCTTACACATCAATAAAATGGGGGGTTTTATGGAATATATATATATATATATATATATATATATATATATATATATATATATATTATATCTATATTTATATATATATATAAATATATATATATATATATATATATATATATATATATATATATATATATATATATATATATATATATATATATTAGTTGTTGGAGCTTTTCCTTAACATGTGGAGAGAGCTTGCATATATATATATATATATAAATTATATATATATATATATATATATATATATATATATATATATATATATATATACATAAACACACACAGACACACACACACACACACAACCCCCTTCTTTTACGGGATAAGTTTACGGAAAAAGTTTACGGGATAGACCAATTTCTTACGGAGAGAATAAAAACTCAAAAATATCCAGCCGAAATGTACGTATATTTCTCTTCTGAATTTATTTCTCTTTAAAAAATTTGAATCTCTCCTGTTCAAGCATAGCGATCATGCTTTCCTTTATTTTCCATACAATCTGTATCGAACCTACTTTATACGAATAAAGAACTGAACTTCGGGTCGATGAGAAAGAAAAAGAACTTTGGCTTCCTCTTATTCCGGATATATGCTTTCAGTTTCGCGTTTCGCACCGAAGGCTGGTCATGGCTGATCTTCACCTGAGCATTTTTGACCATTGCAGTGACGAGGCTTGAATCCAGAGCATGGCGGGCAGAGCCAAGATGAATCCTACCAAGAGCCGGGACAACCATATCAACTGCGAAGACATAAGAAAAAGTCAGACTTGGAATCTGAGAAATCCTAATGTTATGCGCCCAAAGGGCCTGTGGGCGCATAAGCACATGTTCTGTGTAGGCGCATAAGCACATATTCTATGTGGGCGCATAACACAACAAGGTGTGTAGGCACATGACACAACCGAGTGCATAGGCGCATAACACAACAAAGTACGTGGGCGCATGCATCTGTGAGTGCATAAGACTGCTCACAAAAGAAGTGTTTGCTTTGGGCGCAGATCGATGGTTATACGCCCAAGCAGAGAAAAGTCCGAGCGTCATAAATTAACGCTCGAGACTTCGTTTTTTGAGAAATCGCCTCACCCAGGATGGGGTCTTGAACCAGATGAGACGCTGCCAAAGGAGGAGAACTAGCTGCTGCAGCCTTCTTGCCCTTCGCAGACTTCTTGTGAATCGAAGCAGCCTTGGGAGACATGATTGCTCGAAAGAGAGTAAAAGAAAAAAAAATCTTTAAAAATTCTGAGAAAAAATAAGAGAGAATGAACTTTCTCTCTCTTCAAAGCCTATTTATAGGCACGAACGGGGAGTTATGCGCCCACATGGCCTATGCGCCCATATGGTCTATGCGCCCACATGGCCTGGTATTTGTTGATACAGACTACGCATAAAATATCGCATAAAGAGCGGACCTTTTCAAATTTCATTCCAAAACGAGTCCATCGCTTCAGATTTCCAAAGAATATCTCAACAACCACTTTTGACAGCCTGGCAAACACCTATGCGCCCAAAGGGGTCATTCCTATCATGTGCCCATGAAGCTGGTGGAGACAGTTTTTCCTATGCTTCTTCCAAAGTATTTCGACACTCGTTCGAGTCTTAAAAACTTTGAAGGGGGTCTTGTAGAAGCATAAAAAATACAAGACTACGTATCCCACATGAAGAAGACAAAAGAAGCTATGCTCCCACATAACCAAAAGGGGGCTATGCGCCCACAGAACCAAAGGGAGTCTATGCATCCATATGATCGAAGAGGGGCTATGTGCCCACATGATCGAAGAGGAGCTATATGCTCACATGATCAAAGAGGAGCTATGCGCCCATATTGTTTTCATGTAGATCAAACATGTACCCAGGTATGGGTGCATAAACTTACTCCCATACTATGCACCCAAGACAGCAGATCCCTACGACTCAGTCAACATCCATGATCAATCGTGCACTAAAGCATGCAGCCACGTCAGTCTCCACGAGCAACCGTGCACTGAAGCATGCTGCCACGTCAATCCTACGATCTACCCACGATGACTCAGTATCCATGCACCTACACCCTATGCGCCCAAAGGGGTGTTATGTGCCCACAGTAAAATTAGGGTATTTTTCACCTGTGGACGAATAACAGTCATTTTAGTACAAAATGACCATAAATAGGGGTCTCATACCTCTTCAAAATGGACAGAACGGAGAGCATTTCAAGAGCCAAATTACTGCCCTTCTTTCTAGTGAGCCGAGAGTTAGCAATTTTCTTATGTTTTCTTCCACTTTTGTAATCGGAGGGTCAACGGAGTAAAGGAGCAACTGCCGCTCGTTCTCCATCGTCCCATTCCCCGAAATTCTTTTTGTACTCGAGGATCTTCAGTGCAAGATCTCTCAGGCGTACTCGATTTATGGTGCCTTGTGCCAATAAGAAAAGACAACGTTTCTTTTTTTTTTTGTGTCCACAAAAATGGTGACTCTGCTGGGGACTACCTTTTCCTCTGACGAGAAGGTGGTGACGCAATCCGATACTGATAAAGTGGGGAGCACTCAGAAGATGTTGATCGTGAAGTTCGATCAGCAGGCGTTCGAAGAGATGCTCTCGAGGGACGGCTCTACTCTTTCAAAATCAGTGAAGCCAAACAAGTCTTGCAAGACTTGGCTTCCGAAGTCTCGTGGTGCATATCCTACCATTGTTGTAGAAGCATGCAACTGAAGAACTCTTTCACGTGGGCGCATAATCCTTCCACATGGGTGCATGGAGCTCCCCTGTGGTCGCATAGCTCTGCCACAGAGGCTTCTGATACGAAGAAAGCGTATACCGTTTCGGGCTCTACTAGCCCAGCGACTTTCTTCTCGTACAACCAACAACAGAGTGTTCAACACTCGAAACTTGGCAAAGGAAAACACTACGATGCCAAGAATCGAAGTATTCGACGCCCTGGACAAACTCAGCGAGGCTCACAAACGAAGAAGACGAAACTGGAAGAAAACAATGCTATTTTCCAAAGCATGCGTCCAGAGTCATGCGTCCAAGGCAGTATGTGGGCGCATAACTCTAGCCAGAGGACTTCTGTCTTCGATAGGCTATGCGCCTAGGGCCATGCGCCCAGGGCCATGCACCCAGGGCTATGTCTCCAGGTTCTGATGACCCATTCTATGCGACCACATCCAAGAGGGCTAGGCATGCTGCCAGGACTTCAGAAAAGCATGCGCCCAACAACATGCTCCAGGGTCTTTGCGCCCACAGCAAAAGGACAGACCTACCGTGTATAGCACGGGGCTGTCTTCAAGGTCATTAGGTGTGGGGGTTGTCCCTGCACATGAACTAAGTCCGGATGCGCCAACTCCCCTTACAAACCCATATGTAAAGCTCGGCGATGCATGTAACATGGGTTTTAAGGTAAAACTCCCTTCCGCCGATTTATGCGACATGATAAATCATAAGCATAAAGTGAGGGAGGATACCGCTATTCATGGCGTACATCTGTGCACTAGTATTGTCATCAACTGTTGTTGCTCCAAAGCAACGAAGGTGCCTCAGAGACAGTCCGTATTTCGATGACTGCATCACTATGATGATAAAAAGCCGCTATATTTTTCATCCAACATGGCTTCATGGGGTCCTCCTTACAGGAGCCCCATTCAAAGAAGGTGGACCATTAACCCAGCTTTTTCTCTCAGTTCTACGAACAGAAAAAGAAGAAGTCTACCAATAGATAGCCAGCGAGCTGTTACATCTGAAGGAGTCTATATAGGTACTCGGTCAAGGATGAGATTTGATATAGATGACGAGGACTCCCAAGCTGGGGGTGATGATCATTCAGCTGGGGGTAGTATTCCTTCAAAATCTGAAGCAGACGACCTTCACACCAGGGGTAGCTTTCCAGGTGACGATGATCTCTTCGAGTCCGACGGTGACTATCTATCTTCCCTGCCTGAAGACAAGGGTCTCTTCAACTCAGAGACAGACAATATCAGCACCAGTTATACTATATCCTATATTCATCCTCGTATGTTATCTGTGTACATGACGGATGGAGAGAGAGACCTGAAGAAGCCAGTGATCAGACCAACAAGCGACTGGAGAGTCTTGAAATAGCATTTGCCAAGATCACTGATATGCTTACCAGTATCATGGCAGTCCAAACTACTGGGGCTATTCCTCCACCTCAACCGAACGTCTCAGCACACGTTAGTTCAGCTCATAGCAACAACCCTCCTTCACTACAAAAGGAGTATCATTCTGTTGCGCCTCCTCCAAATCTCATAAATGCTCGGGGTGGTTCTTCGCCAACTATGCCTGACAACCGTATAGCAACCGTTTCTCAACATCTGCTCAATCAGCAGGATGTATGTCACGACCCATACCCTAGAGTAAGGGCACGAGACGTAGGTACGTCCAGCCTACGCCGCAGTGTCGGCGGTAGAACGCTATCCTAGGTCACAACATCTAACAGTTTAAGGTAATAAACAGTTATACTCCCCGAATGGGGGTGACATATCAGAATATATCTCAATCACAACTAAGGTAGAACAGGATAAAGATGGAATGATATAAAAGATGCAAGATCCAAACCACAGGAAATACAATAGAGAGAAAGCTAAGTGTCTATGATAACTCCACTGAATCTAGAATAATACAGATCCATAATATATACAACTCAATCTCCAATACTATGAAATAAGATAAAACTATCTATGGAGCAACTGTCTCTACTGCTAAGGGATCCGACTGGAAGTCCGGATCGCAAGTGTCCTCTAAGGCTGTCCCATAGAAAGTGTCTAAGCAGGCCTCCTCCTCGTAATCTGTAAAATTTTTAACAGGTCCAATCAGGACGGGAACGAGCACATATCTCTCAATAGTTCATAACAGGTTAGGAGTATAAATCATGCAATAGAGTAAAATACAGGAAGTGCTGAAAAGGAAGTACGAGTAAACAGAAGATATTTGTAACTGAAAGTAAATACATGATAAGAAGAGACTGTAAGTGGCGAGTACAATATGGTTATGTAAATGGCTTAGGGGCACATGAATACAACTAAGAGGCACATGAATACAGCTACTGGGGATAATGATCACATAACCAATTCTACTCACCCCGCCCCAATCAATACACAAGGATCCATTTAAGTTACGTTATAAGCACATGAATACAGCTAAAGATACGTGACTCATGTAATGAGTAGTACATGAGGCACATGAAAGCACATGAGAACATATAAAAACATGAACTAGTACGAGTACAAGAAGTACCTGATGCACATGATAAAGTACATGAACATGAAATACCCGATGCACCCGTAGAGGGATAACATCTCAGGAAGGGATCCATATAGTACTAATCCGTGAAGATACTATCAGCATCATGTAGAGTAATCTAGAGCAAGAATATAGTCTAGATAAGTATAAAAAGATCAGAGAATGTACTCGCCTGCTAACTGAATGTCCAAGATGAAAGTACTGTCCGAGGAGTGGTGTCTGGCTCATATTTAGAACAGTACAAGTCACAACAAGTCCAGAATAGTAATAAGATGCACTACAAGGCATTCTACATGAATCTAGGTCAATCTAAACCAAAGTCAACTCTTGGTCAACTCTGGTCAAACCTAGAAGTCAAACTAGGTCAACCAAGTCAAACCTAAGTCAAACTAGTCTAAACTAGTCTAACTAGTCTATTCTAGGTCTAACAAGACCACACAAGTCTAACTAGACTCTAAACTGACACACAGATACACCCATAGGCTAAGAGACTAGGCCATAGGCTATTAGGCAATACCATGCCTAACCAACCTACAATCACCTATGCACATGACAATACCTATATCTAAAATACAATACACATATTACTATATTAATATAATCTATTAAGAATACATATAACATGTAGGCTGCCTATATGTATTCTACACATACAAATATATCTAATATATATATAAGTACACCCATAATATATAGGATATAAATAATTACCTACATCTCATACATATATATATATATATATACATGGAGAAAAGAAAGGGATGTGGTGGTGGCATGTATGAAAATACAAGAGTGTGTGTGTGTATTAGTGAGAGTGTCAAGAGAGACAAGAGTGTGTAGAGTGACACTTGTGTGTGATATGTATGTGGTGTCTCATAGAGTGTGTGGACATGGCATAAGGGAAAATAGAGTTCAGGTTATTAAGAAAAGGAATCACAGTGAATACTCTAGTGTAGCAGTGTCTAGAAAATACATTGTTAGGAATGTGAACATGTGAAGACAGTGTAGGCAATCAGTTCTATATAAAAGGGAAAATAAAACAGGGATTTCATTCTCAGTTAACCAGGTTATATGAAACAATCATCATCTAATCAATGGACCACAATACTATGAATGGAGATAACAAACATGTAGGAGAAATGAGCCTCAGGTTTACAGGAATCAGTGACTTTAAAAACAGTGAATCAACAAACCATAAGAAATCTGGAAACAGTGAGAAAAGGAATGGAAATCATTTGACAGTTAGAGGGAAGAAATCTCAGGAAATAGGGAAATAAACATACTCAGGTTTACACGAAATCATGCTCAGGTTTTAGGAAATCATGCTCAGGTTTTAGGAAGAATATACAGTTGACAGGAAACCTACTCCACAGTTCATAGTTTCTGGATCCCACACATTGCCAAAACCCTTTTACAAACAAACTAATTTCGAATGTAAACTTTAAGCTAAACATAAACAATGTTATGTGGAAAACATTTGACAATAAAAACATCTATTTGAATAGGATAAAATGTTCAGGAACCTGAAAACAGTGTATAAGTAACCTGTCAACCCCCATGTCAAAATCCCCTTTACAAACCCAAAAGTCCATTGAATTGAAATACTTCACTAACATAGACTAACAAACATGTGAGGGTAATTATCAGGAGAAATCATCAATAAAATAGGAATCTACATGTTTAAGAAATACTGAAATGAAGCATCAGTAACCTGGTATCAGCCGAATGGCTTAATCCCCAATTCGAATCCAAAAACTCATAACAACCTATTCTAATCATGTAAACTAATTATCACAGATTATATATTATATTAGGATCTAAAGAACATTTAAAACACAATTTAAATCATTAAAACTGATCTGAACAGAGAGCACAAATAGTACACTGAACCAATCCTCGTACACATGTTTTCAGTGCTCGTGCACACGACACGACACGACACAGATCTCGTGGTCGTATCCCAGTATCGAGTAGGACTAGGGCTAGGGCTAGGACACCCTGATACGTGTCCACATCATGCGTGCGTGCGTCACGACACGCGTATCAGCGCTGGAAATCGGCTGTAGCCGATACAGTAAAAAATCAATGCACGGCTTCGTGCGTGTACGATACGACACGAGGGACTCTAGGACTTGACACACGTGGTGTCAGTCAGTGTCCCATAGTATGTGTCAAATCTCACGTGTCGGGGTGTCGTGTCCAGCGCGCAAAAGGCCCCGAGTGGTAGGGGAAAGAAGCCTGTGCGCCTGCACGAGTGCAACAGCATGTCCGCGTGTCTATAGCGACTCAACACGACACTAAAATATGCTCAGACCATAAAACCCATAAGCAACCATAAAACCTAGATTTCTATTCACATACATTCCTGAAAACTGATCGAAATGCCCTTTGGGGCATTTCATCAAACACCCAATATCAAGGACTGATACGTGTCCGATACAGACACGTATCGGACACGAAACTTAGGGTTTGCTATACCTACAGCTAGGGTAGGCCTAGGGCATCCTAGATATGGAATAAAACAGCAATTTCATTATAGGAATTAGAATATACCTATTGATGTACAAAGGCTCAAAAATCCCTAAATGAAAGTGGTTCCTCAAGCCACCAAACTCCTTCAAATTGATTCTTTCCTGAAATTACTCAATACCAACAGCAAGTAGACTAATTTTAGAACCTAATGGAATTGATTTGGGTGGAAAAGGAATTGAAATGGATTTTCTATGGATTAGGGAAGATGGAGACTCACCTCTTTCCAAACTAGCAAATAATTTCTAAAGGAGGCTAGCCCTAATTTCTAGGATGGATTAAATAGAGTGGGAATGACCTATGGTGGCCGGCCATGGGCTGGAATGGGCTAGGGTTTGGGTTCCAATAGTGATCTATGGGCTTCCATGGGCCAAAATTACTAATCATGACTTGTGAAATCACAAGCCATTTCCTATTCCAATAAATTCCTAATTTTCCCAAATAAATCTAATGAGTTAATCATCACTAACTTAGGTCAAGCTAAGGTTACTTAACCTAACCAAGTAGTCATGACCTAGGTTAGCCTCTAGGACAGTCTCCTAAGTCAACATTAGTCAAAGTCTAAAACTAGCACCAAATCAATTATACCAAAAATCACTTAAAAATTCTAATAATTATAATTAATAATAATAATTCCAAAATAATTCCAAAATTTTAAAAATGACCAAAATACCCTTAAGCTAGAAATGTGGTAGTGACAAATCTACCCCACTTAAAATAATTTTGTCCTCGAAATTAAAGGCGAAACTAAACTGCTGAGAAGGATATAAAAGTATACCTCAAGGTCCAAAAAGATAGGGGTACCGCTCGCGCATCTCATCCTCCCGCTCCCAGGTAGACTCTCCTGGAGAATGATGCCTCCATGCGACGCGTACCAAGGGTATCACCTGGTTCCTCAGTACCTTCTTCCGGCGATCCAGAATCTCCAAAGGCTGCTCTGGATAACTGAGAGTAGGTCCAACCTCAATCTCCGAATGATCGAGCACATGGCTAGGGTCAGCCACATACCGTCTCAACTGTGATACGTAGAATATATTGGGAACTCCCACTAGTGCAGGTGGCAAGTCTAGCCTGTATGCCATGTCACCGACTCTTCCGCTGATAACGAAAGGGCCGATGAAGTGCGGGCTAAGCTTCCCACCTCCACCAAAATGTATCGTACCACGAATCGGAGATATCCGCAAAAAAACATGTCTCCAACCTCAAACTCCAACGACATCCGGTGGCTATCGACCCAGTGCCGATGTCTGTCATGCGCCATACGAAGTCTGTCCCTGATGAGCTTTACATTCTCGGCTGTATCAACAACCATCTCTGGTCCCAGTAAAGCTCGCTCTCCAACATTATCCCAAGATAAGGGTGTACGACACCTACGCCCGTACAGAGCCTCAGACGGTGACATCTCAATGCTGGCCTGATAACTGTTGTTGTAAGCAAACTCTACCAAATATAGATGATCCTCCCAGGAACCTCCAAAATCCAGGACGCATGTCCGCAGCATATCCTCAAGTGTCTGAATAGTCCTCTCTGACTGTCCGTCCGTCTGGGGGTGGTATGCAGTACTAAACTTGAACTGAGTGCCCAAACTAGTCTGCAGACTCCTCCAAAAATGAAAAGTAAAGCGACTATCCCAATCTGAGACAATGCTGATGGGAACTCCGTGAATCCTGACTATCTGCCTTATATACAACTCCGCAAGCCTCTCTGTAGACGTACCCACCTTGAATGGCAAGAAGTGGGCCGATTTGGTCAACCTGTCAACGATGACCCAAATCGCGTCTTTTCCTCCTGGTGTACGCGGTAATCCAGATATGAAATCCATGGTCATATGTTCCCACTTCCACTCTGGAATGGGCAACGGCTGCAATAATCCTCCGGGCCTCTGCCTCTCTGCGTTGACCTGCTGACAGACCAAGCATCTAACTACGAAGCGAGCTACCTCCCGCTTCATTCCGTACCACCAGACATGCTCTTGCAGATCCCTGTACATTTTGTTGGCACCAGGATGTATAGAGTACTGCGATCTATGAGCCTCCTGCATGATCTTCTCTCTGAGCTCCCCGCTAGGCACACATAACCTGGAACCGTGCCTCAGGTCACCATCCTCTGCAAGTGAAAACTCGCCATTCACCAACCCTGCACGAAACTGCTCTCGGATACACCGCAAAGCCACATCCTCGAATTGTGTCGCCTTGATCCTCTCCATCAAGTTTGACTGTATCTGAAGGTCCCATAACTGCATCTGTACCCCTGGCACAATCACCTCAATCCCAAGGCTCTCCAAGTCTGCAAGCAAGTGCCGATCCATAGTCAAGCACATGGCTGTCGGATACCTACTCAAGGCATCGGCAACCACGTTGGCCTTCCCCAGGTGATACTGAAGTGAGATGTCAAAGTCCTTCATCAACTCTAGCCATCTGCGCTGCCTCATGTTGAGCTCTTTCTGTGTAAATACATACTTCAAGCTCTTATGATCTGTGAAAATCTCTACCCTCTCGCCATACAGATAGTACTTCCACAATTTTAAAGCAAAAATCACCGCTGCCAGCTCCAGGTCATGGGTAGGGTAGTTCTTCTTATGGGGACGTAATTGCCTGGAAGCATAGGCAATAACCTTTCCATGCTGCTGCAAGACACAACCCAGCCCCTTCCCTGAAGCATCACTATAAATAGTGAATCCACCCGGTCCTGAAGGCAATGACAGAATTGGAGCTGTCGTAAGCCGCTTCTTCAACTCATCAAAAGCTACCTGACACTCCTCTGACCAAACAAACTCAGTATCCTTCCGGGTCAACCGTGTCAATGGCTCTGTAACCCGGGAGAAATCCTGCACAAATCTCCTATAATATCCTGCCAGCCCTAGGAAACTCCTGATCTCTGCCACTGAAGTCGGCGCTGTCCAAGCCTCAACTGCTGAGATCTTCTTCGGGTCCACTGATATACCATCTCCAGTCACCACATGACCCAAGAAGTCTACTCTGTCTAGAAAGAACTCGCACTTCGAGAGCTTGCCGTACAGCCTCTCTCTCCAGAGTGTCTCCAGCACCACTCTCAAGTGCTCCTCGTGCTCTTCCTCTGTCTTGGAATATACCAAGATATCATCAATGAATACCACCACGAACTTGTCCAAGTACTGGTGGAACACCTTGTTCATAAGGTTCATAAATACTGCTGGTGCATTGGTCAGCCCAAACGGTATAACCAAAAACTCAAACTGCCCGTACCGCGTCCTGAAAGCGGTCTTAGGAATATCTTTCCTCTTCACCTTCACCTGGTGATAACCTGACCTCAAATCAATCTTGGAGAACACCCGAGCTCCGCTCAACTGATCAAAGAGATCATCGATTCGCGGCAGTGGGTATCTGTTCTTGATCGTCAGGTTGTTAAGTGCCCTGTAGTCGATACACATCCGTACCGACCATCCTTTTTGGGTACGAAGAGTACCGGTGTACCCTAAGGTGAAAAACTTGATCGAATGAAGTCCTTATCCTGCAGCTCATCCACCTGCTTCTTCAGCTCCACCAATTCACTATTGTTTACTCGATAGACATGCTGAAAAATCAGTTCTGCGTCGGAAACCAAGTCTATCGAGAACTCTACATCCCTGTTCGGTGGAAGCCCTGTCAACTCCTCTAGAAATATGCTCATAAACTCTGTGATCAAGGGATGCGGAGCCACCTGCTCCTCAACTGAAGCTCCACAGAAGACTCCGTCGTCCTGCTCCTGCCGCCTGGTGTACTCAAACTCTGGCTCTCCTGGCGCCCCAAACAAAACTCTACCCCTTCCGCAATCGATACGGGCGTGGTGTCTACTCAGCCAGTCCATACCGAATACAATGTCGTAGTTCGGTAATGGCATGACGAGTAAACTCACTCCCAACTCTCGGCCTCCCAATATGACGCTCCGCCCTCTGTAAACATCACTCACGAGGATGACCCCACCCCCGGTCGTGATCTTGCAGGTCCTAGGCAATGGTTCAGAAACCAAACTGTGTCTAATAGCATACGATACTAACACAAAGCTGTGGGAAGCCCCGGAATCAAAGAGTGCAAATGCTGGAAGGGTGTCGAGAAGAACCGAACCTGCTATCAGCTCTCCGATGGCCTCGGCATCCTCAGCCGCCATGGCGAAAGCTCGCCCCTGCTGTCCACCTCGTGCCTGCTGCTGGTGCTGCTGGTGCTGCTGGAACCTCTGCTGCTGGGTCTGCAGTGGCCCACTCTGCTGGCCTGCTGGAGCCTTGGCTCCATCTCCTTGAGCTCCACGTCCAAAAGCCCCAGGACAATCCCTCAACTGGTGATCTCCCGCACCACAAAGTAGGCACTTGCCTAGCTGTAAAATCCCTAAATTCTACTATATTTTAGTACTGGTTTTTTTTTTTGTATTTATACGTTGCATAGTCGTATTGTACGTCGCGTAAAAATTTGCATTTTTTCGTATTTACTCGTCGAGTGCGAATATGTGCGAGGTACATATTTTTAGAAAAATACTTTTTGATTTTATTATCGGTAATGGTTTCAAAATTATATATATAATAATTATTTTTATTAAAAGTTGTGAAAAGTATCTATCGAGGTTGCCAAAACTTATTATTTTAGTTATTTATAAAAGGCTATCTTATTTTAATAAGGGGTAATTTAGAAAAACTAGATTATGTGAATATTCTACTCGTGTAAGGCGCATAAAAATTATTTCATGTATATTTTCAAAATTTATTTTTATTATTTATAATAATTTATTTAGCAATAAGGTATTTTAAATATGTAAATATTTATGTTTATTTTTGAAATTATTTTTACCGAAATTATTTAAAGGGTATTTTGAAGATATTTCCTACTAATATTTAAAATATATATTGGAATTTTTGAAATTAATTATTATATAAATTTTATAAAAAGATATTTTGGATATATTTGTGATAAATTAAATTGTGATTTGATCTATTGATTTAAATTAAATAGTTTAATTTAAATGTGTAATTTATCTATATTTAAATAGGATTTGGATTTAGATATGAATGTGTTGGTTTAAATTTAATAATAGAATTATCTATTTGGGTTTAAATAAATCTTAGTCTCTATCTACATTGGATTATATTTGATTGAGTTACTTTTAAATCAATTTGAATTAAATAGTGAAAAATCTAAGGGGAATTAAAACTCTTCTTAATCCTTATCTAGATAAGACTTTTGTAAACTCCTTGATTTTTTAAAATAAATATTTGTAGAATTTTTGGATTTTTAAATAACTATTATTGACTTATTATATAATTTGTATTATTTTACATATATTTAGTATAGTGCTCATTGGTGAATTTAGTATAAAAATATATATAAAGCTATTTTTTTTAGTACATTAAGGATCTAAACTATATTATACAATTTCTTTTCCTCAAAATTTTAGGATTTATTTCATAAATTTTATTACTTTTTACTTGTTACTTATATTGTACACTATTTACATAATATAGAATAAATGTCAAATTAGTATTAGATATTTCAGCTTGTATAAATGAGATTAGATGAAGGTTGTTTAAATAAATATTAACTATAGTTATTATATATAGTAATTTTAAATAATGTTATAGATAATTTAGATAAATATAAACTATATTTTAAATTAATACTAATCCTACTTCTACTAGAAAAATATCTCTATCTATATCCTATCCTAACAAAGCAAACACCAATTTATTTAAATCAAATCCTATCTAATTTAGGAGATAAATCTAAAATAAATACCTATATAAACCCAATACATCCCCCTTCTATCATCCATAATTAAAAATTATTTTTAGTCCAATAGAAACTCTAAAATTCGTCATTAGAATTCAGCCCCACTTTTTAGTAGCAAGAGCAACTTGGAACGACGATATCTCCTAGCTCCGAACTCCGTTTTACCTCCAGTTTTTTTAAAAGAAGCGTATCGAGGTAAGGTTTTCAAAAACATATTTTAATAGATAAAATTCGTTCTGTAGATTTCTGTAAAACTATTTGAGTATTAGATGTCCGAAAAATAAACGTGTTTCAGTATTTTTGCGATTTCGGGAGTTTTCGGAAACGAAAATGCGATCAGTTTAGTTTTTCGGAAAGATAATACTAAAACCTATGCCATATCCTAATTATAGAATTTATTAAATAAATCTAATAGGTATAGTATTAATTATAATTAGATAATAGACTATTTTCAGCATCCAGAGATGTTTGTTTGGACCTTAGTTCCTCAACAGCCGTTGTTCCACCTATTTTCTTGTCTGATCTTCGCCACCACAGTGCTCAGGACCCAGGCAAGTATACCTTGCTAATTAACTGTCAGTTATTTATTTACTGTATTATTTATTTTGTTTTATATTGTTAGTTCCCTTGTTATAAACTGCGCGTCCAAGCCGTACTTGGGTGCAAGCGACTCTATTAGTCATTTTACTACATGCATGTTGACTTAGTTTTAGCAGACTACCTTCTTGTTGGGGGATATTCTTATATCTTCTTTGGCCATGACACTCACACTACACGATATGAGACATTTTGCTAGGGGCATGACTTATGGATTGGCCATCTCTAAAGTTGTGTGACGGATAGATGATTGTAACTGCTATGACTAGGATTTTAGAGGCTCAAGCAGTTACAAAAACTGGACGAGCCATGGACATGACTTGGTCAGTGTAGGAAATATTGGGGGAGGACAGTCGCTAGTGCGTATGGGAATCCAAACAGGTAAACCACAGTCTCCGGATGGAACTGTGGCGATTTATTTGCAGATACCCTCTGACGTTTTGGACGTTACGGCCGGATACAGATGACTGGATGCCAGTTACGTACACATAGCCTAAAATTCCATCCATGCGCATGAAAGTTGTCCTCTAAATTGCACATTAGGCGGTTAGAATCTCCTTTGCATATTTGTGTCTAGGATAGTCTTTTATATATTTATATATTATTCTGACAGTTCATATTAGCTTGTTCTTCCTGTATCTTGCTACGTCCGTCTGAGGACCTGGTTTTTCCCAGGTGTGTGTTCATGTCTTCCGTAGGTATCCTAGCCAAGGCCGTGGTCTTCTCCATTCCTTCGAAGACGATTACGCTTGGTTCGTCTTGCCATTTTATGGATCAGTTCTTTTATATTTCTTTCATTCAGATAGTTGGTAGTGGACTTTGTCTCCGCCCAACGATTGTATCATAAATATTCGAGTTGATATTTATATTATTATTCTTTTCATTGTGGATGATATTTAGTTTGTCTTGGATTACTATATTTTACAGCTTATGTATATGTACAAGGCCCTGTACTTTGTATGTATACAGCTGGCATGTTTACGTACTTGGTCCTACATATTTTGGGACTGGGGCGTTACATATTTTTGTGGTGGCCCATGTAGGTCAAGATAAATTGTTTGGTTACTTTACCGTACCAAGCAAGCCTGCAGATAGGATTAGAGTTTAGGATCTCATCCACATACTTGACCTTCTCGATTTTATTTTGAATCCCTTGATTTGCATCTTGCTTGATTTCCTCTACCGTTAATTCTTATCCTTCTTTCGTGCTTGATGTTTGTTAGAAAGGTAATCCATACTAGGTTGACTTGTCCCATTGTTCCATCACACCACTAGTTTAACTCTTGTAAGTTGGGTAGACACCTCACGACCTAACATTTATTTTCCTTGTGACCCATATTAACATGATTACTTAGACTATAGCCTTTATAGGACCCTAACTTATCTAGCCCACCAAGCCTTAGATAAAAGACAGTAAGATGAATGTATAGGAACAATCACATGACAAGACTTAGATTCTTAAGGAGCTGAACTAATTCTACCTTCTTTCACTCTTACGCTCTCGTGCCTATGTTTTTACCATCGTGACTAATGCTGCTAAATAGCCTAATTTTTGCAAGCTTACTTTTTATTCAAGCTTGTTCAAGGACATATATTTTATTGGGGACCCCCACTAACTTATTGTCTAGTCAGAACCGGTGCATGATGGTCTGATCAACCTAGTGCACTTTGGTTCGCCTTTCACACTATTATCCTACGTGGTTGAGATATAGTTAAACTTACCCCTTAGAATCTCATCCACTATTGCCTTGACAATTCTTTTTGAATTATTCGGCCGCCTTTGAACCACGTATTCGATAATATCGTCTTTGAACTCTATATTGCTTTCGCCTTCACTTATTTTAGAATGACGAAAGCGCTGTACTTGAGTTTCCTCTAGCTATTCTATCTCTTGTGACCATTAACACTCGATGTGACTATATCTTTGTCTTAACTACTCGTCCCTTCCTCGACCTTCTATCACGACTTCCTAATCACTTCAATTAGGAGTGAATCTAATCGTTCTCCTAATCGTGCCATCAACCTACTCCCAAGAAACCATATGTCTCTAAATTATTTATATGGATCCACTTAAAACCCTTAATCTTTTCCTTTTACGTTTATTAGCCATGTCCGTGATTTATTATCCAAATCACGATTTTTTTATGCTTGTTTATGTTGTTTCTTGCCTCGTCCAAGGATTCGTCGAATTGTCATTACCAATATACCCCTTGTGCCTTCTTACCCCCTACTTATTCTTAATTTCGAGGACAAAATTCTTGTAAGTTGGGTAGGATGTAAAATCCATAAATTCTACTATATTTTAGTACTGGTTTTTTTTTGTATTTATACGTCGTATAGTCGTATTGTACGTCGCACGAAAATTTGCATTTTTTCGTATTTACTCGTCGAGTGCGAATATGTGCGAGGTACATATTTTTAGAAAAATGCCTTTTGATTTTATTATCGGTAATGGTTTCAAAATTATATATATAATAATTATTTTTATTAAAAGTTGTGAAAAGTATCTATCGAGGTTGTCAAAACTTATTATTTTAGTTATTTATAAAAGGCTATCTTATTTTAATAAGTGGTAATTTAGAAAAACTAGATTATGTGAATATTCTACTCGTGTAAAGCGCATGTAAATTATTTCATGTATATTTTCAAAATTTATTTTTATTATTTATAATAATTTATTTAGCAACAAGGTATTTTAAATATGTAAATATTTATGTTTATTTTCGAAATTATTTTTACCTAAATTATTTAAAGGGTATTTTGAAGATATTTCCTACTAATATTTAAAATATATATTGGAATTTTTGAAATTAATTATTATATAAATTTTATAAAAAGATATTTTGGATATATTTGTGATAAATTAAATTGTGATTTGATCTATTGATTTAAATTAAATAGTTTAATTTAAATGTGTAATTTATCTATATTTAAATAGGATTTGGATTTAGATATGAATGTGTTGGTTTAAATTTAATAATAGAATTATCTATTTGGGTTTAAATAAATCTTAGTCTCTATCTACATTGGATTATATTTGATTGAGTTACTTTTAAATCAATTTGAATTAAATAGTGAAAAATCTAAGGGGAATTAAAACTCTTCTTAATCCTTATCTAGATAAGACTTTTGTAAACCCCTTGATTTTTCAAAATAAATATTTGTAGAATTTTTGGATTTTTAAATAACTATTATTGACTTATTATATAATTTGTATTATTTTACATATATTTAGTATAGTGCTCATTGGTGAATTTAGTATAAAAATATATATAAAGCTATTTTTTTAGTACATTAAGGATCTAAACTATATTATACAATTTCTTTTCCTCAAAATTTTAGGATTTATTTCATAAATTTTATTACTTTTTACATGTTACTTATATTGTACACTATTTACATAATATAGAATAAATCTCAAATTAGTATTAGATATTTCAGCTTGTATAAATGAGATTAGATGAAGGTTGTTTAAATAAATATTAACTATAGTTATTATATATCGTAATTTTAAATAATATTATAGATAATTTAGATAAATATAAACTATATTTTAAATTAATACTAATCCTACTTCTACTAGGAAAACATCTCTATCTATATCCTATCCTAACAAAGCAAACACCAATTTATTTAAATCAAATCCTATCTAATTTAGGAGATAAATCTAAAATAAATACCTATATAAACCCAATACATCCCCTTCTATCATCCATAATTCGAAATTATTTTTAGTCCAATAGAAACTCTAAAATTCTTCATTAGAATTCAGCCCCGCTTTTTAGTAGCAAGAGCAACTTGGAACGACGATATCTCCTTGCTCCGAACTCCGTTTTGCCTCCAGTTTTTTTTAAAAGAAGCGTATCGAGGTAAGGTTTCCAAAAACATATTTTAATAGACAAAATTCGTTCTATAGATTTCTGTAAAACTATTTGAGTATTAGATGTCCGAAAAATAAACGTGTTTCAGTATTTTTGCGATTTCGGAAGTTTTCGGAAACGAAAATGCGATCCGTTTAGTTTTTCGGAAAGATAATACGAAAAAATATGCCATATCCTAATTATAGAATTTATTAAATAAATCTAATAGGTATAGTATTAATTATAATTAGATAATAGACTATTTTCAGCATCCGAAGATGTTTGTTTGGACCTTAGTTCCTCAGCAGCCGTTGTTTCACCTACTTTTCTGTCTGATCTTCGCCACCACAGTGCTCAGGACCCAGACAAGTATACCTTGCTAATTAACTGTCAGTTATTTATTTACTGAATTATTTATTTTGTTTTATATTGTTAGTTTCCCTTGTTATAACTGCGCGTCCAAGCCGTACTTGGGTGCCAGTGACTCTATTAGTCGTTTTACTATATGCATGTTGACTTAGTTTTAGCGGACTACCTTCTTGTTGGGGGATATTCTTATATCTCCTTTGGCCATGACACTCACACTACACGATATGAGACATTTTGCTGGGGGCATGACTTATGGATTGGCCATCTCTAAAGTTGTGTGACGGATAGATGATTGTAACTGCTGTGACTAGGGTTTTAAAGACTCAAGCAGTTACAAAAACTGGACGAGCCATGGACATGACTTGGTCAGTGTGGAAAATATTGGGGAAGGACAGTCGCTAGTGCGTATGGGAATCCAAACAGGTAAACCACAGTCTCCGGATGGAACTGTGGCGATTTATTTGCAGATACCCTCTGACGTTTTGGACGTTACGGCCGGATACAGATGACTGGATGCCTGTTACGTACACATAGCCTAAAATCCCACCCATGCGCATGAAAGTTGTTCTCTAAATTGCACATTAGGCGGTTAGAATCTCCTTTGCATATTTGTGTCTAGGATAGTCTTTTATATATTTATAAATTATTCTGACAGTTCATATTAGCTTGTTCTTCCTGTATCTTGCTACGTCCGTCTGAGGACCTGGTTTTTTCCCAGGTGTGTGTTCATGTCTTCCGTAGGTATCCTAGCCAAGGCCGTGGTCTTCTCCATTCCTTCGAAGACGATTGCGCTTGGTTCGTCTTGCCATTTTATGGATCAGTTCTTTTATATTTCTTTCATTGAGATAGTTGGTAGAGGACTTTGTCTCCGCCCAACGATTGTATCATAAATATTCGAGTTGATATTTATATTATTATTCTTTTCATTGTGGATGAAATTTAGTTTGTCTTGGATAACTATATTTTACAGCTTATGTATATGTACAAGGCCCTGTACTTTGTATGTATACAGTTGGCATGTTTACGTACTTGGTCCTACGTATTTTGGGACTGGGGCGTTACGCTAGCTTCTTCCTGCACTCATGGATCATGTGCCCCGGCTTCTTACAGAAGGCACAAACGACTACATGCTGCTGACGGGGTGCCTGCTGCTGGTGCCTCTGCTGCTGTTGCACCTGCTGAAAAGGTGTACGACCCTGCTGCTAATACTGCTGAGCTGGCCTCTGCTGCTGAAAGATTCGGGAATGACGGAAAATGTATTTGTACAGACGGAGGTGCACCTCCAATGTAGCAGAAATGCCAACCTGAGTCGGCACAACAAGAGCTGCGGTCTCGAGGCCCGGATGAACATGACGAGAGGTGGCCAGCCTCTCGATAGTATCCCCCGAACCGGAGCGATGAGATCGCATCTTCATAACCATCATGAAGACAGATCAAAACAAGAAGCAATTTCTGAGAATGAAGCGAAAATTCAAAGGAGCACAGTTTATACTCAAGGGAAGACAATAAGCAGCAAATTGTAGTTATACGGAATCTGATAGGGTTTTTCCTAGTGTGATTGAGTACCTTCAAAAATACTAATTCCTACTGCAGGCTGCAGTGATATTTTAGTTCGAATACCACTACACTTCTAACCTAGATCTGTATGGGCCACCACTAAACACGTGTCACGACCCGCACCCTAGAGTAAGGGCACGAGACGTGGGTACGTCCAGCCTACGCCGCAGTGTTGGCGGTAGAACGCTGTTCTAGGTCACAATATCTAACAGTTTAAGGTAATAAACAGTTATACTCCCCGAATGGGGGTGACATAACAGAATATATCTCAATCACAGCTAAGGTAGAATAGGATAAAGATGGAATGATATAAAAGATGCAAGATCCAAACCACAGGAAATACAATAGAGAGAAAGCTAAGTGTCTATGATAACTCCACTGAATCCAAAATAATACAGATCCATAATATATACAACTCAATCTCCAATACTATGAAATAAGATAAAACTATCTATGGAGCAACTGTCTCTACTGCTAAGGAATCCAACTGGAAGTCCGGATCGCAATTGTCCTCTAAGGCTGTCCCATAGAAAGTATCTAAGTAGGCCTCCTCCTAGTCCTCTGTAAAATTTTCAACAGGTCCATCAGGATGGGAACGAGCACATATCTCTCAACAATTCATAACAGGTTAGGAGTATAAATCATGCAATAGAGTAAAATACAGGAAGTGCTGAAAAGGAAGTACGAGTAAACAGAAGATATTTGTAACTGAAAGTAAATACATGATAAGTAGAGACTGTAAGTGGCTAAGTGATTTAGAGTACAATATGGTTATGTAAACGGCTTAGGGGCACATGAATACAACTAAGAGGCACATGAATACAGCTACTGCGGATAATGATCACATAACCAATTTTCCTCATCCCGCCCCAATCAATACACAAGGATCCATTCAAGTTACGTTATAAGCACATGAATACAGCTAAAGATACGTGACTCATGTAATGAGTAGTACATGAGGCACATGAAAGCACATAAGAACATGTAAAAACATGAACTAGTACGAGTACAAGGAGTACCTGATGCACATGATAAAGTACATGAACATGAAATACCCGATGCACCCGTAGAGGGATAACATCTCAGGAAGGGATCCATATAGTACTAATCCATGAAGATACGTGTCAGCATCATGTAGAGTAATCTAGAGCAAGAATATAGTCCAGATAAGTATGAAAAGATCAGAGAATGTACTCGCCTGCTAACTGAATGTCCAAGATAAAAGTACTGTCCGAGGAGTGGTGTCTGGCTCCTATTTAGAACAGTACAAGTCACAACAAGTCCAGAATAGTAATAAGATGCACTATAATGCATTCTACATGAATCTAGGTCAATCTAGACCAAAGTCAACTCTTGGTCAACTCTGGTCAACCCTAGAAGTCAAACTAGGTCAACCAAGTCAAACCTAAGTCAAACTAGTCTAAACTAGTCTAACTAGTCTATTCTATGTCTAACAAGACCACACAAGTCTAACTAGACTCTAAACTGACACACAGATACACCCATAGGCTAAGAGACTAGGCTATAGGCTATTAGGCAATACCATGCCTAACTAACCTACAATCACCTATACACATGACAATACCTATATCTAAAAAACAATATACATATTACTATATTAATATAATCTATTAAGAATATATAACATGTAGGCTGCCTATATGTATTCTACACATACAAATATATCTAATATATATATAAGTACACCCACAATATATAGGATATAAATAATTACCTACATCTCATACATATAAATATACATGGAGAAAAGGAAGGGATGTGTTGGTGGTATGTGTGAAAATACAAGAGTGTGTGTGTATTAGTAAGAGTGTCAAGAGAGACAAGAGTGTGTAGAGTGACACTTGTGTGTGATATGTATGTGGTGTCTCATAGAGTGTGTGGACATGGCATAAGGGAAAATAGAGTTCATGTTATTAAGAAAAGGAATCACAGTGAATACTCTATTGTAGCAGTGTCTAGGAAATACATTGTTAGGAATGTGAACATGTGAAGACAGTGTAGGCAATCAGTTCAATGTAAAAGGGAAAATAAAACAGGGATTTCATTCTCAGTTAACCAGGTTATATGAAACAATCATCATCTAATCAATGGACCACAATACTATGAATGGGGATAACAAACATATAGGAGAAATGAGCCTCAGGTTTATAGGAATCAGTGACATTAAAAACAGTGAATCAACAAACCATAAGAAATCTGGAAACAGTGAGGAAAGGAATGGAAATCATTTGACAGTTAGAGGGAAGAAATCTCAGGAAATAGGGAAATAAACATACTCAGGTTTACAGGAAATCATTCTCAGGTTTTAGGAAATTATGCTCAGGTTTTAGGAAGAATATACAGTTGACAGGAAACCTACTCCACAGTTCATAGTTTCTGGATCCCACACATTGCCAAAACCCTTTTACAAACAAACCAATTTCGAATGTAAACTTCAAGCTAAACATAAACAATGTTATATGGAAAACATTTGACAATGAAAACATCTATTTGAATAGGATAAAATGTTCAGGAACCTGAAAACAGTGTATAAGTAACCTGTCAACCCCCATGTCAAAATCCCCTTTACAAACCCAAAAGTCCATTGAATTGAAATACTTCACTAACATGGACTAACAAACATGTGAGGGTAATTATCAGGAGAAATCATCAATAAAACAGGAATCTACATGTTTAAGAAATACTGAAATGAAGCATCAGTAACCTGGTATCAGCCGAATGGCTTAATCCCCAATTCGAATCCAAAAACTCATAACAACCAATTCTAATCATGTAAACTAATTTAACACAGATTATACATTATATTAGGATCTAAAGAACAATTAAAACACAATTTAAATCATTAAAACTGATCTGAACAGAGTGCACAAACAGTACACTGAACCAATCCTCGTGCACGTATTCCTAGTGCTCGTGTACACGACACGACAAGACACAGATCTCGTGGTCGTGTCCCAGTGTCGAGTAGGACTAGGGCTAGGGCTAGGGCCAGGACACCCTGATACGTGTCCACGTCACGCGTGTGTGCGTCACGACATGCGTATCAGTGCTGGAAATAGGCTGTAGCCGATACAGTAAAAAATTAATGCACGGCTTCGTGCGTGTCCGACACGACACGAAGGGCTCTAGGACTTGACACACATGGTGTCTGTCAGTGTCCCGTAGTATGTGTCAAATCTCACGTGTCGGGGTGTCGTGTCCAGCACGCAAAAGGCCCCGAGTGGCAGGAAAAAGAAGCCTATGCGCGCACGCGAGTGCAACAGCGTGTCCGCGTGTCTGTGGCAACTCGATACGACACTAAAACATGCTCAGACCATGAAAACCAATAAGCAACCATAAAACCTAGATTTCTATTCACATATATTCCTAAAAACTGATCGAAATGCCCTTTGGGGCATTTTATCAAACACCCAATATCAAGGACTGATACGTGTCCGATATAGACACGTATCGGACATGAAACTTAGGGTTTTCTATACCTACAGCTAGGGTAGGCCTAGAGCATCCTAGATACGGAATAAAACAGCAATTTCATGGTAGGAATTAGAATATACCTATTGATGTGCAAAGGCCTAAAAATCCCCAAATGAAAGTGGTTTCTCAAGCCACCAAACTCCTTCAAATTGATTCTTCCCTGAAATTACTCAATACCAACAGCAAGTAGACTAATTTTAGAACCTAATGCAATTGATTTGGGTGGAAAAGGAATTGAAATGGATTTTCTATGGATTAGGGAAGATATAGACTCACCTCTTTCCAAACTAGCAAATAATTTCTAAAGGAGGCTAGCCCTAATTTCTAGGAGGGATTAAATAGAGTGGGAATGACCTATGGTGGCCGGCCATGGGCTGGAATGGGCTAGGGTTTGGGTTCCAATAGTGATCTATGGGCTTCCATGGGCCAAAATCACTAATCATGACTTGTGAAATCATAAGCCATTTCCTATTCCAATAAATTCCTAATTTCCCCAAATAAATCTAATGAGTTAATCATCACTAACTTAGGTCAAGCTAAGGTTACTTAACCTAACCAAGTAGTCATGACCTAGGTTAGCCTCTAGGACAGTCTTCTAAGTCAACATTAGTCAAAGTCTAAAACTAGCACCAAATCAATTATACCAAAAATTACTTAAAAATTCTAATAATTATAATTAATAATAATAATTTCAAAATAATTCCAAAATTTTAAAAATGACCAAAATACCCTCAAGCTAGAAATGTGGTAGTGACAATGCAATTGATTCTTTTATTGCCCACCTCGATACCATCTCACACGAAGACGAGCTTCAGAAAATGGGGATATCTCAACCTTATCCTCCTGAATGGGAGAATTCTACTTGCCCTCCTAACTATAAGCCACTTGTTAGCCCAATGATTATATCATATTTTTGAATATGGCTAATCAATTAAGTTTGACTACTGATGTCACTAATATTCATGTAGTCACTATCATATTGCTACTTAAACTTAGCATTGTCCTATAAATTTAGCATTGTTCTAAATGTTCTATATCATATTGTTATGCTTGTATCATACTGCATCATATTATTTTGTTCGTCTAACATGTACTTGCAGACGAGCAGTAAGCATGATCAAAATAGGACATATGCAACGGAAAATTATTGATAGGCCAAAGACGGCATAATATAAGAAGATTTCTCTGAACCGTCTAACGACCTATCCGGGGCCTCGCATCGGGGGTTCCGCTCAAATGTATTCAAATATCAGGAGAAAGGCATCATCAAATGGGCTATTCAGATTTCCAGATCTGTTTATCTTTGGACGACTACCGTCAAGGAAAAATGAGTCTGCTCAAATGTCAGGAGAAAGGCATCATCAAATGGGCTATTAGTTTTTATATCTATTCTGTATTTTTCCTTTTATTGAGTATAGGAAAAATATGAGATTGATCGGATCGGTACTGGCTTAGGTTTTTTTCAGTCCATAAACAAAAATAAGCCTACCTACTTATCCAAAAAATCCATAATTCCAAAAATCCCAAAACCTATACAAATTTGGTCAATTCCTTTTTGTTCTGACCCAGCAGAACTCTGACAGAACTCTGACTGAGTTCGGTCCGAGTTTGGTCTGGGTTATTTGAATTTTAGTTCCCACCAAATCTGTATCCAACGTTCGTATACGAAATCCAAGCATCCGAACTCTGCCCAAATTCTACCCGAGTTCGGTCCCCCAAAAATACTATAAATAGAGTTGAGATTACCATTCATTTCAATCATCCAATTTCATCTCTTCTCTTCTCTATCTAAAGTGTTCTGAGCTTTTTTACTTTCATATCTAAGCCTTTACGACTCTTAGCCAAGCCAGTACAGTTTCTGTTTAATCTAGAGTTTGGTATTGAAGAGTTGTATCGGAGGCTATATTTAGAAAACATTCTAATTTTACAATTGGTATCAGAGCAGGTGCTTGTTATATAGATATTACTCCTTATACCAATTGCTACCTACAATTGGTATCAAAGCAGGTTATATTCTAATATAACAAACCTCAAAGAGTATATATGGCAGCCGTTGTCACGCCCCGCTCCCGTAGGAGCGATCGTCCTCGCTAAGGCATGATGCCGCACGGGCCTAGGTTGCGCCCGTGCAAGGCCAAGTACAGAAACGGCCGATTTAAGCTAGGCCACAGAGTCGCACAGAGTGTCCCCATTGCAGCGAAAAGTAAATGAACACAAGTAGAAGCGAATTCAAACTCTTTATTGATATTCAAGAAGTTTACAAGCGACGCTAGACCGATATTACAAGTCGCTCAAGCTCTCTCTCTCTGAAACATAAAAGGCATGCCAAGTGGCTTACAACATGGAATGATTCATGACGATGTTCCGATACATTATGTCCTGTATAGGGTGCTTCAGCTTCTTGCAACGTCCCAAGGCCCCGGAGTTGGCTCCGCGCCTTAACACGTTCGATGGAAGCTCCGCACCCGCCGGCGTCTCCTGCATCCTGCAAGCAGACTGTAGGGTTATCAGTACATTGTTATGCACTGGTGGGGAGACTTGCTCGCCCACAATGCCATCATTACCAAACACGTTCCATTCACTTTTGTGCATCTCTATCATTCATTGTCTTTCTAATCTTGCCTTAGGATCATTTTTATGGCATATCTCATAACCTATCTCGTGTTGCCGAATACAAGTGTCACATGGAAATACATGTACGACTTACCCATACTTACCGTCCGGCCTTCCCTGTCCAAAGCAAACTAAGTTAGACAACATTTCATATATTCTAACTTAACATGATTCACGTAAGCATTCAGTGTCAAGGGCGTGTTCCTGCCTCAGATTCTAGCGCGTCGTAGGCGTGTGTTCTTTTAACTCGTTTGCATGAAGCACTCTTTGTTATTTGGTATGATATATTTCAAGCCGTTCAGTAGGCGCTTGTTCATTTAACTTAGACTACTTTGATTTTAATGCAAGGATTTGCACGTGGATAGCCACCAGCAAAGTCCACTTAATCTATATGCACCGGTCGCTGGCATGACAAGCCATTTAGGATATTTTCCCTTGGTATTTCTCAACTTAGCGTAGGGTGATGGCTGGTACACCCCGTTAAGTCTCTTGAAATATCCTGCACTTACGTCTCCCGGTGCCCAAGCCCATATCCAGGCAGCCCGTAAGCCCCGCTTTTGATTCCGCCTAGGCCGGCCACGGTATACTCCACACAACGCCCGTGCCGCAGAATCCTTCTACTACACGGCCACGGTATACTCCACACAACGCCCGTGCCGTTTGTCCACGACCATTTCGTATTATCTAGTTATTTTAACTTAACGGCTATCTCCGAGCCGTAGGCTAACCCTTAGCCATAATGCGTTATCGACTAGGTTGGCGTCCTTGCAGCGTGGGTAGCGAGCCCCGTTGCACGTGCCCGTCACACCTGTCGCTAACCATTCTTTCCTCTCTTATCTTTCATGTATTCTTTCTTTTCTTTCTTTCTTTCACTTGTTCATTCATTCATTGATTCATTCACGTATTCATTCATTCATTTGTTGATTCATTCATTCAAGCATTACGCAACTCCCAATGCGAGAGCCGCCTTGGCGACCCATCGGTCCCATAGTCTTTCAATGTTGCTAAACTCTACTCGGAACGACTATGTTGATAGTCTTTCCGTTTTATTGTTGTAAACCATTCATTGTTTCATTGTTGAACGTATAAGGAACTTGAACGTAGCTTGTGCCTTAGCACGAGCATGGAGTGTGGTGCGAGAGTTCACATTTTCCAAGTTCCTTTCCATATTCTATACAAGCATACAAGATGGGATTATTCCCTTAGCTAGGTGCGTTGAGTCATTTATTAGCATGTACGGTGTTATCGCCTAGCGATTCTCGTGATAGTGTCCGTATTGTTATGTGTCTAGGCTAAGCAAAGACGGGTTCATCGGAGCTATCCACCTTAGCGATGTTCGCATCAGCTGAGCGATACTCCGAGCGTGCCTTTGAAAGTCTAAGTCTGGATTCATCTTGATGGGCCAATGTAAGCCTTGCATCGATTCTTCATCAGGTCGATGCCAACTCTTCGGGTCGACGGCTCGTTCGAGTCGTTGCACTTGCCGTTTGAATCGGCGTTCCGCTAGGGCGGAGCGGGTCATTACATAATACACCACTCAAAACAAGTCTCGTCCTCGAGACTTCCTGAGTGCAGGTCATCCTACCATTTCTTAACTCATGCCGTGTACATATCTCAGACAATTCCTATCGAATGACTTTAATGTTTGATGGCATCGAACTATACTCGATACCCTTCCAAGTCCCATGTCTGTATACGTTTTGGTCGATTTTTATTGAATAACTTTTCATTCATTTAGAGTTGATGGTACTTATTCAATTGTCGTATTTCTTCGATTCGGTTGCTATTTCGACGTGTCCTGGGACTGGAATGGTCGCACGAGGCACGTTAAAATTCGTCAAATACGAGGGTCGTAGGCTGAGGCAAACTCACTTTCGTTTATCTCGGTCATCGAGATGAATCGATTCGCTTCTCAAGCGTTCTTGTCCACGAAATCAGTATAATTTCTTCTTAGCGGGGTCGACCAAGTCTAAGTAATTTACATCCAATTCAAGACTAAGTATTACACTATCGTCGAGCATATCTTCCTATCAATGGTTTAATTCGTTATACCAACTTTTATTTTCACGATATCGATTCCATATCATTCGCTTGTTTAGGGCCAATCTTGGTGTCGTTCACGCACACTCCGCTCACACGTTTCTTCGATTCCGAGCCACGCTCATACAAGTATCATTCCTTTCTTTTAACACGATTCCAAGTTCTCGACACTCTTCCATTCCTCAAGTCTCGTTTGGAATTCAATGTGTCACTTGGTTAGATCGTACACGCTTTCCAGGCGTCCCCAAAATATATGCATTCACCAAACCGCGTGATAGAGAATTCATCATTCTCATTCGAGTCGCATCGTGTACATACTCCGGCGTCCCTGAAATATATGTATGTCAGCCGAGTCTCGTGAGCAGGGTTTCCTATATTCGTGATTCCTACTATCCATCCATGCCAATCCTTAAGATCAATCTTTTGATTGCTAACAATTGAAACAGGGTGTCTCGCCTAAACGCTAGGCTATTTCTTTTCGAGGCTAAGTCAATTCCAGGATTGGAATCATAGTTCCCCAACAATAATGCCAATACTAACCTCAATCCTAGGGTCGAACCAAAGTCTGTAGTACGGGATTTTCTACCCAAGCTCGCGTTACTCAGATTTCTAAACATCGAGCACGATCACCTATTCGCATCAATGTGTTCGTTACGTATATTCAAATCTATTTCAAATCATCAGTTCTAACCAATTCATGTATTCGATTACGAGGTCGTCTAGCTTTGACAATATGTTGTACCCCAATCTCACGCGAGTCCGATTATCCACGGTGGTTCATGAATCACCATACAACGCTCCCGCGGAATAATCATTCTTATCGGGAAGTAACTCTTGTTTAAGTTTAGACTAACTCATTCTCGATACGCGAATTGGACCTACGCAATCATCAAGCTCAATTATCAAGCACACCAAGTTATTCTCAAGTTTACCTTCGCGTCAAACCACAAGTCGAAGCATACTGATTGCCACGCCATGCAAGTTCAATCACTCCCGCTGTATGAATCACCATACCAGCGCTCACGTGGAGTAATCCCCCTAATCGGCACGACGTATGTGCGAGGCTGGAGTTGCACTCACATAAGACAAGAATGTCACAGTTGATCGACGAAGCAAATCCAAACATTTCATTCCATCCAAGTCAAGATTTTAATTCGATAGTCTGACAGTTATACGTTCAACTAGAAAATCCTCGAGCCAAGTCTATCTTTTCCTCGACACATTTTTAACATCCCAAGTATAGCATCCAACGGAACAATGACATTTGCACGATCGTCATTCGTCGAGTCAGAGTACCCCCGAGTTATCGCATATCGATCTTTGATATGCCCCAATACCATCGACAATATGCGTACTTGACGATCTTTCTTTGCAACCGATTTTGAGTCGTGCGTTGATGCTGTTGTCCGAGTTAGATATTCTATAATTTTATTTAATATTCAAGATCAAGTTCAACTGTTATTCCTCAAGCTAGTTTCAAGATCGTTGTTCAAGCTCAAGTCACAATTCATTTGAATCAATCCAAAATCGTACGCGCGATCCTCTAAGTTTCCTCGATCAAGACCATTCATTTTTATTTATCGTTCCGAACCATTTTCTAACTCGCGTTGCCCAATGACAAGTTGTCCAGCGATATCTCGTTCAGGACTTTTGAAGTCACGGCCAACTAAGTGTGACACGTTCTAAGGCTTTGCACGATCGCATCGCTTGCCGACATACTCGTACGATCCGTAAATCCTTTAGTCTCGCTTGAACAATTTCTATGACGTCCATACACCACTCAGGGTTCGAGCCATACAATCTAGTCATCGATACTCATTCTTATTCTTCTCCAAACCTATCACATACACCACTCGGATTCAAGCCATACGATCTAGTCCTCAATCACGTTCGCGTCATGCACTAAGACATCCTTCAGATTCGTTCGACGAATCTCTAGCGTAATCGCTCACGTCGCCTCGACGTACTAAGTCGTTTGCACTAATCCTCAAAATCCAAGCGAATCCTTTCGGGTACACCTAAGCGTTAACTCGATAGCGTTCCTATCGATAGACACTCAAAGTGTATCTCCGTTCTCGATCGAGCGATACTTGATATCGCTCGCAATCCGATTGCACCCAAAAGTCGAGGTGCGCGACACGCGGACTAAGTTGTGCCGCATAACCATTCTGTGCGGACTATATTCAAGTTTGCGTGCTCACTTGCTAGGTCGACGCAAGACTAGTCAGGCACACACGCGACATGTTAACTTAGCATGTGTTCTCTATCGAGTCAAGTTTAACATCGTTCGACATTGTTAGCGTAAGGTTATTCAAGTACGCCTTGCGTTTGCTAACTTCTAGCATTTTAGTTTTCCTTCCAACTGAAGTTCGTCGTGGTGGCAAAAAGGCCTTCGCCTATTGATCCCGTCCAACCGAGTACCCGTACGAGCTTTTGAAAATATTTAGACATTGTATAGAACATCCCAAGGCACAACGAGAGAGAGCGTACACTTCTTTTTCCAACGACGAGCTTTCAAAACTGAGAAATCGAAATGAAGTCCAAGGACGTAAAGCCGTGCTCTGATACCAATCTTTTATGCCCCGCTCCCGTAGGAGCGATCGTCCTCGCTAAGACGTGATGCCGCACGGGCCTAGGTTGCGCCCGTGCAAGGCCAAGTACAGAAACGGCCGATTTAAGCTAGGCCACAGAGTCGCACAGAGTGTCCCCATTACAGCAGAAAGTAAATGAACACAAATAGAAGCGAATTCGAACTCTTTATTGATATTCAAGAAGTTTACAAGCGGTGCTAGGCCGATATTACAAGTCGCTCAAGCTCTCCCTCTCTGAAACATAAAAGGCGTGCCAAGTGGCTTACAACATAGAATGATTCATGGCGATGTTCCGATACATTATGTCCTGTATAGGGTGCTTCAGCTTCTTGCAACGTCCCAAGGCCCCGGAGTTGGCTCCGCGCCTTAACACGTTCGATGGAAGCTCCTCACCCGTCGGCATCTCCTGCATCCTGCAAGCAGACTGTAGGATTATCAGTACATTGTTATGCACTGGTGGGGAGGCTTGCTCGTCCACAATGCTATCATTACCAAATACGTTCCATTCACTTTTGTGCATCTCTATCATTCATTGTCTTTATAATCTTGCCTTAGGATCATTTTCATGGCATATCACATAATCTATCTCGTATTGCCGAATACAAGTGTCGCAGGGAAATACATGTACGACTTACCCATACTTACCGTCCGGCCTTTCCTGTCCAAAGTAAACCAAGTTAGACAACAGTTCATATATTCTAACTTAACATGATTCACGTAAGCATTCAGTGTCAAGGGCGTGTTCCTGCCTCAGATTCTAGCACGTCGAAGACGTGTGTTCTTTTAACTCGTTTGCATGAAGCACTCTTTGTTATTTGGTGTGATACATTTCAAGCTGTTCAGTAGGCGCTTGTTCATTTAACTTAGACTACTTTGATTTCAATGCAAGGACTTGCACATGGATAGCCACCAGCAAAGTCCACTTAATCTATTTGCACCGGTCGCTGGCATGACAAGCCATTTAGGATATTTCCCCTTAGTATTTCTCAACTTAGCGTAGGGTTATGGCTGGTACACCCCGTTAAGTCTTTTGAAATACCCTGCACTTACGTCTCCCGGTGCCCAAGCCCGCACCCAGGCAGCCCGTAAGCCCCGCTTTTGATTCCGCCTAGGCCGGCCACGGTATACTCCACACAATGCCCGTGCCGCAGAATCCTTCCACTATACGGCTACGGTATACTCTACACAACGCCCGTGCCATTTGTCCATGACCATTTCGTATTATCTTGTCATTTTAACTTAACGGCTATCTCCGAGCCGTAGGCTAACCCTTAGCCATAATGTGTTATCGACCAGGTTGGCGTCCGTGCAGCGCGGGTAGCGAGCCCCGTTGCACGTGCCCGTCACACCTGTCGCTAACCATTCTTTCCTCTCTTATCTTTTATATATTCTTTCTTTTCTTTCTTTTTTTCACTTGTTCGTTCATTCATTGATTCATTCACGTATTCATTCATTCATTCATTCAAGCATTACGCAACTTCCAGTGCGGGAGCCGCCTTGGCGACCCATCGGTCCTATAGTCTTTTAATGTTGCTAAACTCTACTCGGAACGACTATGTTGATAGTCTTTCCGTTTTATTGTTGTAAACCATTCATTGTTTTATTGTTGAACGCATAAGGAACTTGAACGTAGCTTGTGCCTTAGCACGAGCGTGGAGCGCGGTACGAGAGTTCACATTTTCCAAGTTCCTTTCCATATTCTATACAAGCATACAAGATGGGATTATTCCCTTAGCTAGGTGCGTTGAGTCATTTATTAGCATGTACGATGTTATCGCCTAGCGATTCTCGTGATAGTGTCCGTATTGTTATGTGTCTAGGTAAGCAAAGACGGGTTCATCGGAGCCACCCACCTTAGCGATGTTCGCATCGGCTGAGCGATACTCCGAGCGCGACTTTGAAAGTCTAAGTCTGGATTCATCTTGACGGGCCAATGTAAGCCTTGCATCGATTCTTCATCAGGTCGATGCCAACTCTTCGGGTCGACGGCTCGTTCGAGTCGTTGCACTTGCCGTTTGAATCGGCGTTCCGCTAGGGCGGAGCGGGTCATTACATAATACACCACTCAAAACAAGTCTCGTCCTCGAGACTTCCTGAGTGCAGGTCATCCTACCATTTCTTAACTTATGCCGTGTGCATATCTCAGACAATTCCTATCGAATGACTTTAACGTTTGATGGCATCGAACTATACTCGATACCCTTCCAAGTCCCATGTCTGTATACGTTTTGGTCAATTTTTATTGAATAACTTTTCATTCATTTAGAGTTGATGGTACTTATTCAATTGTCGTGTTTCTTCGATTCGGTTGCTATTTTGACGTGTCCTGGGACTGGAATGGTCGCACGAGGCACGTTGAAATTCGTCAAATACGAGGGTCGTAGGCTGAGGCAAACTCACTTTCGTTTATTTCGGTCATCGAGATGAATCGATTCGCTTCTCAAGCGTTCTTGTCCACGAAATCAGTATGATTTCTTCTAAGCGGGGTCGACCAAGTCTAAGTAATTTCCATCCAATTCAAGACTAAGTATTACACTATCGTCGAGCATATCTTCCTATCAATGGTTTAATTCGTTATACCAACTTTTATTTTCACGATATCGATTCTATATCATTCGCTTGTTTAGGGCCAATCTTGGTGTCGTTCACGCACACTCCGCTCACACGTTTCTTCGATTCCGAGCCACGCTCATACACGTATCATTTCTTTCTTTTAACACGATTCCAAGTTCTCGACACTCTTCCATTCCTCAAGTCTCGTTTGGAATTCAATGTGTCACTTGGTTAGATCGTACACGCTTTCCAGGCGTCCCCAAAATATATGCATTCACCAAACCGCGTGATAGAGAATTCATCATTCTCACTCGAGTCGCATTGTGCACATACTCCGGCGTCCCTGAAATATATGCATGTCAGCCGAGTCTCGTGAGCAGGGTTTCTTATATTCGTGATTCTTGCTATCCATCCATGCCAATCCTCAAGATCAGTCTTTCGATTGCTAACAATTGAAACAGGGCGTCTCGCCTAACCGCTAGGCTATTTCTTTTCGAGGCTAAGTCAATGCCAGGATTGGAATCATAGTTCCCCAACAATAATGCCAACACTAACCCCAATCCTAGGGTCGAACCAAAGTCTGTAGTACTGGATTTTCTACCCAAGCTCGCGTCACTCAGATTTCTAAACATCGAGCACGATCACCTATTCGCATCAATGTGTTCGTTACGTATATTCAAATCTGTTTCAAATTATCAGTTCTAACCAATTCATGTATTCGATCACGAGGTCGTGTAGCTTTGACAATATGTTGCACCCCAATCTCATGCGAGTCCGATTATCCATGGTGGTTCATGAATCACCATGCAACGCTCGAGCCAAGTCTATCTTTTCCTCGACACATTTTTAACATCCCAAGTATAGCATCCAACGGAACAATGACATTTGCACGATCGTCATTCGCCGAGTCAGAGTACCCCCGAGTTATCGCATATCGATCTTTGATACGCCTCAATACCATCGACAATATGCGTACTTGACGATCTTTCTTTGCAACCGATTTTGAGTCGTGCGTTGATGCTGTTGTCCGAGTTAGATATTCTACAATTTCATTTAATATTCAAGATCAAGTTCAACTGTTATTCCTCAAGCTAGTTTCAAGATCGTTGTTCAAGCTCAAGTCACAATTCATTTGAATCAATCCAAAATCGTACGCGCGATCCTCTAAGTTTCCTCGATCAAGACCATTCATTTTTATTTATCGTTCCGAACCATTTTCTAACTCGCGTTGCCCATTGACAAGTTGTCCAGCGACATCTCGTTCGGGACTTTGAAGTCACGGCCAACTAAGCGTGATACGTTCTAAGGCTTTGCACGATCGCATCGCTTGCCGACATACTCGTACGATCCGTAAATCCTTCTGTCTCGCTTGAACAATTTCTATGACGTCCATACACCACTCAGGGTTCGAGCCATACAATCTAGTCATCGACACTTATTCTTATTCTTCTCCGAACCTATCACATACACCACTCGGATTCAAGCCATACGATCTAGTCCTCAATCACGTTCGCGTCATACACTAAGACATCCTTCAGATTCGTTCGACGAATCTCTAGCGTAATCGCTCACGTCGCCTCGACGTACTAAGTCGTTTGCACTAATCCTCAAAATCCAAGCCAATCCTTTCGGGTACGCCTAAGCGTTAACTCGATAGCGTTCCTATCGATAGACACTCAAAGTGTATCTCCGTTCTCGATCGAGCGATACTTGATATCGCTCGCAATCCGATTGCACCCAAAAGTTGAGGTGCGCGACACGCGGACTAAGTTGTGCCGCATAACCATCCCGTACGGACTATATTCAAGTTTGCACGCTCACTTGCTAGGTCGACGCAAGACTAGTCAGGCACGCACGCGACATGTTAACTTAGCATGTGTTCTCTATCGAGTCAAGTTTAACATCGTTCGACATTGTTAGCGTAAGGTTATTCAAGCACGCCTTGCGTTTGCTAACTTCTAGCATTTTAGTTTTTCTTCCAACTGAAGTTCGTCGTGGTAGCACAAAGGCCTTCGCCTATTGATCCCGTCCAACTGAGTACCCGTACGAGCTTTTGAAAATATTTAGACTTGTTGTATGGAACATCCCAAGGCACAACGAGAGAGAGCGTACACTTCTTTTTTCCAACGACGAGCTTTCAAAACTGAGAAATCGAAATGAAGTCCAAGGACGTAAAGCCGTGCTCTGATACCAATCTGTCACGCCCCGCTCCCGTAGGAGTGATCGTCCTCGCTAAGGCATGATGCCGCACGGGCCTAGGTTGCGCCCGTACAAGGCCAAGTACAGAAACGACCGATTTAAGCTAGGCCACAGAGTCGCACAGAGTGTCCCCATTGCAGCGAAAAGTAAATGAACACAAGTAGAAGCGAATTCGAACTCTTTATTAATATTCAAGAAGTTTACAAGCGGCGCTAGGCCGATATTACAAGTCGCTCAAGCTCTCTCTCTCTGAAATATAAAAGGCGTGCCAAGTGGCTTACAACATGGAATGATTCATGGCGATGTTCCGATACATTATGTCCTGTATAGGGTGCTTCAGCTTCTTGCAATGTCCCAAGGCCCCGGAGTTGGCTTCGCGCCTTAACACGTTCGATGGAAGCTCCGCACCCGCCGGCGTCTCCTGCATCTTGCAAGCAGACTGTAGGGTTATCAGTACATTGTTATGCACTGGTGGGGAGGCTTGCTCTTCTATAATGCTATCATTACCAAACATGTTCTATTCACTTTTGTGCATCTCTATCATTCATTGTCTTTCTAATCTTGCCTTAGGATCATTTTCATGGCATATCTCATAATCTATCTCGTGTTGCCGAATACAAGTGTCGCATGGAAATACATGTACGACTTACCCATACTTACCGTCCGGCCATCCCTGTCCAAAGCAAACCAAGTTAGACAACAGTTCATATATTCTAACTTAACATGATTCACGTAAGCATTCAGTGTCAAGGGCGTGTTCCTGCCTCAGATTCTAGCGTGTCGTAGGCGTGTGTTCTTTTAACTCGTTTGCATGAAGCACTCTTTATTATTTGGTGTGATATATTTCAAGCCGTTCAGTAGGCGCTTGTTTATTTAACTTAGACTACTTTGATTTTAATGTAAGGACTTGCACGTGGATAGCCACCAACAAAGTCCACTTAATCTATATGCACCGGTCGCTGGCATGACAAACCATTTAGGACATTTCCCCTTAGTATTTCTCAACTTAGCGTAGGGTGATGGCTGGTACACCCCGTTAAGTCTCTTGAAATACCCTGCACTTACGTCTCCCGGTGCCCAAACCCGCACCCAGGCAGCCCGTAAGCCCCGCTTTTGATTTCGCCTAGGCCGGCCACAGTATACACCACATAACGCCGTGCCGCAGAATCCTTCCACTACACGGCCACGGTATACTCCACACAACGCCCGTGCCATTTGTCCATGACCATTTCGTATTATCTTGTCATTTTAACTTAACGGCTATCTCCGAGCCGTAGGCTAACCCTTAGCCATAATGTGTTATCGACCAGGTTGGCGTCCGTGCAGCGCGGGTAGCGAGCCCCGTTGCACGTGCCCGTCATACCTGTCGCTAACCATTCTTTCCTCTCTTATCTTTCATGTATTCTTTCTTTTCTTTCTTTCTTTCACTTGTTCGTTCATTCATTGATTCATTCACATATTCATTCATTCATTCATTCATTCGTTGATTCATTCATTCAAGCATTACGCAACTCCCAGTACGGGAGCCGCCTTGGCGACCCATCGGTCCCATAGTCTTTCAATGTTGCTAAACTCTACTCCGAACGACTATGTTGATAGTCTTTCCGTTTTATTGTTGTAAACCATTCATTGTTTCATTGTTGAACGCATAAGGAACTTGAACGTAGCTTGTGCCTTAGCACGAGCATGGAGCGCGGTGCGAGAGTTCACATTTTCCAAGTTTCTTTCCATATTCTATACAAGCATACAAGATGGGATTATTCCCTTAGCTAGGTGCGTTGAGTCATTTATTAGCATGTACGGTGTTATTGCCTAGCGATTCTCGTGATAGTGTCCGTACTGTTATGTGTCTAGGCTAAGCAAAGACGGGTTTATCGGAGCCACCCACCTTAGCGATGTTCACATCAGCTGAGCGATACTCCGAGCGCGCCTTTGAAAGTCTAAGTCTGGATTCATCTTGACGGGCCAATGTAAGCCTTGCATCGATTCTTCATCAGGTCGATGCCAACTCTTCGGGTCGACGGCTCGTTCGAGTCGTTGCACTTGCCGTTTGAATCGGCGTTCCGCTAGGGCGGAGGGGGTCATTACAGCCATGAAATCAATATTCAACGGTGAAAGATAATCCATAAATAGACCCCCACTATTTGATGGTACAACTTATACCTACTGGAAAACACAGATGACTTTCTTCTTAAAGTCTCTTGACTTTGATCTTCGGTCTATAGTTGTTGACGGTTATAAGAAACCGGCACCTACAGTGGTTGACGGCCAGCTTGTAGACAAGCCACATGATAAATATGCAGAGGCTGAAAAAGCAAAGGCTAGTCTAGATGCTCATGCCATTAATACACTGTTCTGTACAAGTGACAAAACGGAGTTCAACAGAGTTTCAACCTATAAAACGTCTCACAAGATTTGGAAACTTCTTGTCACGACCCGCACCCGGATATACGGGTACGAATACGTGGGCCACGCCCAGCCTACGCCGCGGTATCGACGGTAGAACGCTGTCAAGTATACTATACTAACTACAACATCTAAGATCCATAACTATGCAATGTACTCATGTCACATCACGAAAACTAAGGAAGATAAGACAAGAAATAATTATAATATCACTAAAACAACTAGAATCTACAATGATCATATGACAGGAAAAATAAAGAAGGAACAACAAGACTAACTAAGGATAACTACTAGGCAACTCACATAGAAGAATAGTAAGATCCACCTCAGCTAGCAACATCATGAAGTCCAATACTGAGGGCACAACTACTCCTAAAATTTGTCAACATATCCAGTCAGGATGGAACGAGCACAAATCTCAAATAACAGTTCTAATTAGACGATATTGAACATGTAGCAGTAGATAGAGAGAATATACAATAAATCATAAAATGTACATGTGAGTATCATGGCAAGGTAAGCTGTAAATCTAGATCTAGAATAAGGCAAGTAAAACTGATCATGGCATGTACAAGAATCAAGAATCATCTGTCTAAGTGTGTGAGTACTAGCTACAACATGTGGCTGGCTTGGGTCTGCACAAGGTCATGATCTAGCCAACCATACGTGTGGTGTATGATTGGCATTCACAAGGTTCACAAGATATACAAGGCGGGTATTGACCACACATCTATACTAATACTCCCCGTCCCCGAGTAGTTTAGTGGATCCAACCATGGCACATCATGACATGCGATTCTCCGAGAGGGTAGCTAGCCTTCGCAGGAATCGTGTCTATATAATGTACAAGGAACAAGAAAGACTTGCACAAGATATACCAAGGAAAGCGAAGAATAACATCTCATGACGGGATCCAGAGAAATACCAATCCGTGTGAACAATGTGTTAAGAGAACAAGGATATCTACACTAAATACAAGAAACATAGACGATATCGTAAAACAGAAATATTATCAGAGAATGTACTCGCCTGAGATCTGGTGGAATATGTCAACTGGTCCAAGAACAGTGCCTCGAGGACCTATAGGTGGAATACTGTATCAATATAAGGGTTTGGAAGTAAAAATCAAGTCATACTAAGTCAAACTAGGTCAATCTAAGTCAATGGTTGACTTACAGTTGACTTTTGGTCAACTGGTCAACTTTGGTCAACCCTAGGTCAACTCTAGGTCAAACTTGACTAACGTTGACTAACAGTTGACTTTGGGTCAACTGGTCAACTTCGGTCCAGTTCTAGTCAATTTTAGGCTACGGTTGACTTCCGGTTGACTTGGTCAAAATAGTCAACTGTGGTCAACCAGGGTCAAAACTAGTCTAACCTAGGTCAAATGTTGACTCTACTTCGATGTTCAGTCGAAGTAGTCAACTATGGTCAACTGGGTCAAAGCTAGTCTCTACAAACATCTACAGGGTCAACACATCAATTTCAGTGATTGTGAAATCACCGGAATCGATGGAACTCAAAATACCACAAAGGAGAAAGATTATAATAATAGGGTGAAAACCTACAGATGTTGTCGGATGATGAAACTAACATCACCAACGTGTCCAGAATGGTCAAATCAGCTAGGATAGCCTGTCCAAAAGTCTAATTTGGACACAGGGGCAAAACGGTAATTTTGGGCCAAAATGATGTCCGCCGTTGGACACACTTTGCACCGAAAAGCGTGCCAAAACAAAAGTGCGCAAAACCTAACAAATTATATGTCCACGAATCCAGAATGACGATACGAACCCAACGGTATATCCAGAATTGGATTCCGTTGACCCGATCTCAAATTGTTCCGTTGACCAGGACATTGAAATTCCGATTTGTACGGAAAAGCGTGTCGGAGCCAATGTCCTCAAAACTCAGCAAATTATATGTCAACGAGTCCAGAATGACGATACAAACTCAACGGTATATCCGAAATTGGATTCCGATGAGCCGAACTCAAAATGACACGTTGACCCAGAAAGTGGGACCCGCTTTGCACCGAAATGCGTGCCAGGGCCCACGTTCTCCAAATCAAGCAAACTTTATATGAAAACATGCCAGAACGACGCCACGAGTCTACTGGTGGTGTCAGAAATTGAATCCGGATTCCCGGGTTCAAAAATGGAATTTTACAAGTGCAACACTAAGAATTCGAACGGCCAACTTTGGCGTCGAATTCGAACGACCTAACAAGCTCAAACTGAAATGAAATCTAAAGGGGGCAGGAAGAGGGTTATACCAGATGTGCACCAGAACTGGTAGCGCGCAAAAAGGAGCTACGACGATGAAGATACGAACCCGCGAAGTTGGCATCGCAAAACTATCCAAAAATAGTACAAATTAAAACGTCAACTTGGTGGCCAGTTTTGATGTATCAAACGACAAAATTAACGGGTGAAATTTGAGAGGAGTGAAGGTGGATATATCAAGATTGTGACGGAGTGAAGAAATCGCCGATCCAACGGTCGGATTGTCCAGAAAATTGGTACGAAGTTGCTGCGACGGAGCACGAATTCTGAAACTTTCTCGCGCGCGCGTCGACAGAACTCCGTGCAAAACGCACGAAACGCCTAGACGGCGCGTCCCGAAGGACGTTGGCCGCCACAGGGTGGTGCCTAGGGGTCGCCCGGCCTGGGGGTGGCTGGTCACGGCGGCGGCGGCCGGCGGCAGAATACAGTTGGCCGGCGCTCGCGCGCGGCTGGCTGTGGCAATGCGCGGACTGTGCTGCGCTGCACTGCACTGCAGCTGTTGGTGGCTTGCTGCACTGCCGTGCAGCGCATGGCTGCTTGCCCGGTGGCCCGACGAGGTGGGCGTGGGCACGGCGAGCGGTGGTTCGGGTGGAAGTGGTGGTTATGAAGATGGTGAGGGTGGTGGTGTTGGTTTTGATAGTAATGGTGGTTGTGGTGATGCATGGAGAAGGAGGAGGAGAGGTTGGAGTGGTGGTGATGATGTTCATGGAGGTGGTGATGGCTGGTGATCATGGTAGTGGTGTGGCTCTCTTGAAGAGCAAGAAGAAGAGATAAAAAAATGAATGAATGAAGAAGGAGTGTGAAGAGAAGAAGAAGGAAAGAAAAGAATGGGGGAGGGGGGTTGCTCTCGTACGTGAAAAGGGGGGGTGCTGTGGAGTGATGGGGTAATGGTGAGAGGAAGAGAGAGAGTATATATGTGTGTGTGCATATAAAATAAGAGGGAGAGAGAGAAAAGAGATATTTAGAAGGAGAGAGAAGTAGATATTAATGAGGGGGAGAGAGAAAGTAAAAGTAGAGAGAGAGATGGGGTGTGGTACTGTCGGCTGAAAGGGGAAGTTAGGAGAGAGAGAGTGAGGTGAGGATGAGAGAGAGAGAGAGATTATATATATATGTATATATATATAATATGTATATATATGTGTATATATACACACGGAGAGAGAGAAATAGATATTTTTAAAATAGGAAAAATAGGAAAATTATGTGGGGTATTTAGACGTCACGAGAAAACAATATGGAGCTTGGGTTCGGGTTCGGTCGAGCCGGGTCGGGCCAAAATCGGACAGGAGGCAATATTCGAATTAAAATGGGTGTTTATAATCATGGGCAAATAAATAACATGCGGGGACTCAAATAAATAGGACACAAGTGTCAGGCGGGTAGTAGGCTTCGTGCGGGCCATGTCCCTATTTGGGGTCGACTAGGTTGGGTCAATGTCGGGTCCCGAAATTAAATTGGAATTTAAATCAGGTTTTACGGTAGATAATTAATTGGCCTAATTTGAACCGAAAGTTGTGCGAAGGAAATAGAGCACAAAATGGAGTGTCTGAATGGGACACGAAGGTCAGGGGTGAAGAGCGTCTCGAGTAGATCAGGCATGACAAGTTAGTTTCGAGAGAATGACTAGTCTGGTGCTCCTAAATTAAAAGTCACGGTAACGTGCATATGATGATCAAGGAAAAGAGTGGGAATTCAATTAATAATTAAAATGGTCTAAATCGACCCGAACTTGCACGAAGCAAAAAGAGTACAAGGGAGCAAGTTCGAGTGGGACACAAAATATCAATGTGAAGATAATCTCGTCTACTTCAAACGTCAAGAAGAAAGTTTCCGGAGACTGGCATCCTAGATGCTCTAGAATTCCAAGTCACGGTAAAAAGCATTTAAAGATCAAAATTAATTAAACCGAAATTAATTATCAAGAATAAATTATTTGGAAAATTCGAAAATAAATCCCAGAAATTCAGCGGGCTTACACTTCTTGAGGTAACTCATGAAGGTACTTCCCAAGTGAAGGAATCCAAAATCAGTAGACTAACACAGGAGTATGAATCTTTTAAGATGAAACCCGATGAGTCAATTACACAGATATTCACACGTTTCCTTGATATTACTAATCCTTTGCAATCTTTTAGTAAGGATTATAATAATCATGAGAAGATCAGAAAAGTGCTACGGGCTCTAATCAAGAACTGAAACTCGAAGGCAGCAACAATCATTGAAGGAAACGATCTCACCACCATGTCTCTGGAAATACTGATAGGCAAGCTCATGACCCATGAGTTTGATTTACAAGAGTTTGAAGAAGCAACCCCAAAAGAAAAGTCTATTGCCTTCAAAGCTCAAGCCAGAAAATCTATATGCAATGATTTTGAAGAAGAATCATCAAGTGGTGATGAACAAGCCCTTCTAGTGAAGAACTTCAGAAAATTTCTAAAGTTTGAGAAATCAAACAGAAGGAAGAAAGATATCCAAGAAAGCAATAAAGATGAAACAATATACTTTGGATGCAAGAAGTCAGGGCACATAAAAAAGGACTGTCCAACTTCGAAGAAAAGCAGTCCATACGACAGATCAAGATCAACCAGTCGAAAGTATGCTAACATAAGTATCAGGCATGAAAGTGATACCAGTGATACAGAGAAAGAAGACAGACCCTGCAAAAATGCCAATGTCTGTCTTATGGCTTTTGATAAGGTATCCTCAAACCCTTTGTATGATGACTTTACTTTCGATGAATTAGAAAATGCCTTTAGCGAATTACTTGAAGAACACAGAACTGTGCTTGACAGGTATAAGCAATCTCGAAAAGAGATTAGGGCATACACAACCGAGATAGCTAGACTGTCCAGTCTTATTGAAGACATTAAAGAGACATCTACTACCTGTAACACGGAAAAGATAGCCAAACTCGAGGTAGACTATCATGAGGCTATCCTCAAAGTTGATAAGAAAGAAAAAGACTATGTCAAAATACAAGAGTTATATGACATAGAGAAGAAGACGCACTTAGTCATAGAACAAAGACTCTCAGACATGACTTCTAAATATGAAGAGTCTATTGCGGTTTCTAAAAAGTTAGAAATCAAGCTAGGTAAACAGACAATACCTGTGACAAAGCCTAAGTTTAGTCCTAATGCTAAGCATACACCTAAGAGGACTAAAAATCAGAAAGCACGAAAGAAACACGACTATCACCATGCTTTTACTTATAGGTTTTCCAAGAAACCAAATAAGCATGTCAACACAGTTTCAACTACCACTGTTTCTAAACTCACTTGCACATATTGTGGTACTCATGGACACATATCACAGTATTGTTTAGCAAGGAAACTTGTTGACAATCGCACTTTATTTTGGAGACCTAAGACTAATCAATATGGACCCTTCAGTAAATGGGTACCAAAAGATTCATCTACTTATTTTGTAGGTGGACCCTCAGCCCTCTCATGCTAAAAGCAAGTGGGTCCTCGATAATGGATGTTCGCGGCACGTGACTGGTGATGCATCTTTGTTCGCTATGCTATCGATGAAGAAAGAAGGATACGTCTCCTTTGAAAATAACCTGAGAGGTGATATTATTGGTAATGGCACTGTTGATATATCTCCTTATCCCGTAATAAAGGATGTTTGTCTAGTCACAGAATTGAAACATAACCTACTAAGCATAAATCATTTGGCTGATAATGGTTATGGTATCAACTTTGTAAAAGACAAATGTACCATATATGATATGTTATCTGGTAATCCCGTATATGAAGGGATTAGAGAAGACAATATTTATATTTTTTAGAGAGTACTAATAATGCAGGAAGATGCCTAGTAGCTAATTTAGATGAAAGCTGGCTATGGCACATGAGACTAGGGCATACAAATATGGACACTATCTCACGACTGAGCACTAAAATATTGGTAAAAGGACTCCCCGAGATTCCATTCAAGAGAGATATGGTATGTGCTGACTGTGAAAAGAACAAAGCATATAGGTCTAAATTTAAATCCATCAACACTGTAAGTACTTCTAGACCTTTGCAGTTGATACATATGGATTTATTTTGTCCTAGTAGAGTCGCTAGTCTTGGCGGTAAGCTCTATGTTTTTGTTATTGTTGATGATTTCTCTCGTTTTACTTGGATTTACTTTTTATCAAACAAAAATGATGCTATTTTTGAATTTTAAATATTTTGTAAAAAGGTACAAAACGAAAAAGGCTTCATGATTACTCGTATTCGAAGTGATCATGGTGGCGAATTCGTAAATACTGATTTTAAAAAGTTTTGTGATGATAGTGGGTACTACCACGAATTTTTTTGTCCGATAACTCCTCAACATAATGGTGTTGCGGAGCGGAAGAACCATACTCTAAGCGAAATGGCTAGAGTCATGCTGAATCAGCATAATCTTCCTAAATATTTTTGGGCAGAAGCTGTTAGTACAGCCTGTCATATTTTAAATAGGGTATTAATTCGACCTATCTCGAAGAAAACACCATATGAACTTTGGTTTGGAAGGATTCCAAATATTTCTTATTTCAAAGTTTTTGGATGTCGCTGTTTTATCCTGAACACCAAGGATAACTTGGGTAAGTTCGACTCTAAAACAGACGAAGGAATATTTCTCGGATATGCTGCTAAGAGTAAGGGATATATAATTGTCAATAAAAAATCTACGATTATTGAAGAATCTATTAACGTTACTTTTGATGAGCTCAATAGTCACAGATCTAGCGACAGTGATGATGAAGGTGTACAAGCAAAAACCGATAAGAGTCCTGTGGAAGATCTGGCTCATAAATTTGAATCATTAAAGTTCTTACCAGATCATCCAGAGACACTCATCATAGGTGATATCAAAATGTGTAAGTACACGCTCCTCTCTTAGAGATTCTAAAATAGCAACAAATGTAGCTTTCATTTCTCAAATAGAACCTAAAAATATAGAAGATGCCTTTTCTGATGAGTTTTGGATTAATGCCATGCAAGAGGAACTAAATCAATTTGAGAGAAACCAAGTTTGGGAACTCGTTCCTAAACCTATTGGTCAATCGATGATTGGTACCAAATGGGTGTTCCGAAATAAACTTAGTGAAGATGGACAAGTTCTACGCGACAAAGCACGTCTAGTGGCACAAGATTATAATCAAGAAGAAGGTATTGATTATGATGAGACATATGCTTCTGTTGCTAGACTAGAAGCTATCCGCATGTTTTATGCATTTGCATATTTTAATGATTTTAAATTATTTCAAATGGACGTGAAAAGTACATTTTTGAACGGATTTCTAAAAGAAGAAGTTTTTGTGAAACAATACCCTGGCTTTGAAGATTTTTAAAAACCTAATTACGTCTTCAAGCTTAAGAAAGCACTCTATGGACTCAAACAGGCACCTCGTACTTGGTATGAACGCGTAAGTGCCTTCTTACTTGATAATGGTTTTTTAAAAGGAAGAGTTGATACAACTTTGTTTATCAAATCTTTAAATGATGACATTCTTCTTGTGCAAATATTTGTTGATAACATTATATTCTATTCTACTAATGAAAAATTATGTCAAGAGTTTTTTCAGTGTATGCAGAGTGAATTTGAGATGAGTATGATGGAAGAGCTGAACTTCTTCCTAGGACTCCAGATCAAATAACACTCAAAGGGAACATTCATCAATCAAGCCAAGTATACGAAGGACATACTAAAAAAGTATGACTTCAATAATGTAAAGCCTATCTGAACTCCAATAGCTACATCCACAAAGCTTGATACTGATGAAAGTGGCAAACCTGTCGACCAGCGTAAGTATCGAGGTATGATTGGTAGCTTATTATATTTAACTGCTAGTCGCCCTAATATTATGTTCAGTGTTTGCATCTGTGCACGATACCAGGCAAATTCTAAGGAATCACACCTAAGTGCCGTTAAGCGTATCTTCCGATACCTTAAGGGAACTTACACAGTCGGCTTGTGGTATCCTAAAACCAAATCCTTTGACCTGATAGGTTACTCAGATGCGGATTTTATAGGATGTAAAGTAGACCGTAAAAGTACCAGCGGTACATGTAATTTTCTAGGAAAGGCCTTAGTCTCTTGGTTTAGCAAAAAGAAAAATTCTGTAGCATTATCAACTACTAAGGCTGAGTATATCACCGCAGGACGTTGCTGTGCTCAAATTTTGTGGATGAAGCAAACCTTAGAAGACTACAATCTGTACTACACTAAGATTCCCATTTATTGCGATAACACTAGCACTATTAATCTGACTAAGAACCCTGTATGTCAATCATGCACAAAATATATTGAGATTCGTCATCACTTTTTACGTGATCACCAACAACACGGGGATATCTGCCTAGAGTTTATTGACACAGATTATCAACTAGCAGACATTTTCACAAAACTACTGGCTGAAGACTGATTTAACATAATGAGGCGAGAGCTCGACATACTAGAATTTTCAGATTCATAGTGTAGTATGGTAATTAAATTTATGTTTATGACTCAAAACTTTATAATTTATTTAACGAAAATTATTTTGGGTACAAGTCGAAAGGGCCCTTCTGTCATACAGGTGTAAATAGCCTGAAGCGACATGGTGCACTAGTCTTCGGACTAACGCTAGCTGGGATTCGGCCCCTACAGCTAACCCAAAGTAATAGACGTTATTAAATGTAGAAGTTAACAGTCATAAAGTTAAAATTTAAACACCAAAACTGCATTTATGGCCTCGAAAATACAAGCAGCCGAACTCGGACCGAACTCTGACCGAGTTCGGTCGGCGCTGTTCAGCTTCCAGAACCGAACAGCCGGCCCTAGCTCTATTTAAACCCTTCCTTTCTTCTCCTTTTTCACTCATCCTTTCTGAGCAAAACCCCCTACCACTCCTAAGATCACTTCCTCCTCCTTCCCTTCAAGCTTCCAAGGAGTTTTAGTGGGCTACTCTACTTCATCTTCTTCCTCCTTTCTAAGGTACTCTATTTTCCTTTCCTCTCATCTATGGCACCCAAGAGTCAGAAAAGAAAGGTTGATTCCTCATATACAGGATCTTTGTCTTCTGATTACGTCCCCACTAATATATTCAGTCCAGCTAGACCCATAGGTTTTGATGATTTTGATTCCGGTCTATTTCCTGACAAAGAATTCTCGGACCTTTGGTTTGATTCCTTTTCTGGTCGTAGAATATGTGCTGGAGCTTGCATAAACTTTACTATATTTTCTGAATACATTCCCACATTTGACCGTCTCGGCTTTCGTGACTTTTTCGAAGTAGCCGAGAATATCTATGACAACGCTGTCTGTATGTTTTACTGTAACTTGCAAGTAAAACCTAACGGAAACTTCTATTCTTGCGTTGCTGGGCAAGAATTAGAATTTAGCGCCACCAACATCAGTAAATATTTTCATGTTTCTGATATGGGTGAAGCATTAGTGGATATTCATCACATCCAATTCCCTGAAGGTGTCACTCTCGACTCCTTCAAGGAACTGCGTTGCTATCCAAGACCTATTCCTAGAAGAGTCTTTTCTAAAATCTCAACCAAAACTTCTATGAACTACATAGGTTTATTTTCTCAGTTCTTCTTCCGAAGAAAGGATCCTCTGATGAGATCACTTTCTTGGAATTGTCCGCCATGTATCATATCCACTTTGGCATTCTATTTTTTGTTTCTAAGACCATGATGACCTGGATACTGAACTGCAGAAATGCAGGATGCAACCTGGTCTATCCCATGTACTTGGCCTCCATCTTTCGAAGGTTTAAAATCGATCTTCAAACCTGTGCCTATTCCTCCACAGCCATAGAGCTCAACAGGTCTTGGCTATACCCTACTCCTCCTCTGCCTCCTGGAGTTGAGCCTGTTCCAGATGCTGACTATGAGGCTCCTCCTCCTGAAGCTGCTGCTCCAGCCCCTGCTCCGGGTTTTGACCCTGGATTTTATCAGCGGTTTGATGACTTTGTTGCCCTCTTTGCGCTACGTTATCAGAGTTATCTTGACTCAGAGTTCCGCCACATCACCCAGGCTCAGGTGTTACGGAATGGCATTACCGATCTCCACTGGAGTCTCTCCCAGGACCCATCACATCCAGTGACCATACTTCCTCACCCCGGCTTCCCAGGACCCAGGTTCGAAGATGAGGCTACTTTTCCTTACTTCGATCCTACTGCTATATACTTTCCTCCGGATGCTCCTAGCGGTGACGAACCTACTATGTGATGCGGACTTGAGCTGGTGGATAGTGGATAGGACTGTTAGATGATGATCTTTTGATGTAGTTTTCTTTTATGTCTAAACTTTTCAGTTAGACATTTTATTAGCACTTTATGATGATGATGATTGTATCTTTCTTTTCAGTTTGACATTTCTATGCATGACATTTTCTGTCTTTTCAGTACTAGTTATTTCTTTATGCACTGTTGTTATTTGGATATCTCTTTAATATCACTTTGTCTGTTGAACATTGTTGGCTTCACACATTACGGGGGAGCCAAAACCATTTTTTTATTGACAAAGGGGAAGAAAGAGTACAATACCAAAAATCAACAATCAGAGAAAGAATACAATCCAAAAACCATTTTGTCAGGTAATTTTATTTGTTCTATTTTAGATATATTTTGGTATAGACTCAAGTTTGTCAATTATCAAAATAGGGGAGATTGTTGGCCCATTCTATGGTCACACCCGATCTTAATAATCGACATGAACTTAAGTCAATATGCAAAATATACGAACTGTTGCTAATCATTTCAGGACGTGTGAAATCAATATCAACAAGCATCGTACTACTGCATCATCAAGCACATAAATCATCAACCTGAAGCTTACTCTTATTGGAATCCAGTCAGAGTCATTTTACAATTTATTATGTATTTTATCTTTATTGAGTCTAGGATATAAATTGTAAGATCGACTAGGTAATACTGGCTTAGGTTAATCTCAGTCCACTTCTCTATAAAGCCTACCTATTCATATTCCATCCACCAATAAGTTCAATTTCATTTTTGGGACATAATTTGACAAATGTTCAATATTTTCCTAGACAGAACTCAAACCGAGTTCGGCCCGAGTTTGGTCTGAACTCTGCCCGAGTTCGGTCTGTTTAAATTTAAATATTTGTTGCCTCCAAATTTGCATGTAACGTTCATATGCAAAATCTTTGTATCAGAACTCTGCCAGAACACTGCCCGAGTTCGGTCCCAGAAAACACCTATAAATAGAAGAGAGTTTTTCATTTCAAATCACTCACTCATTCTTCATCTTCTCTTCTCTATTCAATAAGTGTTTTCATCCGATCAAAAGTTTTCATATCACACCTACACTCCTCTTAACCAAAAGCCAGTAATATCTATTTTGATCTAGAGTCTTTTGGTTCTCAAGAGTTGTAAAGAGGTTGTTCAAAGTACAGAAATTATCTATGTTGTGGAGCCGGTCGTGCGCTTGTCACCAAGCACGGTGTTGTGAAGTTGGTCGTGCACTTGTCACCAAGCACGGTGTTGTAAGAGACTGCAAGCTCTCAATTAGCTTGTGCCTTAGTGGATTAACATCGAGCAAGAGTACTCGAGACTAGATTAGTCCTCTCAAAGGGATACTCGTATACATCGCTGTGTCACTGAGTTTGATCTCTTTATCTCTTACTTTATTTATTTACTGTCTCTTATTTACTGCCATAGTTTATAATTTTTAAATTTGGTGATTATTTTCTGCTGTACTCGCACTCTATTCACCCTCCCTCTAGAGGTGCTCAACGGTCCTACACCAATGATGCTAAATTCATTTGACGGGATGACTTCTCCTCGCCAACACATGATATATTTCAACACGTAGACTCTACACTTACCAAGTGACAATCCGTTCTTGTCAAAGCTATTTATTAGCACCTTGCAGGGGGTAGATTTTGAATGGTTCTGCAGTCTTCCTGACGGTTGTATTAATTCCTTTAAAGACTTGGAGAGGTTATTCCTCAACAGGTTTTATGAGAGTGGCATACATGTTAGTATGTCCACCCTCATCGAGACCAATCAAAGGAGGACTGAGTCTGTTATTGCTTTCATCGAACGCTTCAGGCGACTAGCATTGAAGATGCCCTTCGGTATACCAGACTCAGAATATATAGATACTTGTTGACATAAATTTCTTCCTACAGTAAAGTTCTGTCTGGGTATACATAAGTATTATACATGGCCTGCTTTCATCGGGGCTGCTGATGCTGCTGAAAATGACGTCCCTAATCTGGAATTACTAGTGTTGAAGACACCCAAATCTGAAGACATAAGCAAGCACCCCTAAACTATTCCTATCCGTGGAGGTAAAGGAAAAGAAGTCTTGAAGGTTGACACTTCCAAGGGAGCTTCCAATTCTCAGGACGCTCCTAACAAACCCAAGAAGGCTTTCTCCTTTGATGAAGATGAAGTTACTACCATTTTTTACACATTGATGAAGGGTAATAAACTGACATTGCCTCCACCACGACGTCTTGCGGAGGTGAACCAAATCAATGATTCCAAATACTTTCTTTATCATCAGTACGTGCACCACTCTACCAAGGATTGCATCGTCCTGAAGAAGAATATACAACAGCTTATCGACAGCCAAGTGATCAACCTCTAAGCTGAAGACAAGTTCATATCTTCTAACATGATCTCCCTTCAATTTGGTGACTTTCCTCCCACAGAAGTCCCAGATGGCATAGTCCCAGTCCCCAAGGCAGTAATAGAAATTGTCAACCTGCCGCCAGCTCGCGACTCGATATCAACGTTGGTGCCACTCACGACAGAATGTGGTGAGATTATATGGGTCCATCCAGACCTTGTGCAAGAAATGACGTAGGGGGTGGTGTCTTCCAAAGCAAAGAGGGGCAAGAAATACAAATCATGCCATATAGTGTCTTCCCCCATTTACGAAGTTCTATCTGGCGAGACGCGATCTAGGAAGAACTACCTATGGACTTATGACTCCGCACAAGAAGATGCAGTACCTTCTCAAGCTCCTGTTGCCCCCACAAGTTTAGAAGCTGGTCCATCTAAGTCCTCGACTACCGACAAAGCTAAGCAGAAGGAGACGTGATTTGACAAGTCACTGAAGGCACCAACACCCGAAGGCATGGATCAGACTTATAACTTTGACATACTGGCATAGCTGGCCAATACACCTGTCAGGTTGTCTTTGTTCAATCTATTGTGACTCTCCAAAGAGACGCGGAAAGCCTTAAGTGAGGCATTACTACATGCCGACTCTTATCTCGCTGAAGTCAAAGCTCCCGCTAAAGATCCCGTCTCCTGTCCTCACTGTCACAGCACTATGGAAGTGGTGCCAAACATCACCTTTTCTGAAGAGGACATGCTACTAAAAAGCAACCAGTATGATAGACCTCTGTACTATACAGGGTATATCAGGGCGATTAAGGTGGATCATATGCATATCGATCCAGGTTCCTCCCTCAGCATCATTCCTAGAAGTTTACTCCAAATTCTAGGGATCCTACTGCACAAGCTGTCTTCAACCAATACAATTATCATGGCTTTTAATGCTGGGAGAAGCCATCCGCTGGGTAAGATCCGTCTCAAGTGCCAGATTGGTGATCTCCGAACAGAGGTTTCTTGCTATATAATCGACGCCAATGTGTCCTACAATGTCTTGTTAGGATGTCCGTGGATACACGAAAACATGATTGCTCCTTCTACCCATTACCAGTGCTTCAAGTACGTCAACGGTGATGGCATCGTGAAGACAAAGTTTGTCGATGTCGATCCTTTTAAGGGTATTAATGCCTACTATTGAGATTCGATACTCTATCAATCTCAGCCTCCTAAGGTTGACGGCAACGAAGCTGACGATGAAGCTGAAGTGAGTTCGTCCGCCAGTGATGGTCCCCTGGTTATCTGAGTCAAAGGACGTACTACTCCAAAAAGTACTCCAAAGTCTCTCATAATCTGGGTCAAAAAGAAGAATCATGATATTGTGAAACCATTGACCATCACTCTCTGCAAAATAACTCGGGTGGAACCTGCTGAAATCCGTCCTCCCAATCATGACGAGTTACCCTATGTGGCAAACTTGGCCAAGTCTACGGCGCCTGTTTCGGACAATAATCCCCTCAATGAGTATATCAATACTCAAACTAATGTACCTTCAGTGGATGATGTTATTCCTGAAGAAGAACTTGCATAATTTCTAAGTAAAGGTTTATCTTTGAATTACTCCGATGTCTACCAATCTGTAAACTAGTACATAGATACGATATACGCCCTAGAGCACGGCATAGGACCACATCTCTGCATGCCGGTCACAATGCCTCATCTGCGGGAAAAGGTCTGGCCAGAAGATATCCACTACTTTATCGTTCCAGCTAGAAAGAAAGGTGAAGAATTGATCATCTTCGGTCGAATAATTGGCGAAAGAAACTTCGTTCTGGACTTTACTAGTCCCAATCACAACACTGAAGCTGACTATGATTCTAAAAAAATGCAACTTTACCGATATAGTTGGCAGGCCAAGAATATCATCCAGAACATGGGATATGATATAAAAAGCGACCAGGGACTAAATTACGGTCAAGGGCGACGATTGCCAATATGTCACTTTGCTTCTCCCGATAAACTCGAGAACTATTATCAACAAAATGGTGTTGGTTTGGGTTATGTTATTCCTCCAACAACTCCCGAAGGATCAGTCGTCGAAGTGGATCGTTGTTCTCATTCTTCTGATTTCTGCCTCTGGGATTCAGACTCCAGCATTGGAGACATGTTCAAAGCAACTTTGTCCGTCAACATGGTGCCAGTTGACCAAATTATAGACGATATCCAATCAATCGAGCTTGAACAATGGGCCCAAAAGATGGATACTAGGTGGGAGTTATATTTTGAACAACGTGAACCACCTACTGAAGACGAAGTCATCCAAGTTAATTTAGGAGATGAATCATCTCTTAAACCAATCTTTATCAGCAAAAGTCTATCTGGCGAAGAACGACAATCTCTTATACAGCTTATAAGAGAATACATTGACGTATTTGTATGGAGCTATGAAGACATGCCAGGCTTGGACCATAAAGTTGCTATGTACCGCCTAAATATCTCGTCTAAAGCTATGCCTGTGAAGCAGCAGCAACGACGGTTCCGACCATATATCATGGAGGCCATCGAGAATAAAGTCAAAAAGCTTATTTCAAGTAGGTTCATTTGCGAAGAACAATACCCTGACTGGGTCGCTAACATTGTTCTAGTTATGAAAAAGAATTATAAAGTTTGAGTCTGTATCGATTACCATGATTTGAACTCTGCATGTCCAAAAGATGAGTTCCCTCTACCGATCACCGATATAATGATCGATAATACTTACGGCTTCGAGCGGATGTCCTTTATGGATGGGTTCTCAGGCTACAACCAGATCAAGATGTTGCCCAACGATGAGAAACCACATCTTTTCGAATACCGTTGGGGTTATACTGCTATACGGTGATGCCCTTCGGATTGAAAATTACAAGGGCGACATACCACCGAGCTATGAATACAATTTTTATGTGATCATTTGTGCAAAACAGAAGAATGCTATGTAGACGATATCGCAGTTAAAAGTCGTCTCAAGGGCAACCACCTCCAAGATTTGAGAACGGTGTTCGAACTAATGTGTGCACACCAACTCAAGATGAATCCAACCAAGTCTTTTTTGGGAGTCTCCAGCGGTAAGTTTCTTGGTTTTGTTATCACTTCAAAGGGTATACATCTTGACCCGAAGAAAGTGAAAGCTATCCTCGATATGCATCCCCCAAAAACTCTCAAAGAGCTACGCAGACTTCAAGGAAGGCTAGCCTACATCAGACGATTCATTTTAAATCTTTCTGGAAGGTGTCAACCGTTTACTCAGCTTATAAAGAAAGGAGTATCTTTCCTCTGGACTGAACAATATCAACGCACATTTGACGACATCAAGAAGTATCTCACAAGCCCCCAATGTTGGTGGCTCCAATAATGGGAAAGCCTTTCTTGTTATATGTGTGCTATGGGTCATTCCCTTGGTGCCCTATTAGCTCAGAAGAATGAAGGCGACCATGAACAGGCAATCTACTACCTCAGCCGCACAATGGTAGATACCGAGCACAGATATACACCTGTGGAAAAGGAATATCTCGTACTAGTATTTGCTATCCAGAAGACACGTCACTATGTGTCTGAGCAGACTATCCACATCATATCTAATGTCAATCCTCTCAGAATACTCATGACTAAACCGGGTTCTCTTAATTCCCGTTTATCTATATGGGCAATGTTGTTGACTCCATACGATATGCTGTTCGTCCCTTAGAAGGCAGTAAAAGGCCAAACATTAGCTGATTTCTTAGCAGCTCATCCGGTGCCAGAACCTTCCAAACTCTACGATGAAATCCCGGATGAAGTAGTGGAGTCTAACACCACAACTAAGGAAATTCCCATTTGGCAAATGTTTTTTGACGGTGCATCAAGAACAGGACCTAAAAGAAATATCGTGGCCGAAGTAGGCATCGTGCTTGTGTCACCCGACCATCTGGTTATACACCGTCACTACCAAAATTTATCGTTTTAGCGACGGCCCCATCCGTCGCTAAACTGACGGTAATTACGAATAGCGACCGATGACCGACGGATTTTGGCCAAAAACATCCGTCGGCAATCAGCTCGTCGCTAATAATGGTCCGTCGCTAAGTTGTCGTCAAACGACAGAATAGCGACGGATTGTCGATGTCACAATACGAAGCATTAGCGACGCATTTTCGACGGACTGTCGTCCATTTCAACTATTAAGTACTGAACTGTGCAGACAATAGCGACGTAAAATTCCGTCGGTAACCCGTCGTAACAGCGTATCAGAGCGTATCGTTCTGTCACTCATCCGTCGGTATTCGTCGGTAACGAACGACGGATTAGCGACGGCGTGCTGACAGACTATCCGTCGATCAGGTTCTGGAAATGCTTGGCATTTCCTGTACCATGGCGACGGAAGAGTAGTCACTAATCCGTCGCTACGACGTCGCCACAGCGACGGATTATTGACTGATTATCCATCGCCATGGTTCTGAAAATGTCAAGCATTTCCAGAACCATGTCGACGGATAGTCCTTCGTAAAGCAGTCGCTAGAGCGAGCGACTGCTTAGCGACTGATTATCAGTCGCCCTGGCGACGGACAGGCCGTCGCTATTCCGTCGAAGTTTATACCACCAGAACCTTGTCGACGGATAATCCGTCGAGCATCCGTCGCTACCTGGAAACACTTTAAAAACTCCAGATAGCGACGGCTAATCCGTCGACGAACCATCGGCAACTGGGATTATCCGTCGCTAAACGGTCACTAGTCCGTCGCTAACTGAGTTTTTTGGGAAAAACAATTGCAGCACTTTTCTTGTTCACAAATATATGCATAAACCAAACCAATATATAATGCACACCAATTATCCAACAGTCACACAGACCCAATATATAATACACACCAATTATCCAAGAATCACATAGACCAAATATGCACATACGAATTTAATGCACACCAATTATCCAAGAATCACAGACCAAACCAAATTAATAGAAAATAAATATCAATTATCCTAAAGAGTAACATAATATCCGGTGCTATAAGCCAATTATAGCACAATTAATCCAAAGCCCTCAGAAATAATCCAAATTTTCTTAATACAACATTTTAAGAAGGAGGAGGTCGATTGTCCGGTGGTGGTAATCCCATATGCGACCGACGAATATACTCCTCCACAAGGTACGAAGGCAAGCCGTCGTAGACACTGCTCGGAAGTCGGCGTAGCTGCTCTGCGGACATGAGATCCAGGAGTGACGTCACAGTCGTAGGCGGTACCAGAGGGGCATCAGGGTTGAAAGAAAGATGGCCCACGGAAGGCGGACCGACACCTGCAATCGACGGACCAGTAGAAGATGGACGAGCACCATCAGCAGACGTACCGGCAGCAGCAGACGGACCGGTAGCAGCAGACGCAGGCAGAAAGTACGTGGCAAATTGCTCCCGCAAGGACGACACCGCCTCGTGCAGCTGCGTAAGCTGCGACCTAACATCATCGTCTGCCCGGGCCACGGGAGGAGGCAGTGTCGGTGGAAATCTCTGCGTCGCCATATACAATGGCCCTAGGGAGCCGACTACGTACAGGAACCCTTTTCTTAAAGCCGCCGACGGTATCTACGAACAAGTCGTTCCGAACGGCCAAAGAAGGGGGCGTCCGGAAGGGCATCGTTTCACCGACATCCTCGGTGTCGGTTAACTGAGCCCGACTAAGGGCCTCACGATACGCAGCCTATCAAATGAATGTGTTTATATTATAAGATTTACCTAAGTTGTAATCTAAATCCTATGTTTCACTAAGTTAAGTGTGAATCCTAAGTTTACCTAAGTTATAGTCTGAATACTTTTAATTCTAACGTTAATCTCATAAACATAAGTACTTACATCAGTCTTCTTGGCCCTCTCGTCGATGAAGCTCCCGTCCTTCCGTCTTTTATGCGTATGCTGGAACACGTCGTGCATGGTGACCGATTCTGGCGCCCTTCACTCCTTCACCGCCCGTTGGGCCTGCATACGAAATTTCCGTAGAAACTAATTAACTCCTTTAATTAATAATACCTAATTCGGTAGTGAAATAAATTTACGGTTGCTCACCAGATCTGCAAGTGTCGCTACGTGGGACCTTGATCCCCCCGTATGAAGGCCCGCGGCAGATCGGTTCACCTTCGCCTTCTCCGATTTCTCCTTGTACGCAGGGGTATCCATCATGCCTAAGAGGTCCTCATAATACTCCTGCCGGATCCAATTCGGCCTCGTATGCCCAATTTTTAGGTCATAAATCATATCCCGTATCTTCTTCGAGCAAACGCTTCTGTAGGTCCTGCGGATCCCCTCCTCGCGATGGGGGGGCCACCAGTACGTTGTCTAACACAGAAAATCTATTATCACGTAATTTAAAAAATGGTTGATTAAAGAATCACATAGACTTAACCAAAAGATATAGATATATACCCTCAACTCGTCGAGCCAGACGTACTGCACGTTTGGGGGCACTGACGAAAAATTGAGGTAGGGACCGTGGAAGTTAGTCCTGATAATTTCTCCAAGGGCCCTGCCAACATTAAATGGAAAAAATCTACAAAGAAGAAACGACTGGATTATTAACTTGAATAAATGAAAGGAATTTAATAAATTAACTTAAATTTACTTACGAGGTCCCCGCGGGCCATAGCTCTCGTCGGAACTCGCCTCTCGGCCTCTCTGGTGCCGTCGGAGGATCCGCGGGTCCGTGTATGTACTCTCCAGTAACCGGATGGAACCGAGTATGAGGGTACTCCGGGGCCCACTGTGCAGTAACTAGGGCATCCCCTGGTGGATCCGGTGCTGATGGTTCCGATAGCAGAACGGATCTGCTAGCAGATCCGAACTCATGCCTCGATGAAGTGGTTGATCGAGGGTAGGATGCGTCTGTGCCCGGGGTACTCTCCGGGTCGGGCTCGCTCGATGGGGTCACATCCCGGGAACTTTGAATGCGACCACGACCACCAGCACCAGTACGACCACGACCACGACCCGCACCACCACCACCACCACCACCACGACCAGCACCACGACCACGGCCAACCATCATGACTTGTAAATAGAACACATAAACATAATTAATAATATAAAAGTATAAATGGATATAAAAAACTAAACCAAAATATACATACCACCAGTAGGAAGACGAGTGCCGCCGCGACGAAAAAGACTAGGAGTGCCATCTGCAATAAGTAAATAATCGAATGAAAAAAATATGAATTCACGTAATTGTTTTTATTAGGTCAAACTTAATTCACGTAATTGGAAGTAATTTTAATATACAACAATATTTAACCTAATCATCGTCTTCGTTCTCATCCTCGGCCTCGTCTTCATCATTATCCTCCTCATCCTCATCCTCATCCTTATCTTCATCGTCGATTTCATCTGTATCCTCATCCCCATCAAATTCTTCTTCTTCTTCTTCTTCTTCTTCTTCTTCTTCTTCTTCTTCTTCTTCTTCTTCTTCTTCTTCTTCTTCTTCTACTTCTTCTTCTGCCTTAAAATTTGGGACAAGACGCCTCTTTCTCCCTTGGTTGGCAGCTAAGTCTTGTGTATCAACCTCTTCCTCTCCTCTATTTTCTTCAACAATATCTTCAACATCCATTGTATCTGAGTGTTGTCCCAAGTATTAGGACTTTTCGATCTGGTCCTCTTGGGTCTCCAACGTTGAATGTATTTCTAGATTTAATCTTGCATACTGCCCACCTGTCAAATCGATCTCTACGATGCCTTGGGTAGCTTGTATAGTAGACTTAAACAGCCTGATTGCTATCGCAAATGTATCGGACCCTCTATACCTCCTACGATGATTTATATCGACGAATCCAAATTGTTTATCGATTCTCCAACCGATATTTGGTGTCGTATCGAACCACTCACATTTGAACATCACAATATGCATATCATATGGGCCAGTATATTGTAAATCTACAATATCCCGAAGCACTCCATAATAGTCAAAGTCCGGCTCGTCGTCATAGACGGTGCCTCTTATGCAAACACCGAAATCCTTGGTATTGATGCCGTCATTGATAAATTCGACATTTATATCATTCTGAGTTGACTTAAACCTGAAGCCATTAACGACATAGCCTGGCCAAGTCTTTATTTGCTTCTTCGGTCCCAGTGCCAGATAACAAACACTGTCATGAGTGAGTGTTGTTTCAGGCAATAAAACCTGTAAACAAATATTTATAATTTAAATGTTTCAGATTATATATTAATAATCTCAATTATAATCACAGTTACTTACGTACTTGCGAAACCATGACGAAAATGTACAATCAACCTCTCTTTGAAGTCCCTCATCGGTAATATCGGGTCTCCTCATTTTGACTTCATCTCTAAATACACTATTAGAGAAAATAAGAATATATAAGTGTAGTCACTTACTTCATCAAATTCGAGATTATAACGAGTGCAAGTGTACTGACTTACTTCTCCAAATCTCTCACTTCTTGTATGACACCTCTTCGATAAGATATGCTTCGCATATCGAAGCCTCTATATGAGCTTTGTTGCCAACTTTCTTCTTTAGATGTTGTAGGTATCTAGAGAGACAAATTATCTTGAGAATTAAGAAAGAATTTTAAAACCCACTGAAATTTAGCTTAAATTATATCGATATTTATGTACCTTTCAAATGGGTACATCCATCGATAATGAACAGATGCACTGACACGGGCTTCGTATGCTAGATGAATCGGTAGATGCTCCATGCTTTCGAAGAAGCCAGGAGGAAATATTTTCTCCAACTTGTAAATTGTTAAGATAATCTTCTCCTCAAGTTCAACCATGTGTTGCACAGTCAACTTAGTTGAACAAATATCCCTAAAAAATATTGATAGTTCGGCCAACGGAACCCATACAACAGAAGGCAACAACTATTTCAAAGCAATGGGCAGTAATCTTTCCATAAACACGTGGCAGTCATGACTCTTCATTCCCGTTAGCTTGCGTTCATTGAGGTCAATGCATCTAGACAAATTCGACACATAGCCGTCGGGAAATCTTAAAGTAGATACCCACTTGCAGATTATTAATCTATCTTTCTTGCTCAATGTGTATTGTGCTATCGGCTTACTTAATTGTCCAGCAGCTCCCCTTTGTATCAAGTTCAGATGAGGACGCTTGCATATCTCAGCAATGTCTTGTCTTGCTTTTGGATTGTCCTTCGTCTTTCCTTTAATGTCCATGACGGTATTGAAGACATTATCGAACACATTTTTTTCGATATGCATAACATCAAGATTATGCCTTATAAGATTATCTTTCCAATAAGGCAAGTCCCAGAAGATACTCCGTTTGGTCCAGTTATGGGTTTGTTCGAACCCATCGACACGATTGTTCGATGGATCTTCCATTACAGTGGGCAAATTCTTTACATCTTCCCAAATATCGTATCCCGACAATCTGGCAGGCGGATGAGAAAATTCTTGTTTTCCAGCTCTGAATGCGTCCTTGTTCTTTCTCCAAGGATGACTCACTGGCAGAAATTGACGATAACAATCAAAGAAAGAAGTTTTTCCTCCATGCTTAAGGCGGAATGCCTTACTATTTTGCATGCATATCGGACAAGACAGGGTGCCGTGAGTACTCCATCCCGACAGCATACCGTATGCGAGAAAATCATTGATTATCCACATCAGTGAAGCTCTCATCTGAAAGTTCTGTTTTCTGGAAATATCATACGTCGTGATGCCGATCTCCTACAGCTGTTTTAGCTCATCCACCAACGGCTGTAAATATATATCGATATTCTTCGTCGGATTTTTGGGACCCGGTATGATATCTGTCAAGAACATATAAGGAGTCTTTATACACATCCATGGTGGCAGATTGTAAGGGGTCAGAATGATCGGCCAGCAGGAGTATTGAGATCCCGACTGCCCGAAAGGGGCGAATCCATCAGAACATAGCCCCATGCATACATTTCTGGGCTCTGCAGCAAAATCTGGATGGCAAAAATCGAAATATTTCCACGCCGCTCCATCCGAAGGATATGACAATTCTCCATCGTCCTTTGTGCGTTCTTCGTTGTGCCACGTCATGTGTTCTGCTGTATTCTGAGACACATACATCCTCTGCAAGCGCTTCGTGATCGACAAGTAATGCATATACTTGTAAGGACCTCGTTTTCTAGTTGACTTTTCTTTTCCCCTGATTTTCTTGTAATAATCCGTATTACAGAAGCGACAACTTTCTACATCTTCGTTCTCCTTGTAGTACAACATGCATCCGTTGTGACAACAATCTATCTTGTCGTACCCCAGTCCCAGTTGTTGGACCATCATCGTCGACTTGTAAAAGTTTTTTGGAAGCTCTTTTGATTCCTTCGGTAACACCTCCTTCATTAGTTGTGTAATCCGATCATAGCAAGTTTGTGGCAAGTTAAAATCGGACTTTATGTTCAACTACCGCATCGTCACTGACAGTACGGAATGTGGATCACAACCAGGATATAAAAAAGTTTCAGCATCCTGAAACATATTATAGAACTCCTTCGCCTCGGGATTAGGATCCTCCGGATCAAAATTAGGCCCTACCGCATCGTACACCATATCTCGTGCAAGGTTCTGCACGTCTCCATAATTAACGGAGCATTCGTCGTTATCGACGACAAAATTTGCTGCAGCATTATCATCAAAAGCATAAGTAGCAGCATTCGCAACCCGTCTTTCGGCATATAGTACACCTTTCGATGACCACAGGCCATAATCACGTACGAAACCCTTACGGGTCAAATGATCTCTTACACTCACCACTTCTTCGTAACGTCTATTACGACAATTACGACATGGACACTTGATTTTGTTACCGTCCATAAACTGAGCTTTGCTCATGGCATACTTAAAAAACACTTCCATGCCTGCCTGAAAATCGTCACTCACACCTATTCTGCTCTCGTGTTGTCGTTTGTACATCCATGTACGATCAACGAAATAACGATCCATCACAGATTAGATGTAAAAATCTGTATAGTAAGACAAACTAAACAGAATTAGTATATAATCATGTAACTGGTGGATCCGCTAGTATTCTAGCTCGAGAAGAGAAAAATCTAAATACAGTTGTTACTAATAGTTCGATACCGATAGTGCGATACCGATACCGATACCGATAGTGCGATACAGATACCGATACCGATAGTTCGATACCGATAGTTCGATACCGATAGTGCGATACCGATACCGATACCGATAGTGCGATACCGATACCGATATCGATAGTTCGATACCGATAGCATGGTTTAAAGTATCGGCCGATACCGATCCGATACGGCCGATACCGATACGGTTTGGCATGTTCCGATCCGATACCGACCGATACCAAATATTGACCGATACCGACATTGGGGGTCTTTGTTCCGGTCAATTCGGCAAAACCAATCGGTAAGGGTGACTACTATTTCATATAATTTCAAAACTACTAAGAAATAATGCTGAAATACTTAAAATTATGCTTAAATGTATAAAATATATGTTTTTCAATAGAAATAATTTATTAATAATTATTTTTTTTCCGATACCAAAGTCCGATACTCCGATACAATACCGCCGATACTACCGATATAGCCGATACCAATACTCATAGAAATAGTCCAAAACCGATTCTGATACCGATATTGTGAACCTTGACCGATAGTGCGATACCGATACCGATACCGATAGTACGATACCGATACCAAACTGAGTCAATCTATCTATTTCTAAATTGCAAGAGTCCACTTCTAGGATATGGTAGCTATATCCTAAATATCTAGTCTAAAATTAACTTGGTTAGGATACTAGAGTGTCCTTATTATCTAGCAAGCACTACCTTAGTCTAGTCACACTAGCATTAATTACCTATAATTCCTACCATGTCTACAATCACACATTACACCCCAAGCCGTCCTGCATGCTAATAGGCATGGTAGGCCTGCCTTTCATTCCTCACTCTCTAAAGCACACATACACATATATATGTATATCACAGTTAGATGTATAGATATATACATCTATATAGAAGCACACAACTGACTTATGCAGATGAAGAACTCGCACTGTCCTTGACACAGTGAACATATACACCATGAACCCAAACTCCATATTCATATTTACTAATCCAAACACCACCAAACTAATGGATAACATCCAATATGGATAACACATTATTTAGCCAACATATAAACTCAGATGAATTTGATAAGCAAAGCCCCCCGCCGCCCCCGACCAAAGCCCGCCGCCCCAAGCCCGCCGCCCAGCCCCCGACGCCCCCACCCCAAGCCCGCCGTCCAGCCCGCGACGCCCCCGCCCCAAGCCCGCCGCCCAGCCCCCGACGCCCCCGCCCCAAGCCCGCCACCCAGCTCCCGACGCCCCTGCCCCAAGCCTGCCGCCCAGCCACCGACGCCCTCGCCCCAAGCCCGCCGCCCAGCCCCCGACGCCCCCGCACCTAGCCAGCCGCCCAGCCCTCGATGCCCCCGCCCCAAGCCAGCCGCCTAGCCCCCGACGCCCCTGCCCCAAGCCCGCCGCCCAGCCCCCGACGCCCCCGTCCCAAGCCCGAATGTCCCCAAGCCCGCTGTCCCCGCTGCCCCTACGTCGACACCGTGACACAGAGAGAGAGAGAGAGAGATCGAGGGAGAGAGAGAGAGAGAGGGGACTACCTTCGGGAGAGAGAGAGGAGAGGACGCCGACGCCGTTCACCGAAGCCGTGCGAGAGAGAGAGAGAGAGGAGAGAGATTGAATTTGGGGGAATGCTAAAAGTTTTCCCTGCCTTTTCATTTAAGTCTGGAACGTAAATTTAGCGACGGCCTAGCGACTGCCCATAATGCGTCGCCAAGTAGTCGCTATTATTGATTATCCGACTGAATATCCGTCGCTACGTAGTCGAAGATATGTCCCGCCAATTATCTACGCAATTCCTGCCAAATAATCGACTATTTAGCGACGACTGGGGATCCGTCGCTATAATTTCGACAGCCTAGCGACGGACGTGCGACCTTTCCTCTTCCTAAAATTAAAATAAAAATGGCAAAGGCGTGTAGTCGGTACTCAGTCGCTGAGCGGCCACGAAGCCGTCGCTAACACCGACGGAAAATTTCCGTCGGTAAATATCCGTCGCTAATTGAGTGTATTTTGGTAGTACGTGCATATTCTCTTGTGGAACCTTACAGTAACAACGTGGCCGAATATAATGTCCTACTGATCGGCCTTCAACTGGCAAAACAACTGGAAGTTGATTATCTAGAAGCTTACGGCAATTCTAAGCTAATAGTTAGTCAGGTCCGAGGGGATTATGAAGTTCGTCACGAAGATCTCATCCTATATCACAAAGCGACAATCGAATTGGCTTCTACTTTCGCTGGATTCTTCATCGAGCACGTGCCTCAATGAAGAATTTAGAAGCAGATGCTTTAGCCGGTCTTGCTGCTTCCTTGACCGTCCTTACCAATACTCAGCATTCGATCATAGTGTCTAGTCGAAAGCTATTCTGTGTGAAAGATGCATTGCATATTCATCACAGTTATGCAACAGAAACAAACATTGACGTTAAAGACTGGAGATTTCCTTTCATAGACTACGTCATCTACAAAATCCTCCCTGAGGACCCAAAGGAAGCAGTGTCTGTCCAAAGGAGATCCCTTAGATTTTACTATGATATAGCTACCAAAATGCTGTACCGATGCTCTTACGATGGGCTACTATTACGATATTTATCAGACACAGAAGCCAAACATGCACTCCGTGAGGCTCACGACGGAATTTATGGTGCACATCAACCAGGCCCCAAATTACAAGATCGTCTCAGACGAATGGGTTATTATTGGTCCACGATGATAACAGATGTTGTTGAATATGTAAAGAAGTGTAGCGCTTGTCAGTTCCATGCCGACTTCATTCACCAACCTTCAGAATTTCTACCCCCGATGGCGGTATCTTGGCCTTTTGAAGCCTGGGGTATGGACGTCATCGGCCCAATCAACCCACCTTCCTCAAGAGGACATCGGTTTATCCTGGTTATAACCGATTACTTCTTAAAGTGGACAGAAGCTATACCGCTCATCGAAGTAAAGACGTCAAACATAATCAGTTTCATTAAACATCACGTTATCTATCGCTTCGGCCTACCTCGCATGATCATCCATGATAATGGTCCACAATTCGCGAGCCATACATTCTATCGGTTCTGCGATAAGAATCGAATTTAGAATGTAGCCTCTACTGCTGACAATCCAGTGGCTAATGGGTTAGCAGAAGCCTTCAATAAGACTATCATCAAATTTTGTAAGAAGTTCGTATCTTCAAACAAGCACGATTGGAATGAGAAGCTCGACGAATGTCTCTGGGCCTATCGTACAACAGTCCGGACTCCAACAGGCAGTACACCATTCTCTCTGGTTTATAGGAGTGATGCAGTTCTTCCCCTAGAAATCTAGATTCCCTCTTTTCGAGTAGCCTTAGCCAGTGAGTTGATTGCCGAAGAAAGTCACCTTCTGCGACTTCAAGAGCTGGAAGTGCTAAACGAAAAACGCTTATTAGCTCAACAGAATATTAAGCTATAATAGACACGCCTTTCCAGAGCCTTTAATAAAAAGGTGAAGGAAAGAATCTTTCAAGTTGGTGATCTGGTCTTAGCAGTGAGAAGACCAATGGTCATGACGTACAAGATAAAAGGAAACTTTTAGCCTAAATGGGAAGGTCCTTTCATTATAGAATTAGTATATTCTAACGGTGCGTATCGACTAACCAAGCCTGATGGTGACTTGCTCATGATGCCGATCAACGATAAGTTCCTGAAGAAGTATTATGTGTAACCTTCATGAATAGCGTTCACACATACCCTATTTCAGTCATGTAAATGTACAGTACAATATTTATGTGATTCAAAAAAAATCATCTAACTATTATCCGTATTTCAAGAGTCTTGAATACGCCATGGATAATAGGTCCTTTAAAAAGATTCTCCAGTGGAATTATCTCCGTTTTGGACTGCCCAAACTTGGTCTGACGAAAACAAGTCATGTCCATATTACCTCTGAACTATTTTTCGATAATTATTTCCCCAGTAGAATAATTAAGAAACATTTTGCCACGTCCATATAACCTCTAAGCAAAGCATTCATCAAAGATAATCACGTCCATATTACCTCTGAATATCCACTCCTACCTAATGTTATATATCCGTCCACGTCCATATTACCTCTGGTTAGATATAGAACATTCTCTGCTATTACGTCCATATTACCTCTATTAGTAGCATCTTTCAACTTATTATCTATATTCAAGAACCTTGAATATAAAACGGATAATAAGTCCACATCAAATTTCCCAGCGAAATACCCGCCAGAAATATTCTTACTACGTCCATATTACCTCTAGTTTTGATATTTTACAAGCTTCATTCATGAATTTTGAAAGCCAAAAGAATCTTTATTAAAAATGTCTATCAAAAGATGGAGAAAAGAAAAAGATACAAGAGTCTTGACGGCTAAAACAGACAGTTACAAATAAAAGACTTAAGGGATACACAATCGATTGATGCTATCCCTTAGAGCCTTGATTTCAGCTTGAGATTTGACGGTGGCACGACGACGTGCTTCTTCCTGCCGAGCAGCTTCATCCTCGAAAGGAATCAATTTTATATGCTTATCTTCTAACTTTATCAGCTGAGCCTTCAATTGGTCTGAAGTTGTGGCAGTCGCAGCAGCCTGAACCATGTAGTCTTCCTACTCAGATGCGACTGTTCGCAAGTCAGCCTCAAGCCGAGCAATCTCTTCTCGAAGCTGCACAATCTGATTGTACTTTTCAGCGATCTGGATGGCCAGCTTATTTTTTGAGGCAATACGAGCCCTACCGACAATATCAAAATATTCATACTAATTAGCCAGCTCACTGATCTCTTTAGCCAGCGCCTCCTTCCTCGCCTGGAAAGTAGCTTTCTCCTCCTCAATAGTCATAATCAAAACCACGTCCTCCTCAAGAAATAATGATGTTGGGCTTCGTTAACTGACCTCTCGGAGTTTGACCACTTGATTTTCCATGTCAGCCATGACCTTCCTTAAAGCATTTGCTCGCTCTTCATAGCTAGCAATACTTTCAAGAGCTGTCACCTGGCATTCAGTAATAGCCTTCATAGGCCCGAAGGAGGCATTTAGGTTCAAAACTCTAGAAAGCTTTACTTTCAAAATGGAGTAGAAAGCTCTTATGACTTCCTGAGCCATCTCATCATCTTCAGAAAAGGTTGTTGGAGATAAAGCTTGATAGGGATCTTCTGTCCCAGGGAGAGCTACTTGGGAGGAAGCTGAACCTGGCAAATAAAGCAATATACATATCAGTAACAAAAAAATTACTTAAAGAAGGAGTTGTAAGTTCATACCTCCTGCCGGCCCAGTATCAACTGGAACTGGGAAAATAAGAGCAGACCCAGGTCGCTCACTGTCAATATCAGCCAAAGTCGCATCAGGCTGCTTGCCTTCTACGGTCCCAGCTAGACCCGAAGCAGATGTAATAATGGTCGCCTCAACGGGCCGATCAAGAACTTCTTCAGTAACTGATTTCGGTTTACTGGAAGAACCAAAGGCAGCTTCTTATCTAGCCTCGATATCTGGAGCAACCTCCATGCTTTGTTCTCTCTCCTTGTCTACAAAGGAATATACGACGGAAGTCAGTCTCACAAGTTGCACACAAAATTGAAGTCGAAAAATCCCATCCGAAGAAAAGAGCAAGAATGACATACCTAGAGGAGGGTGAGCTGATTGGACTTGATTTTCATCCAAATCTTTCATCATAGCTCCTATCGCAGACATATCCCCCAAAGAAATGTCATAGGAGGGACTGGCTTTCTGATCGCCATCATGGTCTGGGCCTTCTCCCTGATTATCCCTTTGCTCAAGCCTTACAACTGAAGAAGACCCACCTTCATCCATCAGTTGAGGACGAGCAGGGGATACTGTTGTTATGTCCACTTCTTCGGACGAAGAAGCACCTGCCGGTCATGACTTCAACATCCTACACAAAGGATAAACGCAATGGTGAGAAAGCTTCTAACGGTTTGACTAAAACGGCTATGGAGTCTAGGAAGGGATCTACCTCCCGAATGGTAACGGCCTGCGACGCCATTCCACCTCTCCCGATCTGCCGGAAAGATCTTCTGGGAGGAGGTGAGCCGGCACTCACGTCCCTGACCTTCTTTCTTCCTCTGGAGACAACAACCTTCTTCCTTTTGGACCGTTGAACCAGCTCAGTAGAAGCTTTCCTCTTATGAGGAATATCAGGAAGAGGTTCTTCAGTATCCTCTCTTTGAGGTGCTACAACAACCGGCTCCTCAAGAGCGACTCTCTGCTATGGCGCTGCAGCCGACTCAGTTGAGGGTACGACACCTTCCCTTCTGTGACCTCCCATTGCGCGCACTCGTCCTATATTGGCAAGAGTGGGGGCAAGCCTAGTCCCCGATATTAAACTCTGCTCATGGTTATACCGAGAATGAAGGGTATTGACCTGAATATAGAACTTGGCAGCAGCAAAGAGGATTTAGGTTTCAGGCTTATCTTCTGGCAAGATAAAAATTGCCCCCGTACATCTAGCGTTGTAGTAGCCCTATGTACGTGCCCCATCGATCAGGCTTCCTATCGACTGTAGATGAGGGATGGGATTGCCCAAAAGAAGCTGGCTGTAGCCGAACTATCGTGCAAAGTGACTCGGCAGATAAGGTTCCAGGAAAGTGTGGTTCCTATTCCTGAGCACCAGATGGGAAGGCCTGATGGACTGGAGCCAACGGAATGCCCCAATAGGAAGGCTAGTAGTGAGTGCTCCCTCATATACTAGAGTGTCTCCTACACGGCCACTACCAGACGGAGGTGACACTCTGAAGAATTCATAATTCTGCAGGAAACTCAAAGCCTTCCTGCAAACAAGCACCCCTGTGACGGTCCAATCTGCATCTTTGAATCTCCGAAGAAAGGCATCTCCTACCAAAAAGTCTGCCATCAGCCCAGCATTCATTAATCTGGGACAGTACAACACCAGCCATCCCATCAAATAATAAAAGGGAAATTCAGTCCTGACAAAATCTTTTCTGCCATCGGATGTCACCGCGTTAATAACAAAGTGTCGCAAGCCTCGTTGGATGGCGCAGACCATCACAGGAAGCAGGGCAAGCTGGCATCCAAATGCCAGCTTTACAGTCGGAAGTATCATACCCCGGCTTATCCTTTCAATAGACCCTGAACCACCAGGGACTACACAATTGCGGAGCCATGTCATCAGAAAAGCGGCTAGCGTAGCCTTTTTTGACAGCTTGAACTCGGCCTGCCTGAAGAAATGATAAATCGGAACGTTTCCCTCGGGATCATCACTATCTTCAGTGTCTACTGTCCCGTGATCTGTCATCAATTGCTCTATCTCAAATTTCGTCAAGGTCTTGCGAGTCAAAAAAGAAACTGGGTCGTCTCCTCCTTCTCTGATGAAGATGTAGTTGGTCCAGGCTCTCTTATGGGGAAGGGACCCCTCAGTCTTACCCTTCTTTGTGACCTAGTGACAAATAAAGAGGTGACAGAGTAACTCTTTGTACACCTCCATCATCTCAAAGTTTTCTCTCCAAATCCAGGAGCTCCTCATCACAGTAGACGTATTCTTCATATGGCTCGGTCCCCCAGGGAAGTTTTGATATCGCCTGCATCTCATGAAGGGCCAGACCCATCTCTCCACTCAGAGTAAAGAAGGTATATGTGTGATAGTTGTACAACTCCACCAATGAGATAAACATAGGCCAGTTAACCTTTATGCCATATTGGGTGGCTCTAATGGCATAAAAAAGACCGGTAGCTTTTAGGGTGGCCTCGTATGTCAAGAGCACCCATTCAGTAAGGTCGCTCCAGAATGGGACAAAGTATCTCCAACTTCCATCCATAGATTCCCACCCGAATACGACTCCTTCTTTGACAGCATCAGGTTGAAGAGAGTCTCAACAGCGTAAGGGTGAAGATCAGTCGGGACATCGTTTATTATGGCCCCAGGATGCAGCCCCTTCGTGGAGTAGAACGTGGAGCCCTTGACACACTTGAAAGTATCCTTTTTTCCAGTTGCCAGAGTTGAATTGGATCCTGCCAAAAATGACCCCATGAAGTTCAGGGGTCAGGTCTTATTTCGTTTGCCTTCGCACAGCTAGATCAATAAATGCTGACAGAGGGTATTGGCGCTTCATCGATGGTAACCATATCCTTTGGTTATTTAACCTGACCACCAGAGGGTCTTCTAGACATATCGTCTCTTCGTCTTCAAATCCCAGGCTATCATCAAACAAGAAATACGGTCTCTTAAAGCTCCGTGCCCCTCCGAGTGTGAACTTCCCATCATTCATCATCTGCTTCATGAATATTTTGTCTTGTTTAAGCATAGCGATCACCCGCACCGAAGGCTGGTCATGGCTGATCTTCACCTGAGCATTTTTTACCATTGTATTGACGAGGCTTGAATCCAGAGCATGGCGGGCAGAGTCAGGAGGAATCCTACCAAGAGCCAGGACAACTACGTCAACTGCGAAGACATAAGAAAACGTCAGACTTAGAATCTGAGAAATCCTATACGCCTTAATGTTATGTACCCAAATGGCCTGTGGGTACATAAGCATATATTATGTGTAGGCGCATAAGCACATGTTCTATGTGGGCGCATAACACAACAAGGTGTGTAGGCGCATGACACAACCAAGTGCAAAGGCGTATAACACAACAAAGTGCGTGGGCGCATGCATCTGTGAGCGCATAAGACTGCTCACAAAAGAAGTGTTTGCTTTGGGCGCATATCGATGGTTATACGTCCAAGCAGAGAAAAGTTCGAGCGTCACAAATTAACGCTCAAGACTTCATTTTTTGAGACATCGCCTCACCCAGGATGGGGTCTTGAACCAGATGAGACGCTGCCAAAGGAGGAGAACTAGCTGTTGCAGCCATCTTGTCCTTTGCAGACTTCTTGGGAGTCGAAGCAGCCTTGGGAGACATGATTGCTCGAAAGAGAGTAAAAGAAAAAACTCTTTGAAAGTTATAAGGAAAAATAAGAGAGAATGAACTTTCTCTCTCTTCAAAGCCTATTTATAGGCACGAACGGGGAGTTATGCACCCACATGGCCTATGCGCCCACATGGTCTATGCGCCCACATGGTCTATGCGCCTACGCAGAGACAATCTTTTACAGATTATGTGCCAGCTATTTGTTGATGCAGACTACGCATAAAACATCGCATAAAGAACAGACCTTTTCAAATTCCGTTCCAAAAGGAGTCCATCGCTTCAGATTTCCAAGAAAGATCTCAGCAGCCACATTTTGATAGCCTGGCAAACACTTATGTGCCCAAAGGGGTCATTCCTATCATGCGCCCATGAAGCTGGTGGAGACAGTTTTTCCCATGCTTCTTTTAAAGTATTCCGACACTCGTTCGAGTCACAAAAACTTTGAAGGGGGCCTTGTAGAAGCATGAAAAATATAAGACTATGTATCCCACATGAAAAAGACAAAAAAAGTTATGCGTCCACATAACCAAAAGAGGGCTATGTGCCCACAGAATCAAAGGGAGTCTATGCGCCCACATGATCGAAGCGGGGCTATGCGTCCATATGATCGAAGAGGAGCTATGCGCCCACAAAAGGAGATATACGCCCATATTGTTTTCATACAGATCAAACATGCACCCAGGTGTGGGAGCATAAACTTACTCCCATACTATACGCCCAAGGCAGCAGATCCCTACGACTCAGTCAACATCCACGATCAATCGTGCACCGAAGCATACGGCCACGTCAGTCTCTATGAGCAATCGTGCACCGAAGCATGCGGCCACGTCAACCCCACGATCTACCCACGATCATCCAGTATCCATCCGCCTACACCCTATGTGCCCAAAGGGGTGTTATGCGCCCACAGTAAAATTAGTGTATTTTCCACCTGTGGGCGTATAACAGTCGTTTCAGTGCAAAATGACTATAAATAGGGGTCTTATACCTCTTCAAAAATGGACAGAACGGAGAGCATTTCAAGAGCCAAATAGCTGCCCTTCTTGCCAGTGAGCCGAGAGTTAGTAATTTTCTTAGGTTTTTCCCACTTTTGTAATCGGAGTATCAACGGAGTAAAGGAGCAACTGCCGCTTGATCTCCATCATCCCATTCCCCAGAATTCTTTTTGTACTTGGGGATCTTCAGTGCAAGATCTCTCAGGCGTACTCGATTTGTGGTGCCTTGCGCCAATAAGAAAAGACAATATTTTTTATTCTTTTTTGTGTGTGTCCACACACACACACACACACACACACACACACACACACACACACACACATATATAAATATATATATATATATATATATATATATATATATATATATATATATATATATTGATAATAACCCCCCATTTTATTAATCAAGGCTGAAAAAGCTGACTCCAGAAACGTATACAAGGCACAAGAAGCAAAAGCCTATAAAAGTATACCAACAAAAAGGCTGAAGAGGGGGAGAGAACGCTTGACCCCCCGAAGTTAGGGAGGGATCAAGTGCCAGAAGGCTATCGGGGTGTGGGAGCACAGGGTGCTCCGCTTACGAACTTGCCAGAAGATCTCCTTAGTGAGCTGGTCGGCCGAGTACTGACGCCCCTCGTATCTCGTCTTGTTGTGATTCTTCCAAATTGCCCACGTAGCAGCCGCTGCTACGATCTGGTGGCGGTGGGATGCGGACCCACAGGAGTCCACCAAATCGTGAAAGCGTCCACCGCCTGGGTCTATATTATATACCCGGTTAAGTATCTTCCAGATTCTGTCTGGAAGACCTCCTTCTCGGAAAATATGGTCAATAGTCTCCATGTGACGGTCTGTACAGCAGTTACAAGCTGAAGCTAAACTGATCCTAATAGAGTTAAGGGAATCGTCCGTTGGCACTTTCTTCCTAATGACTCTCCACATGAGGAAAGACCACTTCTTTGGGATGCATGAATGCCAGAAGCGCGCAATGAAATGCGACTGTCCATTCCTTTGAACTACGAGTCTCGCCGATCTCACCGAGAAGGTCCCGGAAGCCTCAAGCGACCACCTGAGCACATCGGCATCGAGGCTGATGCTAAGACCGTTCTAATGAATGCTATCAGCCGTGTCGTTACCAGCCAAGTCGCGGATCTTGTCCCATTCACAGTCGTTGTGGGAGGTGTTCCATAGGTCTCTGATTCTGTTGTTACCGGGGATCTCCGCCTGACACGGGATGAGGCTATCCCCGGTCCATCTTTCTAGGAAGGGATCCAACTCACCATTGCCCAGTTGGAGTCTAATGGCCGGTTTGGCGAGATCGCACCCGATAAGGATACGACGCCAAGCCGCTGAAGATCTGCTGTTGGATATGGCTTCCGATGGGTGGATGTGTTTGAAGTACCTAGCCTTCATGAACCTGGTCCGTAAGTGCTTACTCGTATGAAGTTTCCACCACAATTTCTTCGAGAAGGCATTAACGATGTGAGTGAGTTTGGTGAATCCCAGACCCCCATTTTCTGTCGGATGAGCCATGGTGTCCCAACTAGCCCAGTGGTGTTTGTCTTGACCTTTGTTGTACCCCAGAAGAAGTTGCTGAAGATCCGCTCGATCGTCGAGAGAACCTTCAAAGGTGGAGAACACGCTGCCAGAGTATGGATGGGAATGGAGGTGAGAACATGTCTGATGAGGATCATCTTACCACCTGGAGATAAAGCGCCATTATGCCACCCCTCGAGTTTGTTCCTGATTCTGTTGGTCAAGTTCTCAAAAATGCCAATGTTGGATTTCCTGTAAACAAGGGGGCAGCCTAGATAGTTGAAAGGGGGTGGCGACTACGAAGGATGTTAAGTTGGTGAGGCTGATGGCATGTTCTCTTTTGATACTGTAGTGGGCGTAGATAACGCTCTTGGAGTGATTGATCTTCTGTCCAGAGCATCTAGAGTACCTTAACAGGGTATCATGGACCACCTCCATCGCTCCAATGTCCCCGGAGGAGAAGATGAGTAAGTCATCGCAAATGCTAGGTGGGTGATGATAGGGCAACCGTTCGAAGTGTGGTAATGGTGAAAGTTAGGAGTGCTGACCATTTTGTTAAGGTTTCTACTCAGAGCATCTGCTGCTATGATGAAGACCGTAGAAGATAAAGGGTCGCCCTGTCTAACACCACGAGTAGATTTGAAGTACCCCTCCGTTTGACCGTTGATAACTGTAGAGAACCATGAGTTACTGACGGATCTCCACACGGTGTTGGTCCAATTTTCTGAGAATCTGAAAGCCCTAAAGACCCAAATCATAAATTGTCAGTCCAGTCTATCGTAAGCCTTCTCCATGTCGATTTTGACGGCGATGTTGCCCCCTCTTACTGGAAACTTCATGCAGGTGATTAACTCTTGTGCCAACATGATATTGTCATGGATGTTTCTTCCTCGAACAAAGCCGCCTTGTTCTTCAGAGATGATTTTGGGGAGCATCCCTGCCATTATGGTAGCGATGATCTTTGATATTATTTTGTTAGTGAAGGTGCACAGACTGATGGGTCAAAAAATGCAAAAGAATTCCGGATTATCTTTTTTCGGAATAACGATCAGCTTGGCGCTGGATATGGCTCTGGGGTAAGTGGCTCCTTCGAGAAAGGCGGTTGCCGCTTCAGTGATGTCTTGTTTGATAATATCCCAGCAGGTACGAAAGAATCCTCCTGAGAATCTGTCTGGGCTGGGGGTGCTGTGCTCGTTCAGAGCCCACACTGCCTCTTTCACTTCTTGTTCGGTCAGGGGGCATTCCAACTGGGTGTTGTCGTCATCATTAATGAGGGCATGAATTTGGTCCAGGAATGATCTGTCTTTGTGAACCGTCTCTTTGGAGAATAATTTGAAGTAGAAGTCTGCAGCCGCTGCTTGAATGCTCTTATAGTCAGTTATAGAGTTCCCTTTTTCGTCAGCGATATGGTTGATCGATAGTTTGTGTCTACGGCCATTGACGCAGTTGTGGAAATATTTTGAGTTTTTATCCCCTTCGTTGTCCCATTTCAACCGCACTTTTTGCTTCTAGAAGTCTGTCTCCACTTTGAGTCTGAATTTGAGCATGGCCTTGGTGAGGTTCAGAGCTTTTCTGGCCCTGGGTGATCGGTCGACGACGAATACTGCTTCGACACGGGTGATGTCGTCCTCCGCGCCCCGAACCGCTTGAAATATATCCCCGAAGGCGTTTTTGCTCCAATTTGATAGGACTGTCCTAGTTGCTTTGAGTTTGTTGCTCACCCGTAAGAGAGGATCAGGAGAGTCGTCGCTATTCCAGGTATTCTCAACGATGCCCAAGAATTGGAGGTGATCGGTCCAGAAATCAAAAAATTGGAAGTTTTTCTTGTATGGATTGGTCTTGTTATGTATTTCTATCATCAGGGGAGAGTGGTCGGATTCAGTAGAATTTAGGTGAGGCAGATTAATATTAATCCCCATTCCGTGCCAGCGAGCGTTCGTGAGGGCCCTATCCATTCTGGAGTATTGGTGTCGTTCTCCTTCCTGCATGTTGCACCAGGTGAACGCCTTATTTTTGAATTGGAGGGAGGCTAAATGAGCGTTGAAGATAAAGTTGTTGAAGTCTTGCATAGCTGGGACGGGGGGGCCTCCTTCCGATTTTCTCTTCTTTGTAGGTAATCGCATTGAAGTCCCCAATACAAAGCCAAGGGGAGTTTATGTTGTGCAGATGGATGTCCAGGAGGTCATTCTAGAGGTGTTTCCGCTCGACGATCTCACAGCTACCATGGACCGCTGATAGGATAGCACGTTCCGGTAACATGGGGTGTTCCATCCAGCAGGAGAGGGCTTGCCAAGTGTCTTGGATGACTCCGATGTTGACGTTCTTCGTATACAGGATCCAAATATCGTACCTGCCTGCTATGGCTGATGGGAGGCCAAGTTGCAGCTGGATAGATTTTAATCTAGTGGAGGGGATTTTTGGTTCAATTATGATGAGGATATCGATCTTATTTATTTTTTGAAGGCTGGAAATTCTCCTTAAGATAGGTTTATTCGCCAGACCACGGACGTTCCAAGATAGGATGTTAAGCATTTAAAAAGTTTTGTGAGGGTTTTTTGTTCCGCTTGGTAGCGGATCTGGTTTGGATGGATGTAGCTTCGGCGTTTCCTTTCTTGGCGTATGTCCCGACCGAGGTAGAAGCTTCCGCCTGAGACGAGATGGTGGGGTCGCTGGAGGATTGCTCGGGATGGACCGTGGGGGGGACTATCAACTCCCCTGCGGAGTCCATTGAGGGGTCTTCGGTGGGGATGACTAGGGAGTCGTTGGCACTTTCTAACAAAAGAGCTGTTTGCTGGAGAGGGTAACCTGCGGCTTGGACCTGGAGTCCTCTCCTTGCTAGATCTGGCCCTAATATAGCGAGGTCTTCTTCATTTTGGTGTTCGTACTGGTTTTGTTGATCAGCATCGCCGGGGGTGATTGCCAAGGTAACTGTAGTGTGGTCCTCGTTGAGGTATTGGTGCTTGGCCTTGCTGCTATCAGGGATGACCACAGCCTTCTCCATTGTGGGGGAGGTCGGGCAATGTGTCGGAAAGGGATGAAGAAGCTAATGGGCATGCTGTCTCCATGGATTCTTTCGTATCCCCTGATTCGAGGATGTTGAATTGGTTGGAGAGAGTAATGTGTTGGGTTTTAAAGGGGATCAGGGCTTTGCTAGGGGTTCGCTCTTGTCGATCTCGCCCTCTCTGGAGCCGAATCTTATGTGCGTATTTGGTAGGGGTAGCAGAGGTGACTTGGGAATTCTCCCCTCGATAAGCTCAGAGTTTGACCGGGTTGATTTCTTCTTGAGTTCTGGGTGAAGATGATGGCAGTGCTTAGGAAGGTGACCTCTTAAATGACAGTGATTACAGTATATAATGTGATTGTCGTAGATGATTTGTTGAGTGTGGGTGTGGTTGCCCAACTCGATGGTAACGGAATTGGGAGGTTCTGAGGAGAGGTCGAGTTCCATACAGATTTTGGCATAGTGAGCCTTGGTGATGTTACTGGTTTCTGGCGCGGTTGCCACATACGTCCCGAACGAATTGGCAATATGCCTGAGAGCCGCTGGGATAAAGCATATTAGGAGATGGTTGGGCAGGGTCACCCAGGCGGCGACCGTTGCTGAGTCAACTTTGGTGTTGAGGTCTGGCGACCACTTAATGATCTTCATCTGGAAGGTGTTGATTCTACAAGTCCCCTTGGCCCACACTGTTCTGTGGTCACCGACGTAGGATAGGTGGAGGATCATGTGTCTTGGGTCAAGTGGGGCCACCCGGTAATCCGTCGAGAGTCTCCAACTGGCAATCACCTCCTGAACTTTGGATAGTTTGGGGCATCCAGATGAAAATTTGAGGATAAAGGTGTGGGAAAATGAGGATGACAGGGAGGTTATTTCCTGGTCAGAGAAAGGGATCGAAGAAATTGGGGAGTCTTGAGAGTATTCGATCTCCGAGAGGTTGACATCGGGAAGAAGAAGGGCTTTCGGGAGAGCTAGGTTCGGGCGCAGCGTGGCGGCGTAAGAAGGCTGGGCTGCACCGTTAGAAGGAGGATCCTGGATCCTGACGAGGGAAGGGGTAATCCGGGATGGGAGGGTCCTTGGCTAGTCAAGAGCGATCCGGGTCCGGCCGGGGAAGACCTGAGTAGGAGGGTTGGTGATGAGTGATCTGCTTGGGAGGCTGTGGGGGACGGGGGGAGCTGCTCCATGAGACGGTGGTTGTGCCGCCTGTGCGGCAGACTCGGCCTGACTAGGATGAGGAAGAACGGCCGAAACAGTCACTGAAGACGCCCTGATATCGACGACTACAGCGGGAGGAGGGGATTCCTAGGATGCGAGAGCCGCTGGAGGGACGGGGGGGCTGAGCGGAGGAAGTACTAGCCGTGCATGGGATTGGAAGTGGAGTGGAGGGGTTATGGGCGGTAGAAGGGAGGGGCTGCAAATTGTAGCCGGGAGAGGACTGGAGGGGCGTAGTTAGGAGTGATAGGGAGGCCTGCCAAGAGGATAAGGGGGTAGGGATCACCGAATAGGAGTGGGGGATCGGGGGCGTAGAAAGTTAGGTGTGGGAGTTCAGGGGGGATGTAGAAAGGAGGGTGTAGGGGTCGGCGTAGAGGAGAGGTGGATAATAGGGGTGGGAGTAAACTTGAGTTGGGGGGTGGGACCCATTAGCGGATGCAATGGTAGGAAAGTACGCTGCTATATTAGAGGCGTAATGAGCTAAATAACGCAGGTCGTCAGATGGATGGGACCCCCCAGCGTAAAAAGCTGAATACTGCTGGTCCGCAGATGGGTGGGACCCTCCTGCGTAAAAATCTGGTTTACGCTGAGCCACCGATGGGTGGGGCCCAGAGGCGTAAACGAATGGAGAGTTATACGCGTCCCTGGGAGCAGCGTAATAACCAGGATTACGAGTCAAGTTGTTATCGGGCCGGTCCGGTCCGGCCCACGGTCCGAAGGCTGCGGGCCTGACCGGTTTCGGGCCGGTCCAGGACCGGCCCACTTTCATTTTCGGTCCGGGCTTAGCCCGGCCCGATTTTTTTCGGATGGGCCCAGCCCGGCCCAGAGGACCGGACATTATTGGGTCGGGCCGGTCCGGGCTTGGACGGTTCGGGCCGGTTCGGGTCGGTTTAACCGGACCGGCCCGGTTTTTGAATTATATATTTTTTTTTAAGTTTTTTTTTTACAGTTTTTGTTTTTAATTTGGTTTTTTAATCATTTTCTTTTGTATTTTAAATTTAAAAATTTGTAACTTAAATGTTTATAAAATGTTTATACAAAATATTTATAAAATGTTTATAATTTTATGTTTATAAAATGTTTATAAAATGTTTTCTTTTTAATACAAATGTTTATAAAATGTTTATACAAAATATGTATATAAATGTTTATAATTTAGTAATTTAGTTTGTAATACAAATGTTTATATATATTTTTATAAATGTATATAAATGTTTATAATTTAGTAATACAAAAATGTTTATAATTTAGTAATAGTTTGTAATACAAATGTTTATACAAATATATAGAAATGTTTATACAAAGATTACAAATATTTATAAAAATTTATAAAAATTTTAAAAAAACATTTCTCCCTCTTCCTTTATCCGGGCTTGGGACCGGCAAATGCTTGTTTGGCATAGGCGGATTTAAAAAATGTTTTTTTTTAAAAGTAAAAAATAGTTTTTGAAAGTATAAGTTAAAAAATTTGAATAGTATAAGTTAAAATTAAAAATTTGAATAGTATAAGTAAAAAAAAAATAGTTTTTGAAAGTATAAGTTAAAATTTAAAATTGAAATGTATAAGTTTAAACGTACATACCTAATACCTTGCACCGTAGCCTCATTATTGTTCGCCTTCATGCAATGAAAGCGATTCCAAATCCAGCTCGTGGATGTCATGATCTTCTTCATTTTTCTGGTTTTGTGTTCTTTTATCGGCAGCCATCCAATCTTGTACGCACACGATTGCTTCCAAAATATCGGGCTTCAAGCGGCTCCTCCTATCGCTCAACATCCTCGAACTTGCACTAAAACAGGACTCCGATGCTACCGTCGACACCGAAACCATCAGTAGATCACGTGCTATGTTAGAAAGCACAGGAAATCTCTTGTCGTGTCTTTTCCACCATTCTAGAACGGCGAAGTGATCTGGAGTCTCATCTTCGTCTTGATAAGAGTTAAGGTAAGCAGACAACTCTTGAGTAGGTTGGGAAGATTGCTTTTGTTTCTTCCTTTGTAGTATGCGACCGGCTGTTGATAGCTTAGACGCCAAGCCGGAGCTACTACTAGCCCCCCCTGAGTTGGTCGGGTCGACGTTGCTCCTTCTTCGTACAGTATAACTAACCTGTCCAAAGCCACTTTAACTTCTGCCTTCATGTCAGTAACGTCTATACCCATATATTCTCCATATCCTTCTAATAAAACCTCTACGCCATCCAATTTGATTGTAGGATCAAATATGGAAGCCAAACAATATAAAAGAGGTACTTCACCCCAATATTTCCTGAATTTGGCTTCCATATTTCTCACCGCAATTTCAAAATTTGGATAATCTCTATATTTAGAAAATAAATAAGACATGTTACAAAGTTCACGTAAAGCTAAGCAAGATGTGGGATAATAAACACCCGAAAGAGTTAATGTAGCATTGTAAAAAACTTCTAAAAATTCACAAACACTTTCAGCTGCTACCCAATCATCATCAGTAACCTGATAGTCAAAGGTGGCATCCGAAGTACAATAATATGTAATAGCAGTCTTAAAAGGAATTGCAGATTTCAACATCAAGTAGGTGGAGTTCCACCTAGTTGGTATATCCTTCACAAATCTTCTAAAAGTCATACCAAAATGTGCGCAAGTGCATGCAAAACTTTGTTGTCTACTTGGAGACGAGTTTAGGTGGAGCAAGCATTGTCGCAGAGTGTCTAAATGGGGTTCAAAAAATTTTAAACATTCTTTAACAACTAAGTTAATTATATGGCAAGCACACCTAACATGCATAAGTCTACCTTCTAAAATAGGCTTAAAAATTACTGACAAAGAAGACATAGCAGCATTGTTGTTTGATGCATTGTCCAAAGAGACAGAAAAAATTTTAGCGTGAATATCATATTCACGCACGTGTCTTGAAATCTCACTTGAAATTACAGCGCCCGTGTGTGGACATTCTATAAGTTTAAGACAGATGATGCATTTTTGCAACATCCATTGTGCATCTATATAGTGTGCAGTAATACAAATATAAGCATAACTCCATTTAGTAGTCCAAATATCAGAAGTAATAGCTAACTTACTAATATTTTCAAAATCCGCTTTCATAGCGGCTTTCTGCTCGTTGAAGAGACGAATGGCCTCCTTTCGAGCTTGTTGCCTACTCACTTTAGTAAAAGAGGGGTTTAGAGAAAGTGATATATAATCTCGTAAAGATTCGCTTTCACCCGTCGTGAAAGGAAGTTTGTCACGAATAATATGTTTTGTTAATTCGGTTTTATGCCTAGCAGCTGAATAAGTAAAGTTACCAATTGAAGAACCGGTGGCGCCGAAGCTTATTTGGGTTTGGGACGCTTGAAGTGTGTCCTTCCCGTAGCAAGTGTCGTAGTGTCTGGATATAGTCCCGGTGCCACCGCCCTTCTTCCATGCGTACTGGTTGCAACACTTCTTGCATTGCGCCTTGTACGGTTTCGGTTCCCCCTTGGCATCTAAAACAAACGAACCATCAGGATTAGTTTCAAAAATTAAAGTAAAATAATCCCAATACTTAGACCTTTTTTCTTTTCAGGACGTTGGGTGGTACTAGCTACTTCCGGAGGAGATGGTTGGCACCCCTCCGGAATCGGATGGGTGGCTACTTGCTCAGGTGGAATTTCATTACCGTCAAAAAAATTACTAAAATAATGGTAAGTCTGTCCAGCAAGATCAGGTGGGTTTGAACCTTCACCAGCCATATATAAAATAAAATAAAGTAAACTACGCTAGAAGAAAGTAAGGGGTTGAGAGGAAGATCGGGAAGCCGTAGAGCCGGAATGGAGTTGGGAGGGAGATCGGGAAGCCGTTGAGCACCGGGGAAGGAAAGCAGTAGAGCACCAGAGCACCGGGGAATGAAAGCAGTAGAGCACCAGAGCACCGTAGAGAAATGTAGAGAATTTGTGAGGAATGAGTTGTGTTTGAAAAATGGAATTTTTGGGCTATTTATAGAAATTTTTTGGGGTTATTTTGGTAATTTTAGGCCAAAAAAGACCAAAATACCCCTCCCAACGTTTTAATAACGGCTATATGGGAGGGGTATTTTGGTAAAAGAACCCCCCCCCCCAAACGGTCAAAACTTTGAAAAAAAAAAAACCCTCCAACGGTCGGCTGCAGCTGGACCGGTCCCAGCGGGCCGGGCCGGGCCGGTCCAACCGGGCCGGGCCTATTTACTAAAAAAAAAAAAAAAAAAAAAATTAAGACCGGTCCGGGCCGGGCCGGGCCGGGCTCGGGCTGTGGGGGGGGGGGGGGGGGGGGGGGGCCCGACCCGAACCGAATGAACGTGGGGGGCCGGGCCGGTTCGGGCCCACGGCGGGCCGGTCCGGGCTTATAGGGGGGCGGGCCGGTGCGGTCCACGGGCGGGCCCGGGCCGAACCGGCCCAGTGAACACCATGAATTACGAGCAGCCGCTTGCACGTAAAAATTCGAGACTACCTCGAGTTGGGCGCCAGGAGCAGCGTACCCGAGGTATCTGTCGATGGGACGCCCAACACCTACACCGTAGGGGGGCTCCCCACCCGATGAGTCAGAATACCCGTTCAAAATTCGAAAGAAGGCGGGAGAAAGGGAAGTGGCTGCCGGTGGCTGAGCACCACGGAACTCCCGGCCCAAGTGGGGACAGCTCGAAAGCTGGAAGGCGCAGCGGGCTGCTCTCGGGGAGGTAGCTCGGACCAAAACGGGAGTTGAGAGGAGCAAACAAATCGGGGGCTGCCGAGAGTCGAGGCGAGGACGCCGGACTGGGGCGGGGAAGGACCGAGGGAAGGAGAAGTCGGGGGTGGTGGAGCCAGCAGAGGAAGGGAAGAGGGAGCGGCGGAAGGGGGTGACCCACCAGCGCAAGGACGTCGGCATGCCATGGAGGAGGCATCGAGCTCAGACCGAAATGCCGCAGGGCCAGACGAGAGCTAGAAGGAGCGGGCGGGGGAGTCCCTAGAGACTCACCAGGGAGAGGAGGGGGAAGCGCAGACTAACCATTTATATATATATATATATATATATATATATATATATATATATATATAATGTCCACTCTATATATATATAATGTCCACTCTATTGCAGAATATGATTACGCGGGCAGTGGCAAAATAATACTTTCTTATTTATACTCATATTTCTGTCGTTGCGTTTGATAGTGACCCATAATGCAAAAGTATGACCCACCCATATCATCATACAGGAATAGATGACAAGATTGTGACTCTGGAGTGCAAAATGAATTTGATGTCGAGTACACGTGATAATTGGAAAGTTCAATGAGAGTTATATAGACTTTAAATGTTACTACAATAATAATCATAATATGCATATACCTAGCATGAACTATTAACTTTTTTGCTGACACAGTGAGTTTCTGAGTAGGAACTTGAAAGATTCTTCATGTATGCCATTCCAACTTCAAGAAAACGCACATGCTTGCCGACAATAATATAAGTAGGAACTAGAAAATAATCATCGATTAATCATGACAAGAAGCACTAAGTATGAATTTTGATGACATATATATTGTTAGAAACAAAGATATTAGCAGATAGATTTACAACTTAGAATTCTTTCTAAAATTTGATTGCCCTGTAAAAATTCTCTGACTTTTTAGGACCAGACGATGCTAAAATTAGTAGTCTAGACTTATCAATGACCAGACGAGGTTAAATTAATAGTTTGGACTTGTCAATGACCAGGCGAGGCTAAAATTAGCAATTTGGATTTGACAATGACTCTATGGATGTCCTTTGCCCTACACTTGGCAATGATGATACGACGACCATGTACTATTTTCTAATGTGCAACTGATTACTTTTCTTAGTTTTACATTATTAGGTGCTTCTAGTTCTTCACACTTGTAGTAATGAGAACTTATGATACTACTTATGGGAAGAAGTATGAGTGTCCTAGGTAGTGTAGGCAAGAAATGAATAAAGTTTGGTTGATGTTCTGAGTCATTACTTAGTTTGTTAATTTTCTTATATAGTCTTTATTATAATAACTTGTATGATCAGTTAACTCCCTTGTTTTGCTTGCAAACCTGCAGTATCGAGCTTTAGACTCTCTTCTCTTTATTCCTCACACACACACACACACACACATCTCTTTTAATTTAATATCGAGTTTGTTTGCATTTAGTTCACCAATAATGTTTTCATGGACTAGTTCCAAACAAGATTGTAACTTTAGTGACTCCCGACAGAAAGATATGCCATATTGACTTCTACAAAAAATATATATAATGCAAATACACATGAGTAAAGTGATGGGCATAAGATCTAAATATGCATGCCTTAATAGACTATGATTTATTACACTTTTTGCTACCGTAGCAACATAGTGTTCACCTTTTAGGGTCCTTGACATAATCATATGTTACGAGAATACATATACTTATGTTCTCATACAGGTGTTAAAACACTATCCGTATGAGAACCATATGGATATATCTTTTCGAAATACGTCATTCTGTCAAAGACCATGAATATGAACACCATGTTGCAATGGTAGCGAAAGACTAATAAATCATAGTCTTTTAAGGCACCCACGTTTAGTTCCTTCGCCCATCACTTTACTCCTATGTATATGTCTTCTACTTCTTTGTGGAAGTCAACATGGCATATCTTACATTGTTGGGAGTTACTAAAGTTACATTCTCATCTTCCTAGTCCATAAAAATTCTTCACAAGTTCTTGGGGGAACAAAATGCAAACAAACTTGAAATATATTAGAAAATGGGGAAGACAAAAGCATCGATGCATCGAATCTTTGACGAAGGCGGAAGCATCTATGGTATCCATGGCAAAGACGAATGCATTCATATGTATATTGACCAATTATTCTATTTGAAAAATATTGTGTTTTAATGTTGTATCAATATACCATTGTACCAAAAATGTTGTATAAATGTACTATTATTTACTAAAATGTTGTATTAATCTATCTAAATCAATGTATTGTTTATGTTCGCAATGTATCAACATTTTGTCTACTAAAAATGTGTTATATATCTATCTAGATTAATGTATTGTTTATGTTCTCTATATATCAATATTTTGTCTACTAAAGGTGTTGTATTAATCTATTTGGATCAATGTATTGTTTATTGTCTCTGTATCAAACTTTTTTTATACATATTTAGCGACGTTTACTGGCGTTCAACGATGTTTAGCGACACAAAATAACGTCACAAAGTTTTATCCAGACGTTGCTAAATGTTTTAGAACTTTGCTGATACATCGCTAAACTGGAAGGATTTATGAAGTAAAGTACGTCACTATACGCCGGTAAATCCTAAAAAATAGACGTAGCAAAAGACTATAATATGTGTCGCTAATGTTGTGACGTGATCTGCTGAATGTCGCACAATGGTGATACAAATTTACATTGTTAATTAAGTTGCTGTAATGACGATTTGCAATAATTTGTTCTTCTGCGACTCGGTTAAACGTGATTACGCCAAAACGTAACTATAACGTAGCTATGTCAAATTAGTGACGTGTTTTTATTGATCATCGATGTATGTATGCATCACTAATTCAACTTATTTTAGTAGTGTATGACCGAGCTAATATTTATCCTATAGGAGCATTGGAACTGTTATTTTATATTGTTAAGAAATCGGTAGCTGCCTGAGAGGGGAACCATGGACTGTTACTAACTATACAGTTATAGGGTATGGCCAGACCCAACATGATTTGAGAATCCCTTATTGCATCCTAGGACAATCCACTAACTAATGACGTTCAATGATGTTTAGCAACACAAAATAACGTCGCAAAATCTTATCCAGACGTTGCTAAATATTTTAGAATGTCACTCATACGTCGCTAAACTGGGAGGATTTGCGACGTATAGTACGTCGCTATACGCCGATAAATCCTAAAAAATAGACGTCGCACAAGACTATAATTTGTGTCACTAACATTGTGACGTGTTTTGCTAAATGTCATAGAATGGTGATGCAAATTTATGTTCTTAATTATGTTTCTATAGCGACGATTTGCGATAATTTATTCTTCTGTGACTCAGTTAAACGTGACTACGCCAAAAAGTAACTGTAATGTATCTAAGTCAAATTAGCGACGTGTTTTTGTTGATCAATGATGAATGTATGCATCACTAATTCAACTTATTTTTGGTAGTGCATGACCAAGCTAATATTTACCCTATATGAGCATTGGAACTGTTATTTTATTTTGTTACAGAACCGGTAGCCGCCTGAGAAGGGAACCATGGACTGTTACGAACTATACAGTTATATGGTATGGCAAACCTAACATGATTTGAGAATCCCTTATTGCATCCTAGGATAATCCACTATCCAATATAGTAAGTTATAGGCACAAAGTACCCGCTTATTCATAACAATTGTGTGGCTTTGCTACTTGCTAGCTTGCTGGTACGTAATGATTTTCTAGTGGTGTAGTTCATTTCTTGTCCTTATTTGGTCTAGAGGTGGATTATTATCCCGATGACAAACTACGGGTTCCAGTTTTCTATGCAGACATTTGTGGTTATTATGTTGACTGTAATAGATTGTTTGACTCTTATTTGTATTTGATGCTTTATTATTGCCATATATTATGTAATCGTGCGTTGGTACCAAATGTTTTTCTACCTAGTCATTACTGTTCATTTATGCTTTTGTTGCTAAATTTCTTGTTGGTTTATTTCGTCTTTCCTAAAGCCTCCCTTTATGATACATGCTATGATTGGCCTGACTAACCCTGGATTATTTCTAGATTTCCAACAGTCAACCCATGGATCATCTAGACTTGACTTAGAGGATTCGCTTTAGTTCAATATCATGTTGGGAACTGTATGGAAAGGTATTCTAGTCTACATCATTTCATACTATAGACTTCATGATCATCATATGAGTATTTCAATCGTTTGGCCATATCTGTTTTCCATATGTTTATCACTCTTACTATTTCTTTCATCGATATTACATGTGGATATAAAGATCAGATTAGGTCATAGATTGATTGCATGCTAGGATATCCAATATGATAGACAGTCGTAACCATATTACGGGGTATCGAAGTACTTTGTATCACGTAGTTGGGCTACGCCCCCCTTGTTCTCTAGTATTTTGGTTCTGGATGTGAAAACCACCATCACCATCTCCCCATATTCTCCTTTTCCATCTTCTCTACGGCTACTACCAGACCTACATCACCACCACCATCAGTATCATCTCACTGTTGCTTCCCCTATCCTACTCCTCCAGCATTGGCGTCTCGCCCCCTCTGTCCGACTCCATCTCCGTCAAGTTGAGTTCCCCTATGGTCGCTTGAGGGTATAGACGATGTCCATGGCAGTGACAGTCTTCCTACAGACGGTATAGGTGACAACGTCATGGGTGATAGTAGAGGGGAATCGAATTCCTAGCTAGTTCTGTGCAGACCTCCTATGGAGGAAACAAGGATTTCCCACTTCAGAGAAACCAAAATCACTAGAAAAAACTAGGATGTTAAAATAAATAAGTTAGAGGAAACAAGATTTATTGTTCCCATCACATCAACTACTTTTTATATTTTCCTCTATTGCAACCAAACGTGTGGCCTTCTCTTAGGCTAAATCCATAAAATTGACCACTTTAATGCTCAAATCCTCGAACTAAATAATCCCTTAGTGAAGGCTCTCCAAGCTAAACCAATTGTGAAACAATAATACTATGTGGACACACTTTTTTTGATACACATCATAGTCACACTGATGTGGCAGTGTATTATTGGATGCCAATTACAACCTTACTTTTAAGACTTCTATTGACATCCAATAATGAGCTGCCACATCAATGTGGCTATTGAATGTGTCAAGAGAAGTGTATCCTCAGAGGACATCCAATAATGAACTGCCACAACTCCACTCTATTTAGGACAATTCTCTAGATCCAGTATGACCTGTAAAGGATATAGGACACAAATGATCTCCCAAGACAAAAAAAAAACTTTTCATAAGAGGCCGGATCAAATAGCAAGAAAAATTAGGTTTAGTTAGGAAAACCTAAACGTGATGGGCCAACCTTGACTGTAGACAAGTCACTTTGTGCTATGGTTACAAAAGAATTTAGATTTGGTTTGCACCTTGAAAATTGCCACGGTAAGTCACAGTACAAGATGTATAATAGAGTGTTTCTTTCTCGTGTCTTGCTTTCTCGCTCACTATTATTTGCGAGTCAATTCAGTGAGTCTGCCAATCAAATTTGATTGGTACATCTTTAAAGCTTGCACAGTCTCATCCGTGATACACAAGATTCATTCAAGTAGCTCGGTCCACACTACCGTCTTCTTCCTTAGAAAGGGGCTATTTGGTTCGTGGGAGGTGCTTGAAAGTGTGTAAGTGCCACTTACACCTTCCCAAGTTGCAATGCACTTGCAATATTCATGATTTGCTAAAACATGTTTGGGTACATTGCTTTTTATCCCCTACAAGTGGGAAGTTTCATACAATTTTTTGGATGACAAATGCAAGTGCACTTTCAATGTTTGGATGACAACCATGTAAGTGATATGATAACCAATTTAAAATATGGCATGCTTACCACCACACACTTTTATAACTCATCGCACATGAATGCGCATAATAACTTCCAATTGGAAACTGGCACCATAAAATAAAGTTGCTAAACTTTGGAAAATATTATAATCTGTCATGAAATTATGTAAAGATTTTTTTTCCAAAGCAACCTAGAAATTTTTTGGACACAACTACCAGGAACATCGACTGAAGATGTCCTACAAAGTTAAGAAACTGCAATAATTAACAAACTACAAACTAAACAAAATACAGAAGATAGTGAATATGGCCTTCAGTGAATCAGAAATACCAACTGCAATATGAAAAAAAAACATAAGAAATACCAACTAGTTATCAAATATAGCAAGTTCTTCTACTCTGGATCAATAATGATACCATAGCAGAACTATAAAGCACATGGAAGGAATAGTAAAACCAAAAGAGAGCCTTCCAAACATAATGCATGTCTCAAATGTAGTATCAAAAAAATCTCCAAAGTGCAGTGCTATATAGAATAAAATAGTGGTCATAGAATAGAATAGTAGGAACTGATAATAAGAACATGTAATAACATATCTAAAAAATATTCCCAAAAGCTTCATGAGACTTTTAAAATAGAACCTGAACTTGGACGATGTAATAACATATCCAAATAAAAACATCATATTAACAAATCCAAAACAGTCCACCAAAGCTACTTTGCAAGCTGAGAGTCAAATAGGATATCCATATAAGAAGAGCTTTGACTACATATCAAAAAGTAGTAGTGTATCAGCGTAGTATGTCAAAAAATCCATTAATTAGAAGTGTATCAGAAAATCCAGTCTGTACTGTATCAGCAAACAAGTACCAAACACACGCAATAATCCAAAAATACCAACTTCCCACATAATCAAGAAGACCCATATGATAAAAATAATAAGAAGAATTTGTAGAAATTAATATAATTCAAGTTGAATCCTGGAAGGAATGAAATAAGATACCCAAATTTTAAAGAACCAACTCCCTGTAATTGACCTGTTATTAATAAAGACAACTAAACTGCAAGGTTGAAGCAAATGAAAACTGCAAACTAAACAAAAAATATGATCCCACATTAGTGAAAAGTATAGTCTAAAGACTGCCAAAACAAAATATCATATAGCCCATAAAAACTGAACAGGCCCTCAAACTAAATGCAAACGTAGGTAAATAAGAATTCACTTTCTCATTATAGTCCAAATATAGCAACTTTGAATACCAAATCCAAAAACATCATATAAACAAAACAAAACAAACACTTGTTTTAGTAATTGGCTCAAAGGATTCACCATCCCACTCATCATTGCCAATTAAAAAATGGTAGACTCAAAAGTTGACTACCTCCATCCATCACCAAATTGGTGGGGGAGGCCTTCATGTTTTGCTTCTAATAGTGGGGCACCTTCCTCATTTGTGTTGTCAGGACGGATCTATGTTTTAGACTCAAAGGTTGCTCCTTTCTCATCATAGTCTAAAATTTGGCTAAAAGTTGGCTACCTCCATCCATCACCAAATTGATAGGGGAGGCCATCAAGTTTAGCTTCTAATATACGATGCACCTCCATATTTCATTCAAAGACAACCCCTACAAAGAAACATAACATAAACATTGTGATTACATAGGTATAAAAGGTTTATGAGGCATCATATTTGGCCCTATTTACAAAATAGACGTAGTTCTACAATGAAGGAATTTACATAATATAGGACCAGACAATAAATGATACAAGTAACGTAAGAAAACCAAGAAAAAAATAATGATCGTTGGGTGGCCATTAACAATATCTTTCCCCTTAACTTCACTTCTTTCATCCCTATCACTCGAATGGAAGTAAGCCATTGCTTCCTCATAATCTTGGCACTTGAAATAACAAGCGCCTTTAAACCCATTCACTTGCATGTAACATTCATGCTAACTTGTGTACACTTCTGGCTTTCTTCCTTTCAAAACTATGTAGTATGACATGCTATAAATATATCAAACATTCAGTCAAGTATTCCTATAAAAAAGGCAGTAATTAAGCTTGTTCATAACAGAGAGCAGTACAGCTGATATGTCAAAGTGGAAATTACAGTAGAGAGCTATACAGAGAGCTGTACCGCTGATATGTTCATAAAATACATCTACTTGCATGGAAATTACAGTAGAGAGCTATACAGCTGATATGTTAAAGTGCAGTAGAGTATACAGCTGATAGGCATACAATAGAGAGCTGCAGTAGAGTATACATCAATTGTCTCAAATATTATAGTCTAGATGTTAAGAAGTGTTACAGAAATAGCAGTAGCTGTTGTTCCACAAAATATTATAGTCCAGGTGTTTTAGTAGTAGCCAAAGTACAAAATATTACAGGCCAAACTACAAAATATTACAAAAACAACAGTAGATACTGTTATCCGTAGCTGCAAGACTAGTTGTCTTGTATGAAGTTATCTAGCCATGCCCTTTGGAATGTCTTGGGCAACCCGATAAACTTGTTGGCTTCAAAGTTGTCTGTGCAAAGAAAATTGTAGGCAATCATTAGTACATTTGACTCATATCCCTCTAAGGCAAATAATTTGGCACCCATCTTCTCAATTGGGCTCTTGAACCCCATACTAAGTGTCTCGACCATGGAAGTAACACTTCCTACCAATTGACTGATTATTTCATTTCCCATGTTATCCTCTCTACGACGTTTCCCACCCGTGGATTTCGTAGATTGGGAAGTCGCAGCATTGTGTTGTGAGCCACTAGGAGGATGAGCATCTATATCGACGTAGTCTCTTGGTCCCCATTTTGTATTGAGTTTCTTCATATAGTTCCTCTTTTATAGTAATCTCCACATACAATTTGTAATAAATCAAATTTCCTAATAGGGATGTTCACCTATTGGGCTACTTTAGATTTTGCTTACCAAAGTAATAATCAATATTCAGTTATATTCAAATCTAAAAATAAAAAATTACATAACAAATCTTTAGTCGAAATCATATATTTACCTTCTTAAGGTCATCGTGTGTTTCTTCGTCCATAATCACCATCTTTAGATCTTCATCCCATTCGGCCCCCATAAAATTTTTGGCCTTCGTAATATCTAGCCACTTGGACTTCCAACCACACAAATGATTGGTAACACTATACGAAGTACCAAACTTTGCATTCACTAATTTGGCCATAAGTGTGTAGGAACTATTTCTAAAGCCTTTGTCACATTTTTCCCCTCTTCGGCCTCCCTAGCAAGAATCTTTAGAAGTTCATCTGTATGTTCATCCTCCCAACGCTTATTAGGTGTTCCTCCTTCTTCCTTTTGGACATTCTTACCCATACTATTTAATGGCTTCTTGGGTTTGCTCTTTTAAGGAGATTCAGTTTGGTCCTCGTTATGTCCTTGTAGAATAGATCCTTGACTAACAACAAAGGAATACGAATACATAAAAGGATCAATATTGCCACCCCAGTTTATGTCCGTTGGGTTTACAATTGGACGGATTGGACTCGGTTGTGTCACCCTTTTTTGTCCCCCTTCTTGTCCAATTTCATGGCCTTGACTTCCTGTACTAGTTGACCTCCTCTTTGATTAAGGAGGTACAAAAGGGCTACCCGTATGTGATTAGAAGTGTCGATTGTTTGAAAAGTTGTCTCCCATCTCACCTGTTGACATTTAGAATAAAAATTGTTGCTAAAGAGTACAAACTATATATTTTTTTTAAGGAAAAGACATATTACAAATTCCATTTGACTCATACAATATATGCCAAAGATATCATACAAGCTATTACAAAAAACTGATACTAATATCAATTCACACTAACAAAACAAACTTGGAATGTGTAATTCTTATATCCTACCATGTCCAGTACAGTAATCATGCCATATGTGTTGTGCAATCTGAGCATGCATGTCTTCCCAAATCTTCTTCACATTCTGTTGGACTTGCATACTAGTTTGGGAGAACTGTTCATACTCAAACAAATTGTCTTCTATGACTTCTCCCTCAACTAAACACGGTTCATCCACAACTAACTCGTCTTTTGGGTCAACTCCAAGTATGTAGTTGTGCAGCACACAACAAGCAAGTACAATATCAACTTGTGTAGGAAAGTCATGGAACTTTTTCTCCCCTAGGATGTAGATTGTTTTTTAGGGTGGCAAATGCGCATTCAATTTTACTATGCAACTTAGAATGCCTATAGTTGAACAGTTCCTTCATATTGGTAGGGTGACGATCATTCTTAGGATTGAAGTAGTACCTAACTCCATGATAAAGGGCAATAAAATATGACATTGTGGTGTAGCCAACATCAGCCAAGTAATACTTTTCTATACGTAAAGAAGTGACATGCATAAAATTGTAAGATTAATTCTTTGTTATACGTTAGAAGCTACATACATAAAAGTTAAATTATAAAGTTTGAATGCTTCAAACTATTTACCTGCTATGACCTTTAGGCCATGTGGAGATGGCCTAGAAAGGACATCATTTAAAATTGTCATGTCATTAGCACAACCTTCCCACCCTGCGAGGATATACATAAACTTCTTGTCGGGAGTACAAGTCGCTAACACATTTTGTGTTACTTGTTTTCTATCCCTAAACCTCACTACTGTAGAGGCAAGAAGGGTAGCTTGGATGTGGGTGCCATCTATCATCCCTATACAATCCTACAGTTCAATGAAATGCTTATTTAACGTATAATACTAGTAGGTTATATAACATAAACTGAATTTATATAAAAAATAATTTTACCTCAAAATGCGAAAACCATTTTGCAGAATTTCATATCTCCATCGGAGTTTCAGACCCTGGTTGCTTCACAAATCATTCTTGAATAGAACATATTGCACCTAGGACTTTATTAAAATACCTAGAAACTATTTCTCCGGATCGAATGAATTCAATGCCGCATACTCCATTTTTTGCTTTATGTCCCAGCATGAAAAGGAATATGGCTAGTTGTTCTTCCACAAAAATATATCGTGTATCATGGAGCGACTCATTGGAACGAAAAATATTCGTGAGGCCGTAGAAAGCAACACTACTCACTCTTAGGTAATGGACATAATTATTTGGTCCTGCCATCAAAATTCAATACATGTGTGCTTGCCATCACTGTCCTCTAATTAGGTAGGGTTCCCTTGTAATGCCTTGTCGGTCATTGCCCTCGTTTTGAATTAAAGTCATAATTATAGTTATAACAATAATTATACTAGCGCCTGCGGCATTTAGTAACGGATCATTGAAATTTCACAAATCCATCTACAAGAAAACCACATTGTAATCATATATCATGTATTAAACAAACAACCCATGTTACTCCCGTTTTCTGTTATACGTATTTCCAGTATAAATGTACGAATTTCTGACTTTTGTCAGGTGACACATATTTTTACTTGTCTTGCTTAGTCTTGGCTTGATTTATTTGGGTTCCGCTTGTCTTGGCTTGGCTTGGTTTATTTTGGTTTGGTTTGAGATGGTGGGACTTAGTATATAAGTCAACTTCTCTCTCTCTCTCTCCTCCATAACTTTTCATTTTATTTCCTCCATCTTCTCCATTACTCCTCCCCACCCATAAAAGAAGCCCTAGGTAAGTGCCACTTGCTTCATGATGGATCTCAAGTTTCTTTGTTCTATTCTCTTCTTTACTTGATTCTAAGCCTCTTTAGAACTTGGCATTTTTGGTTTTGATAGATGGATTTTTGTAGATCTAAGTTTTGATCTTTTCTTATTTTTCTTGGTTTTGATATATTAAAGCTTGGTATTTCCTAAAACTAGTTGTCCCATGCTGTACAAAATATCGTTCTACCCAGTTTAGATCCTTGGAAGTCCCAATTCTGACTTATTTTGAGGAGGTTATGACATTTTAAAGTTCATGGGTTCCTTGAGCTACTCTCGGTCTGGTTGGAGAAGATGAGCAGTGCGCACGCGCTCCTTAGCGCCGCGCTATCCTGGTCGTACGCACTTTAGTGCAGTGCCCCTCTGGCCTGGCGTCACCTGACCCAGCGCCACCTGACCCAGCGCCCCTCTGGCCTAGCGTCCTTCTGGCCTGGCGCAACCTGGCCCAACGCCACTTAGCCCAGTGCCCCTCTAGCCCGACGCCCTTCTGGCCTGGCGCCACCTGGCCCAACGCTACTTGGCACACGCCACCCTGCGCTTCTGTCCGAGCACCACTTAGCACCGTACACCATTCTCGTCACGCGCTCCAATTGTTGTGCACCATATGACCAGTGTATCACCATGTTTTGTTATATGCATGTACCCTGAGCTTTGACCCGACCTGAGCATGACCTGACTTGGCTGTAACACAAACTTGACTTGGACATGAGCCCGGACTTGGACTTGAACATGATAATTCTTGGCTATGATTATAACTTGACATGATTACGACATGATAACCTGAACCCATCTTGTAATTCATGATAGTGGCCCGTCGAAGCTCACTCTTGACAAGTAACAAGTAAACTTGATATGACATGTATAAACTTGATAGTGGCCCGTCGAGGCGCACTCCTGGCAAGTACTCTCGACATGATAAGTAAACCTGACATGACATGTATAATCTCAATTGCTGTTATGACGGCTATTTTTGTCTTGCTAGTATAACTCTTACCTTGATCACGTGGTTGATTGTGTCTGTACAAGCTACATGTCTCGTCTTGCATCATGTCTGGGATATGGATTCCTGGTTACCACGGTCATGGATTCATAATGAATCTGACTAGGTTAATGAGTAGATTGATCAAGTAGTTCATATAAAAAGATTTTCTAGTTACAGGCGATCCCGTTATCCCGACCACACCTGTGGACTTGTAGCCTGCCGACGAGTAGGGTACATTTCTAGCACACTATCATGTGTTGCACTTCTTGAATCATAAGCACTAAAGTATACCAGTAATCTTGATAACTCTTGTAACTCTTGTAGCCCTCGCCTGGATAACCTGGATAGTCTGCAGGGCTTGTGACTGCGGGAACATCTCATTGCATCTTGTTAGTAACTAAGCTTGTGATAACCCTAGTTAGCTAACAATAGCAAGCCATAGGACTTGATTGGCCGTGCTTGAATGAATTGTCTCATGATTAACATGGAAATTATATTCCACCTCTTGTTCCTCCTCCTTCAAGCTTATGTTTTATGTTAACTCGGACTTTCATGTTACTTAACTATGCTCTTTATCAGTTCTTCTTTTATTATATGTTGGTTTTAGTTCCTATGTGGAGCCTCCCTTGGGACACTTGCTCTTTCTGGGGTCTGACCCAGCTGGTTTTGTATGGCCAAATTTTGGAGTAGCACCCGAGGATCTACCCGCCTTCCAGCTAGATGGTGCACACTAGGCGTAACACTGGCAATAAGTGGGTTTCTTATTTTGCTCTCCCACTCTATTGTAAATTATTTTTTGAGGCGTTTAGCCGCCGAGCAAGTGTTAGCACCTGTTGAAACTTTATTTCTGTCTGCCTATGGGCTGTAACATTATTGACAAATCCTAGGGTTGATCATGTATGACTTAACTCTTGCTAGTCTTCACATTTTGTATGACTAGCTTCATGATCATCTGAATATGTAATGTTTGGGACACCTTACTTTGTATGTCTGATGATCTAACATCTTGTAACAACTATTTGTTTGCTTGAGATTGAGACACTAGGTTTGTTCTTGACCATAAGAGACTGTTGGATTGTAGTTTAACCCTCATGCATCTAGACAGCCGTAACCGTATTGCGAGGTGGATTGTACTTCAATGTTCGTAGCTGGCTGTGTCTGTCCCCCGCTCTCCAGTATTCTGGTTCTGGGGTGTGACAACCCATCACAGATGTACCAATTATTAATCATGCCAGTAGGAGAAATAAAAAGAAAAAATTACACAATTTGTGTACCTGCAGTACAAAATACAAATAGATATTAAATCTAATGAAATATTTCAGAGATCTACAAATGAGAATTAATTTTTCTAGGGCTAGATATCAAAATTTTAAAAAAGATGTTGGTTTTCACCATGATGTTTAGATCTGGTGTATACAAATAGAAATTAACATTATATATTGAGAAATTTTTATAAAAAACCCTCAGATGTTAACAAATATTGTAGATCTCCTCCGAAGAAGGAGATCCGTGCATTTGCAGCAAAAAGAACAGGGAAAAATTTAATCTCATGTAAATTATTACAAATCTATAAATCCTGATGTAAATTTTGCTAGATCAACTCAATAAAATCGAACATTAGAGAGTGATAAAGATGAAAAAACTGAAAGATCTAAGAAATTTTTTAGATGAAAAAGGATCTGACATGGACGTGAGCCAGATCTAGGGGACTCCACATGGACAATTTTTTTCTTCTCTAGCTGCTCAAAGATCTAAGAAAAATTAATAGACAAGTTTTTGCCTGGTAGTGGCGGGAGGAAGAAGGTGACAACAGCTAGGGGACTTCCACAGGAGAAGAAAGAAAACTATCACAGCACAGAAGTGGCAGGTTATTTGGAGTTACGCTAGTTTTAGGCAGAGGAAAAAATTAAAGTTTGGAGGGGACAAGACCCTGAATGGGTCAGCGATTCCCAGTAGAGATGTCGTATAGCTGCACGCAACCAAACGGTGTAAGTCCCCACATCTATAGCCCACTTGCATCCCAAATACCCGGACCCAAACAGCCCCTTTGGGGGACCAATCTACCTATCCAAGAGGAAGGAGTACAGCTACCGAACCACCAGATTTATGGGCATAATGCAGAGCTGCCCCTTGGCATAGTAATGAACAGTTATAGTAAGTAATTAGTCTTTAGCTATAAGCTCAACTTAGCAGTTCCCAAAATTTTAGACTCCTTGGTTTGCAATATCGAGATAATAACTCTCAACAAACAGGTCAAATATCTTAGTGATGTAAAACATTTCAAATGAATCGCGTTCTCATGTAGCTTAGATTTCGATTCCTCATGTTTATATGATTTTTTTTCTTTTTTAATTATCATTTTTAGGACTCTTAGTCTTACTCTACCTTTTACTAGGATAGGTTTTATCTTTATTTGATTATGATCAGAATTTGTGTTTGATTAAGATTATGTAATTATAAAGTCCTATAAATATGCACCTTTTGTATCCTGTTGAAATAACTTTTTTATCAATAAAATTATTATTTGAGTTCTGAGATTCGTTCGATTTTTTTTTGTCGTGGACTCAACTCATTCGTGGATTCAGAAGCCCCTCACTTGAGGTTTTCAAGCAACCTTCGTACGGACCCCTCACCAAGCCATCCGTTGGAGGTTTTGTGGCACCACTTCGGTCTCACCAAGTAACTGTGATACAGTTATCGTCATCACCGATCGACTTGGCCATTGCCAAGCACGAAGGTAAGTATGTTCTGCTTTTATGCTGCGCCAAGTGATATTAGAGCACCAGTATTCTAATTTTTTGGAAACCTTTGCGGTATCCTTGTTTGGCAAAACAACAATGATGAAACCCATAATGTACGAGGAGTTTGACGTCCTGTCTAACTATTTTGAAGCATTGTCAAGCAAATTGGATGTCCTGCTTGACAAATTTGATAGAGTACTAGATTTTCTTGGAACCAAATACAACGTTGCAGTTGATTTCATGTGGATACCACTCATAGAGGCAAGAGGCACAAACGTTCATCCTACTACCAGTTGTCCACAAATGAGGCACAATCGTGCCCACAACAGATATCTCCTTAGAGCACAAGTTATCGTTGTTGACTATAAAGACAAAGATATTGAGAAGAACATACCAAAGTCGGATGCACCCATTGCAGATGCTGAGCAAAAATCTTCAACCACTCAAGAAGAGATAAAGTTGTCATTTCCTAATAAAAAAATATTATTAATTGAAAAGAAGGACACGATAATCTTCGATGAAACTATTGCTGACACTACTGAGACGAATTCTTTATCCCCTCAAGAAGAACACCCAAGAGAAGAAGAGGTTCTTCCATAATATGACGGTCAAGAACTTCAAACTAGTCTCAAGTGTACAAAAATGACTCAGCAAGAGACTCTCCTTCGGCGGAGCATTAGAGAATTGACCAATATCGAAAGCCCTATTGTCGATTGTACATCACAAGCCTCTTAGTGATCCACCAGACATATCATCTAAGTTTGATCATCAGTCCTTGGATTTTCGAGATGCTTCGGTAAGTCCTGCATATATGCATTTTTTCAGACGGTTTCAAGGTCACCTCCTTCTTTGTATGTTATATACATAAATAACTCCTTAGATAGAAAGCTTAAGGACATAAGCTTGTGCCAAAGAAAGACCTCTCGTAGCGTATGTGCATCGACAGTCGGACTTTCAACCACGTCACCATCAGGGATTGCTTTCCCATACCTTGACTAGATGACATATTGGATATGCTTGTAGGGTTTTACCATATTAGATCCAAAGAAAAATTGCTTTCAAGACCCGAGAAAGACCCTACAAATGACTTTTTATGCCTTTCGAACTTTCAGATGCGCCAAGAACATTCCTATGCATCAAGAGTCAAGGTTTAAAGCAATTGACAAGAAAGTTTGTAGTCATCTACATTGACGATATCCTAATATATAACAACAACCATATTGATCATCTGAAGCACCTCAGGAAAGTTCTCACTCTTCTCCTAATCAACAAAATCTATGTCATTCCCATGAGGTAGCTTATTTACCAAACAACTGATCTTCTTGGTATTTATTATTAGCGTCGATGGTCTCAGTGTTAATTTATAGAAGGTTCGAGCAATTCAAGACTGACATACTCCAAAGACAATGACTGAAGTTCAAAGCTTTCATGGTCTCGCCAACTTCTATAGGCAATTCATACGTAACTTCATAACTATTAGGATGCTAGTGTTAGAATACATTAAGACATTGAGGTCTCCCCAACCTTCAATGTCGTCGATCTTTACCCTATTTTTTTTGGCAAACCGCTTTATTTTCAAGAAATCAGGGACGAATTCTCTTGAAGCATGGGTGACTAATGTAGCATAGATTCCGATTATGCATCCTTCTAGGATTGATTTTTCTTTTTCTTTCCTTTTTAATAACCAATTTAATTTTATGACTCTTATTTTGACTCTATCTTTTATTAGGATAGACATATCTTTATTTGATTTGGATTAAAAATTTATGTTTGATTAAGATTAGGTTATCATAAAAGTCATTATTTCTCCAACACTTCTCTCATTGCTCTCAAAAACTCTCTACCACAAAGATAAAGCAGAAGAAAACTCCCTCTCTTAAACTCTTGTGTTGAACTTATTCAAAAACTTCTGTTTTTTGTATTGAACTTTTTCAACAACTTTCATTGAGTACATTTTAGATGTCTCAAGAAGAATCTTTAGGTTCCTTTATATACCATGTCATGTGTCCATATTTGGAAGTCCAATCTTATGTAGATTTACCATATATTGGAAACTCATATATGGAAATCCAATATATGGAAAGTCCATATATGGAAAATCGATATATCAAAATCTAATCATATATATGATTAAGTCAATAATTTTCATGTGTATGTTTTTTGCTTGACATTTTCTTTTCATATCTCCATCTCGACAAGATTTTGCCAAAAAGTTGAGTCGATACACTTCTCTACCGTACAACTTTACCAAGTCAACTACTTGTCAATTCTGTCCATAAGGGCTCTCAAGTAACACTTTTCCACCTGAATCTAGAGAAGCTTCTTTCTTCTTGTACACCCACTTACAGCTTATATCTCACTTGCCTTTGAGCAATGGAACCAAATTCCATGTACTGTTATTATGGAGAGGTTCAATCTCTTTCTATATAACTACCATCCAGCTCTTGCTGGTAGTATCTTTGACAGCATATCTGAATTTGATTGGCTTATCATCCTCCACTGGTAGTGCATGTGCTACCATATTCAACTTTTTATAATGCTTATCCGGTTCATCAAATCCATACATGTGCACTAGCTTGACTGGTCTCCTTGGCTTAGTGGTAGCCAGAGAATTTTGCTACTGGTGATGCTTTTCCTCGAGTTGTTGTTCTTATGGGGCTTGATAAACATCTTCAGCCTCCACCTCCTCTGATGCATCATTAGACACTCAATCTCAACAGTTTAAGATTTTCTATATTCACCACCATCCTGATCGGCCTTACTATTCTTGCTTGAAGCCAATACTGAAGACTTATCGAATGTGACATTCTTCCTGATAAAGAACTTCTTATCCTCCAGGAAGTACAAACGGTATCCCTTCACCCCTTGCGAATATCCAAAGAAAATTACTTTCTTGGCTATCGTATCCAACTTACCCTCATTGACATAATAGTAAGCTTTGTATCCAAACACACACAAAGTGTTATAATCTGCTGGTTTGACGATTATCTTCTCATATGGAGTCTTACAGTATAACCAGAGTTGGTCATCTATTAACCAAGTACCACACTATGTGTATAGCATCCTTCCACCATTTCTAGCCAAAATTGGCATTAGAGAGTATACATCTTACTTTTTCAAGCAAGGTTCGGTTCATCCTTTCTATTAACATATTATTCTATGGCATGTTCCTGACATTCCAATGTTGTATGATACCTTCTTGAGTACAGAAATCTTTGAAAGGCCCATAGGTATATTTAGTACCATTATCATACCTCAAAGTTTTTATCTTTCTTCTTGTTGTATTCTCCATCATTACTTTCTACTACTTGAAGTTTTTGAACACTTGATCCTTGGTTTTGATGAAATACAGCAAAAAATAACGTGTATAATTATCAATAAAAGTAACATAGTACCTCGTTCCCTTTTTGGAAGGAATCCTACTAGGTCTCCATACATATATATGCACATAGTCGACAATACCTCTTATTTCATGTTTATTTATACTATAGGAAACCATGCGCCTCTTTCCATAAACATAATTCTCATAGAAATCCAAATTTGGCTTCTTCAAGTTCTTTAGTAACCCCTGCTTGCTCAGTAAGGACATGCCCTTCTCACTTATATGCCCAAGCTGCATATGTCGAAGATGCGTGCTATTAGACAAATCAGATGCAACGACTGCTAAAGTCGCAGTCCCAGTGCTTCCCAATAAAATATAAAGATTACCATGTCAGTAACTTTCATCACCACCAAAGTATCACGAATAACCCGCAAGATTTCACCAACGACAACGAACTTCTTTCCTTTTGAGTCAAGCGTACTAAAAAAATAAATTTTTTTTGAGTTCGTGAACATGTCAAACATATGTCAAAGTCCTTATAATTCTATCATGCTTCTTTACTTTGATAGACCTAATTCCAACAGCTCAACATGCGTTGTTGTTGCCTATCAACACAAAACTACCATTTCTCGCCTTGTAGAAAGAAAACACTCCCTCTTTGGACACATATGGTAGGAGCATCCAGAATTGTGGATCCAAGTATCACACATGTTGTCATATGCCACCAAAAAATAGACCATGTTATTGTCAGTTTTTGAAGCATAGTTTCTTTATCACCATCTTTCTCTGCCTTATTATATTTTTTTTCTTGTTCTTCTTCTTTGGAAGAGGACACTTATTTGCATAATATCATTTCTCATTATAGTTCAAGCATTTCACTTTCTTAATAGGTGTCTTGGACTTGGACCTTGACCTTCTATTGAAAGATGCTCTATTGTCCTCTCTCTTATCATCAAACCTTGGGCTTGGTCTCCACCATTTACGCCATTAGAAGCTAACCTTTGCATCTTATTAGACAATAAGGCTCTCGTAGCCTCTTCTATGAAAATTAAGTCCTTTCTGTATAGTAATTTTTGAATAAGATTCACATAAGAATCAAGCAAAGAGAAAAATAGGATTAGCGCCAAATGATCATCAACTTTATGTATCTCAACATCCTTCAAGTCAGAAATAATTCAATTGAATTTTGATATATGATCTTGAATTGACGTACCTTCCTCTATCACCAGTCTGTAGAACGACTTTAACATATAAAGTCGATTGGTAATGTCACACCCTGATTTTGTAGAATCGATAGATGTTCCCGGACGTGATGTCGTACGAGCTTACGTTGTGCTCGCAGAAGACAGATTCATAAGGTTATCTAAAACACAATAGTAGAGTATGCAAAGATTGAGTAACATATTTATACAGAAGAAAAGTTTTCTTTATTAATAATAGACTCAAGTAGAGAGTTCTCACGTAGGCTTACAAAATTGACATTGATGAGATAGTCGTTCTATACTTCACATTCCTTTATACAATAAACTATGCAACACGTGGTATTTGAGTCATTGCACTAGGTCTAGAGTGGGGTCTTCAAAATGGTTGGAATTTGCCTTTGCACACAAGCAAGGCTTTAAAATATTCAAGCGTCGCCTTCAGTTCCTTTGTATGCCTCCCTAGTTCGTAGTACTTGTGGAGATGGGGGTCAATATATCGTCTTGTACTAGTCAGTGACTAATTAAAATTTTCTATCCCATTATTATAGAAATTATGTGAATCATGCAGTAGTTATATGTGATCTTTCTAGCAACCCTAGTCAATTTTATAAGAGCATTTAATAAAGCATAATATTTATAACTATGTTGAATCTTACCCACGACAAAGTCTGTAACGCCCAAGTCCCAAAATACGTAGGACTAGGAACATAGATATGCCAGTCGTATAATAAATATACGTAAGCTGTAAAATGCAGTAGAACCATAACTAATCTCATCCATAAAAAATAAATGAATAAAAGATATCATATAATGATAATGAAATGTCTTGATACACTATGTTGGGCGGGAACAAATCCACTACCAACAAATAAGGGAAAATACATGGAAAATGAAATGAGTTGGCGAGCGAAGTGAAGACGATCAAAGTGCAATCATCCTCGAAGAAATAGTGACGATCATGGCCACGGCTAGGACACCTGCGAAAGACAAGAACACACACCTGGCGAGATAACCAGGTCCTCAGAGGGACGTAACAAGATACAATAAACATGCCATATAAATACTGAATATAAAATATGTCACAATCAAAGAGAGTGACAAGACATAAGTAAGGTAACCTAACCGTACTAAAGTGAACATGCAGTGAGAACAAACCTTTCGTCGTATGAGCCCTGGCTGTAAATGGGATCTGGTATAGTCCCCACTTGGGCACCAGTGACCTAAGCGCATGACGTTCAAAAACGACAATGGCCAACCTGAGAGGCTCATACCCGTATCTCCAGTGGAGCTTCCGGGTTACATGGGAAGTGCAATCGAAGCCCATACGACAAGAAAATATTCTTCCTACCCAATGTACCTATCATGTCGCATCCACGACCATGTAAAACTACTAACCGTCAAGTCTTCTAACATACAATTATTGACAGTTAGACCTAACGCACGTCCTGTACGCATCAGTGATCAGCCAACACGCAAGTCCGTAGGCCATATGCTACTCACAACTCACACATCTCATGGTACATCAGTGTCAAAGTTTATGTAATGCACTAAACTAGTGGTAGTTCCTTAACTCTAGGTCCATATGCTATCAAAGAATAAATAACAAGGTACAGCTAATATCACTGAGCAGGCAGTAAGTTAGGAACTGTAATAATGGTGCAGCAAAAAGAATTGGAAATAATACACAGTGATATGAAATAAATAAAATGTAGACTAATTTATAAACAGTAAATTATGGCAAGGTATCTTGCCTGTTATGTCGCCTGGTGTGGTACGAGGATCTGGCCAGTTCTGTTTTGTCCAATAACCATGTTTGATGTGAAGAAGTCCGAAAGAAATAAGTATTTGATTAGTCATGGTCAGAGGTCATATATTCTAAGAGGGAGATGTGATTTATGTAAAAGATGATTCTTAATTTTAAAATATATATATATATATATATATATATATACTCATTTAGAAAAACATTCATAACTATCTAGGAAAAATATATTTTGTATTTGTTTTAAATCAATATTTTATTAAAAATATTTTACATAAATATATGAACTTCAAGAAAACGCTAAAATTCTTCAAAATGTAAATTTTTAGAAAATATTTATAACTTATTTGTAATAGTGGAAATTATATTTTATTGATCAAATCATTTGTAGGTGAATATTCCAAAAAATTATAAGTACTTGAAAATTCTAATAAAAATCAATTTAGGTCATAACTAGTTTTAATTTAGAAATAATAAACATAATGATAATAATAATCATAATAATATGTATAATAATAATAATAATAATAATAATAATAATAATAATAAGTATAATACTAAATATACTAAATAAACTTAAAGTATAATGTTGTTCCTCTGAAACTTTAAAGGAGTATTGAAAAAGAAATTCATGGGAGAGAGAGAGAGATAGTAGTTGAAAGAGAGGGAAAAAGGGGGTCTTACCAGTGGCGGGTCGGCCGGGCTCAACGGCGGCGATTGGCGCACGGCGACCAGGAACTTCGGCACGGTGGGGCAGATTCGCGGCGGAGGGCGCGGAAGCGGGGGTCACGGCGGAGCGGCTCGCCGGTGGCTCTGTGTCGTGGCCGAGCGCTGCTCCGGCCGGCGGACGAGGACGCCAGGGAGGATTCGAGGCGGGCGGCCACCAGTGGCGGCGGGGATCGACGACGGACGACAGAGTTTGGTGGAGGCGGATAGGCGCTGGAGCGGCTGTTCAGGGGTTCGCTGGAGGCGGCGGAGTCGGGTGGCCGGAGGCGTGGGTCCGGCGGCTCGGCCTAGTACGGTGGCGGACGGCGGCCGGAGATGGAGGTTAGGGTTTCGATTTATTTCTTTTTTTTCTCTGGTGGTGGCGACGGTGATGTTGATGATGGGGGTAACGGTGGTCCGGTGATGGCGATAGGGGTTGTAGCGTTGCCGGTGGGATGGTGTCTGATGGTTGGCGGTCATGGGGTGGCGGCCATGGCGGAGGTGGTCGTGGCGGTGTGGAGCTTGGTGGTGGTGTGGTTGTTAATGGCGGTGGTGGTTGCGTGATGATGGCGACGGGGTGTTGAACTGGTGGTGGTGTCGGTGACTGGTTGACAGAGATGGTGGTGGTGTTGTGACCTTGAGGATGAGGGAGGGGTGCTGGCGCTGTACGGCTTAGCCGGGAGAGCGGGGATGGGCACGGTGAAGACGGGGCTGCCGTGGGTTTTGGTGATGTGGAGAGGATGAGTCGGTAAACATGTCCTGCGAGACACGGAACGAGTCGTTGTCCGGAGCTGTCGGACACGGATGAAGAATATATTTATAAAAATAAGAATATAGTGGATGAGACAGGAGGACACCGACACGATGCACGGTTTGGTTGTGGATGGAAAATTTCTGGAGGAGTACCTCTCCTTTTATAGGAGGTGAAAATTCCCTGTTGGATAGGGATTGAGAGGATTTAAATCCCAATTAGGTAAATCCTCTATTAATTCAAATTGATTTAAAATAGTTCAATCCAAAGCAAATCAAATCTAAATAAATTCTATACTTAATTTAAATTATTTTAAATAAAGTCAATAAAATCTTTTCCAACTTAAATTACCATATTTAATCAAATATTAAAATTAACATAATCCCAAATATCATTTTCATAATTAAATAAATATACTAATAATTAATTTCGAAAATCACGATAAATATTTAAATATTAATTCATGAACTAGCTTTTATAAATAACAAAATATATTAATAAGAAAATTTCACATTTCTCAAAACATTAGGAAACCTTTCAAATTACTACTTATTTTTAAACGACGAACAAATAACTCTTTTATACAAAAGAAAATATTTATCACATTTATTTGAACATGTACTTTCCTATTAAAATAAATTTATAATAAAAATATTTTTCTAACATATGTACCTCGACACATATTCGCACTCATCGAGTATTTACGAAACGCAAATCCCGCACGCTACGCAAATACAACAATGAGAACTCGTATGCGACGTACATATACGAAATACAAAATGAATACAAAATTATAAAAAAATTGTAGTAGAAATTTAGGGGGTTTACATCCTACCCAACTTAAAAGAATTTCGTCCTCGAAATTTTGGAATAATTAGGGAAGGTAGGCTTAAGGGAATAGAAGCAGTTTTATTTATACGAAATTGATTCACATTGAACGAGGAGGCAATCACAATATTTAGACCGGACGGCGAGCGATATTTCAATGGATAATAGACCAGTTGGATGACTAGGAAAGAATCAGTTATAGTATGATTATGCGTATGATAACTCCTCGAGGACTATAATCCCTAATTCACTGTCATTTATTCTATGGACGTGCAAGCTCCCCAGATAGGTAGTAGTCTTCCAATATAAATTTTGATCATTAGAACATTTTATTACGTGTTTCCAATATCGTTAAATCCTCCAATCGTCCTTATCGATTAGCCCTATTCACGCTTTCAATTTGTTTTGTCCCTAATTTTATATTCCATAACCTTATTTTCTTCTTTACTTCGATCATTTGCCTTACAAACTTGAATTCCAAAATGTATGCATATATCTCATTCAATATTTTGCCGTGAGTTCAACAGATTTGAATTCAATTAATCTTTAATACACTTCTACAACATATCTACATATATAGATATATATATTCCTCAATTAGATTTCGTTGTTCATAATCTCTCAAAAGTAGGAATTCGATAATCCTTCAATATCTTGAGTCGTACTTATCCTTAAAATATCATCTTAAATATTTGTTGATCATATCTTCACAAAGCAATCTTTTATAAATGAAAATCTCTTAATCTCTTATTTATTAGGGTCTTCCTTGGAAATTGGAACCCAATGATCTTTTAATCCATGATGGTAAAAATAATTCGTCTTTACTTCAAACTCACAATCACTTTTAGAAACGTATTCTTAAATCGTCAAAATGTACGCACTTTCTTTCTTCAACAATTGGTTATCTTTGAAACCTATTATCTTTATGACACCATATCTTATCGAAGGCAAGTCCACATTGTCTTTATCAAGAATTTGCATTCATCAATTTAATATATAACTTGGTTCTTTAACTACCAAAGCTTTAGAAATTCTTCACTTGATATTTAGTTTCCTCAAAATAATTTTTTTTTTTAAATTGAGAAGTCTATTTACCTTTGATTGTTTTATCAACACAATATTACATTTCTCACTTCATCTTTTTGGATTTATCGCACATTTTCCTTTATGTCCCTTCTACACCTTGTAGTCTCGTAATTATCTTAACCAACTGTGTTATTTATCCTTGCTGTGGGGTTCTCTAATCTACCTCTACTTACCCGAGATTGTCATGATCAAATTTTATTTTGCATAAGGGAATCATACAAGGAACAAGGTTGCATAAACAATGGAGAAATTATATTGAAATATGAGTAAGTAATTTAATTGGAAGGGAGAAAAGTAAGTGTTGCTAATATTACATGAAGAGTAAAAGATGTTATGGGTCTAAGTAAATCAAGATAATACAAGAAATAAAATGACAAGGGTTAAGCAGTCAAGATAAAACACAAGGTTAAGCATTTAACGGATTTAGTGGATCGCAATCGGGCCGAAGATTGGAGTCGAAATTGAGTCCAAATATATAGTCAAAAGTATATCGGTACCATGGTATAGTTTATAGTTAGTCTTTATGACCCGAAAGTCGTACCATAAAAATAGAGTACAAGGGGACGTATTTTAGTGGGACATGATATACCTACATGAGGGTGATCTCGTCTACGTCTTGTATGTGAAATTTGTTGGAAGGAAAAGTCTAGTATTGTGCTCCAAATATTGAAGTCACGATAGGGAACGCCAAATGATCAAAATAGAAAGTGGGTTTTTATAAGGTACTAATTTATGCACAAAAATAAAAGGTTAAAGCACGAAATAAAGATAATTTAGGAAATTTCGTAGATCAAGTTAAGATAAGTTAGTGACACAGTTTCTAGAAGAAAGATAGTTTCATAGATAAGGGTATGGTCAAGGGAATGATTCCAATCATTTATAAGTTTCAAACAATTAGATGGTCACGAATAAAGATCTAGATTTGAGGGAGTGTCGAGTAAGTCAAAGAAATGTTCATCGATTTGGTCGATGACTAACTATACTTGTGTATATGCAATATCATAATCATAGGTGGCATGGCAATCTAATGTGGAATACTTCTATCTCACCGGGGTGACCTTACTTGCTTCTTGGTCCTCTACCAATATATGATCTAATCTAAAATTTCAAGTTCCTCGAAATTTTTTCAATAAAATTCTCAAGATATTCCACCAGATTTCCTAATCATCTTAGGCTGTCAAGTTTAATCCAATTTAAATTTCTAATCAATCTCAAAATAACCCTTGTATATTGCAACTCGAATAATAATTTTTCCCAATCTTAAACTCAACATTTAAATAGGTTTATCAGCCGAAATTCATACTTCAAAATAGAACATTTAAATAACTCCCGAATTTAATTATATATCCTTCAAATGTGTATATCTAACTTCCAATAAGTCACAACTACTCTTAAAATTTTTTTTTTTACCAAAATATAAATGTCCATAATCAAGGCTTTAAACTCAAAATCTAAATAACTTGATAAACAATGACGTAATTTTATCCATCGTCCTCAAAGTTTGGTCAATCGTAAATCCTACTATAACAAAAAATTTAAGATCCTTTCTCAAATCAAGTTTATCCCTCCAAAGATGTTTAGCTACAACTCGATAATCATAAATGTTCAAACACCTTCAAAAATCAAAACGCAAATACAAATCAATTTGTTTTCTCGATCTAGCTATCCTCATGTGTATACCACCTTGTAATATCAAAATAAAAATCCAACTATCTTTTGAGAGCGGTAATATGCTACTACCCAACTTGGAATTAACCAATCCTTAAAATCATATTTCTAGGAAAATAAATGCCTTTATAACTCAAATAAAATCTCAATACATATTAATTGTCAATGCAATCCATCTAGCTATGTGTTTAACCTATGGGCATATACTAGTGTAGTCATCTTACTAAACACGAAACTAAAAATTTACGGTAGAAGGAGTCAAGCAAGATGCAAATCAAGGAGGTTGAACGAGAGTTCGGAATTTGAAGTCAAGAAAGGATGTCAAGTAGGTGGATGAGATTCTAGACTCTAATCCTATATTGCAGGCCCGTTCGATACAGTCATGTAACCGAAACGGCAAACTAGACCTGTATGGGCCACCACAAAAATATGTAACGCCCCAGTACCAAAATACGTAGGACTAGGAACGTAGACATGCCAGCCGTATAATAAATATGCGTAAGCTGTAAAATGCAGTAGAACCATAACTAATCTCATCCACAAAAAATAAATGAATAAAAGATATCATATAATGATAATGAAATATCTTGATACACTATGTTGGGCGGAGACAAATCTACTACCAACAAATAAGGGAAAATACATGAAAAATGAAATGAGTTGGCGAGCGAAGTGAAGACGATCAAAGTGCAATCATCTTCGAAGAAATAGTGACGATCATGGCCACGGCTAGGACACCTGCGAAAGATAAGAACACACACCTGGCGAGATAACCAGGTCCTCAGAGGGACGTAACAAGATACAATAAACATGCCATATAAATACTGAATATAAAATATGCCACAATCAAAGAGAGTGACAAGACATAAGTAAGGTAACCTAACCGTACTAAAGTGAACATGCAGTGAGAACAAACCTTTCATCGTATGAGCCCTGGCTGTAAATGGGATCTGGTATAGTCCCCACTTGGGCACCAGTGACCTAAGCGTATGACGTTCAAAAACGACAGTGGCCAACCTGAGAGGCTCATACTCGTATCTCCAGCGGAGCTTCCGGGTTACAAGGGAAGTGCAATCGAAGCCCATACGACAAGGAAATGTTCTCCCTATCCAATGTACCTATCATGTCGCATCCACGACCATGTAACACTACTAACCGTCAAGTCTTCTAACATACATTTATTGACAGTTAGACCTAACGCACGTCCTGTATGCATCAGTGATCAACCAACACGCAAGTTCGTAGGCTATATGCTACTCACAACTGACACATCTCGTGGCACATCAGTGTCAAAGTTTATGTAATGTACTAAACTAGTGGTAGTCCCTTAACTCTAGGTCTATATGCAATCAAAGAATAAATAACAAGGTACAGCTAATATCACTGAGCAGGCAGTAAGTCAGGAACTGTAATAATTGTACAGCAAAGAGAACTAGAAATAATACACAGTGATATACAATAAATAAAATACAGACTAATTTATAAACAGTAAATTATGGCAAGGTATCTTGCCTGTTATGTCGCCTAGTGTGGTACGAGGATCTGGCCAGTTCCGTTTTGTCCAATAGCCATGTTTGATGTGAAGAAGTCCGAAAGAAATAAGTATTTGATTAGTCATGGTCAGATGTCATATATTCTAAGAGGGAGATTTGATTTATGTAAAAGATGATTCTTAATTTTAAAATATATATATATATATATATATATATATATATATATATATATATATATATATACTCATTTAGAAAAATAGTCATAACTATCTAGGAAAAATATATTTTGTATTTGTTTTAAATCAATATTTTATTAAAAATATTTTACATAAATATATGAACTTCAAGAAAACGCTAAAATTCTTCAAACTGTAAATTTTTAGAAAATATTTATAACTTATTTGTAATAGTGGAAATTATATTTTATTGATCAAATCATTTGTAGGTGAATATTCCAAAAAATTATAAGTACTTGAAAATTCTAATAAAAATCAATTTAGGTCATAACTAGTTTTAATTTAGAAATAATAAACATAATGATAAAAATAATCATAATAATAATAATAATAATAATAAGTATAATACTAAATATACTAAATAAACTTAAAGTATAATGTTGTTCCTCTGAAACTTTAAAGGAGTATTGAAAAAGAAATTCATGGGAGAGAGAGAGTAGTTGAGAGAGAGGGGAAAAGGGGGTCTTACCAGTGGCGGGTCGGCCGGGCTCAACGGCGGCGGTTGGCTCACGGCGACCGGGAACTTCGGCACGGCGGGGCAGATCCGCGGCAGAGGGCGCGCGGGAGCGGGGGTCACGGCGGAGCGGCTCGCCGGTGGCTCTGTGTCGTGGCCGAGCGCTGCTCCGGCCGGCGGACGAGGAGGCCAGGGCGGATTCAAGGCGGGCGGCCACCAGTGGCGGCGGGGATCGGCGACGGACGACGGAGTTTGGTAGAGGCGGATGGGCGCTGGAGCGGCTGTTCAGGGGTTCGCTGGAGGCGACGGAGTCGGGTGGCCGGAGGCGCGGGTCCGGCGGCTTGACCTAGCACGGTGGCGGACGACGGTCAAAGATGGAGGTTAGGGTTTCGATTTATTTCTTTTTTTTCTCTGGTGGTGGCGACGGTGATGTTGATGATGGGGGTAACGGTGGTCCGGTGATGGCGATAGGGGTTGTAGCGTTGCCGGTGGGATGGTGTCTGATGGTTGGCGGTGATGGGGTTGCGACCATAGCGGAGGTGGTCGTGGCGGTGTGCGGCTTGGTGGTGGTGTGGTTGTTAATGGCGGTGGTGGTTGCGTGATGTTGGCGACGGGGTGTTGAACTGGTGGTGGTGTCGGTGACTGGTTGACGGAGATGGTGGTGGTATTGTGACCTTGAGGATGAGGGAGGGGTGCTGGCGCTGTACGGCTTGGCCGGGAGAGCGGGGATGGGCACGGTGAAGGCGGGGCTGCCGCGGGTTTTGGTGATGTGGAGAGGATTAGTCGGTAAACGTGTCCTGCGAGACACGGAACGAGTCGTTGTCCAGAGCTGTCGGACACGGATGAAGAATGTATTTGTAAAAATAAGAATATAGTGGATGAGACAGGAGGACACCGACACGATGCACGGTTTGGTTATGGATGAAAAATTTCTGGAGGAGTACCTCTCCTTTTATAGGAGGTGGGAATTCCCAGTTGGATAGGAATTGAGAGGATTTAAATCCCAATTAGGTAAATCCTCTATTAATTCAAATTGATTTAAAATAATTCAATCCAAAGCAAATCAAATCTAAATAAATTCTATGCTTAATGTAAATTATTTTAAATAAAGTCAATAAAATCTTTTCCAATTTAAATTACCATATTTAATCAAATATTAAAATTAACAAAATCCCAAATATCATTTTTATAATTAAATAAATATACTAATAATTAATTTCAAAAATTACGATAAATACTTAAATATTAATTCATGAACTAGCTTTTATAAATAACAAAATATATTAATAAGCAAATTTCACATTTCACAAAACATTTGGAAACCTTTCAAATTACTACTTATTTTTAAACGACGAACAAACAACTCTTTTATACAAAAGAAAATATTTATCACATTTATTTAAACATGTACTTTCCTATTAAAATAAATTTATAATAAAAATATTTTTCTAACATATGTACCTCGACACATATTCGCACTCGTCGAGTATTTACGAAACACAAATCCCGCACGCTACGCAAATACAACAATGAGAACTCGTATGCGACGTGCAGATACGAATTACAAAATGAATACAAAATTATAAAAAAATTATAGTAGAAATTTAGGGGGTTTACAAAGTCCCAGCCCTGTATAAATCATACCATGTTCTTCCTTGTCAACTAGATATTATTAGCTAAAATAATGTATATATGTGAAGGTTGATGGCATAACAAGCCATCATGGGTTATAGCCTGGTTAGACGACGATCCTTTCAGTATGGTAACTGTAGTGCCCCGCTCCTCAAGGTCCACTATGTAATACCCACGGCTTGTTGACTCAGTCTCAAACTGAGTATTTGGAGAAACCATTGCCGGAATCGATTGATCACGGATGAAATGCAATGAACCTTTCCAACTGATGGATCGACTTCTATTGAAATGAGTCCTATAGTTTTCATTGGATGTTTTCTTTTGCTGCTTGGTTTTGATGAATGCGTTTTTGTGTTAGTTTTCGATGATTGGTTTTCATTGTTCGCTTTTATCGCATATCCCATTCATTCCGAATCTTGAGAGAAAGAACCAAAGTATGCTAATCTAATGTTGGTGCCAATGCAGGAGGATGCAAAGACATACACAGAGCGTGAACAGCGCGTGAAGTCCCTCCTTCTCTCAACTAAGATTCATCTTGGTGAGTTGCTATAACCGGGCTTGCATTTATTTATACGCCCTAATAAAAATGATCTCTAGTCCACTCTGTTGCCTCGTCCCTACAATCAATGATACCACATTAACAAAAGATAAAGAGAAGTTAATGAATTGAATCATATACTGGATTATATGTTGCCGCTTCATCTGTTTCCATATAAATAATATCTATGGCCTACGAATATGTTTCAAATGTTTAGATGTGTATAGACGGACTTGTATACATTGCCACAGCAAAGAGAATTGTCTCAAAGCTAGGAGCTATAGCTCTGTCATAAATCAAAGCAAAGCATAAATACATTTGTTGCATAACAGTCGCCTTACAGAGTATGCATGGGTCCTGGACAACTTATGCACAAGAAAACTAGATCTCTCGGGCGGTTCTGGGGGTACCTTGAATCGCTCGACCTGGGGGAGATTGTCTAGACATTTTGAGGTACAAGAAACCTCGAGTGTTGCATCAATATCCAAATAGCGACGAGCTGAAACCATGTGTCACAGCGGCTAATCACGGGAAACGACCCGTGGACCAACATATAGTTAGGTGCATTTATGAAATTAGAGTGCATTGCAACCTAACAAGAGATGCAGAGTTAAATAGTATACCTTTATATCATATGCAAATTATGCTAACCTGTCTTGTGCAGGGATGACGATCGGCGATGGGTAAGTTGGTTATAAAATATTCTCTGTCATGTTTCTTATGAATTGTTAAAAAGAACCTAGATAAGTAGAAAGAGCACTAGTAAATATGTAGCTTCACATGTTGAATTATTGCAGATATTTGTGAGTTTCGACGAAAAGCCGCTCGCCAGTACATGATGTGTACTGACCCACATTGTGGACATCCTTTTCAGAAAGCAAAGGAGACAGAAGGATTTCAAATGAGGCACTAAAGCTCGTCTTGCCCAGTAGAGCTGTGGATTGCCTCGAAGCTATCTTACATTTCCAGTCTAGTCGCAAGTTGCTTTTTATTTGAAGGTGTCTTTACATTTCAAGCATGTAATAAAGGGATATCATGTATGGGCATTGTGAATATTTTTAAATGAAAGTTTTAAAGAGAATCATATAGCTAAGATAAGGCACTCTGAGTTTGCAAAGCTTTGTACTTGTATTTTCTATCAATTTTATCAATAAAAGAACTATTTTCGTATCAAAGCTCTATCTCTCTCTCTCCAATGTTGGCTTATAAATGCTGCATGTGTGTGTTTTGCTTTGTCTAGTTATTTTGTGCAGGTACTGGCCTTGTGCAAGTGCAACCTAGGCTTGCACGGTATCACGTCTTAGTGAGGATGAACGATCCCGTAGGGATCAAAGCGAGGACGAACGACCCTAGCAGGATCGGGGCGTGATAAAGTGGTATCAGAGCACGGCTTTACGTCCTTGGCCTCTTGCAAATATCGTTTACAAAAAAGTATATAAAGTATTTTGATGGCTTTCAAAAGGTCCCGATTTTGAGTTATGAAAAACCAATGCCCCATACAATAAGTCCATAATATTTTATGAGACTGACAGAAGTTATACTCATTTGTAAAGAAATGGCTCCTCCTCGACCATCTGCTCGACCGATCCAATAGAGCGGATCATGACCATGATGGAACTACAGAGACAGGATGTCGAAGAGCGTAACCAGATACAACAGGCTCGAATGGAGCCCCAACAGAAGCAGTTGGATGCCTTGACCCAACTTGTAACTGCGCTAGCGGGAAATCGAGATACCACCACAGCGACCAAACCGACGGGAACACCTGAGATTGAGCCCGTGGATGGTGACGAACCCCAGCCAGTGCATAGGTGCACTTCCTTTAGGCCAAAGGACTTCTTAGACATGAAACCTCCAAAATTTAAAGGCAGGATATCACCAGATAAGGTAATGGACTGGATCAATAAAATGAAGAGTCTGTTCGCGTTTGTAGGAGTTTCGAGTAGCAAAAGGGTAGTTTATGCCGCTTTGCAACTACGGCTGCGGGCAAAAGATTGGTGGAAAGCGAAGAAACCAGAGTTGCTCACAGCTGCTAGGGGTGTAAAGATTTCTTGGGCCTCTTTCAAGAAAGAATTTTTGGAGCAGTATCTCCCTTCTGCTATCAGTCAGAAGATAGAGAATGATTCATATCATTAAAGCAAGGGAGCATGTCCGTGGAGGACTATGAATCTGAATTTGCCCAGCTGGTAAATTTTGCTACTATTATGTTACCAACGGAGTAGGCCCGCATAAATTGGTTCGTTCAAGGTCTGAACGATGACATTCAGTTGAGTGTACTGAACCAAAAATGTGAGTCATATCCCCACGCCTTTGAGGTAGCACTGCAGGTGGAACAATTTAGCCTGAAGAAGGCATCAGCTAAAGTTCAGTACAGTCGCAATCCATCTGTAAAAAGATACCACGACGACGAGAAGAAAACAGAGAAAGATAATCGCAACACAGTAGAGTGCGAATTCTGTGACTGTCAGGGCCACACCATAGATAATTGTCGCACGAAAACTTTAGAATACAGCTACTGCAGCATGAAAGGCCACACAAAGGAAACCTGTCGTTCCTTGAGCAAAGCTTGCTTCGGTTGTAGCCAGCAGGGTCACGCCGTCAGAAATTATCCTAAAAAATCAAAATGATACTGAAGTGCGTGGGCCGCTGAGAGACCTACCGCCGATTCGAGACAATTCGCATAATCAGCAGTTGCGGAATGCTAATGCTACCGCTCGCATCTTTAATCTCTCCACCCTACTTGATACAGATGGCAATTCTAGTGGAGGTGAGTTTATATCTTAAGTTTTAAGGACAAAACTTTTTCTCAGTGGGTTATTATGTATTGCCCCGCTCCTCGCGGTCTTCTATGTAATACCCACAACTTGCTGACTCAGTCTCGAACTGAGTATTTGGGGAAACCATTGCCGGTATCGATTGATCTCGGATGAAATACAATGAACCTTTCCAACTGATGGATCGACTTTTATTGAAATGTGTCCAATAGTTTTCGTTGGATGTTTTCTTTCGCTGCTTTGTTTTGATGAATGCATTTTCGTGTTGGTCTTTGATGATTGATTTTCATTGTTCGCTTTCATCGCATATCGCATTCATTCTGAATCTTGAGAGAAAGAGACCGAAGTATGCTAATGAAATGTTGTTGCCAATGTAGGAGGATGCATAGACATACACAGAGCATGAACAGCACATGAAGTCCCTCCTTCTCTCAACTAAGATTCATCTTGGTGAGTTGCTCTAACCGGGTTTGCATTTATTTTTATGCCCTAATAAAAATGATCTCTAGTCCACTCTGTTGCCTCGTCCCTATGATCAACGATACCACAATAACAAAAGATAAAGAGAAGTTAATGAATTGAATCATATGCTGGATTATATCTTGCCGCTTCATCTGTTTCCATATGAATAATATCTGTTGCCTACGAATATGTTTCAAATGTTTAGATGTGTACAGACGGACTTGTACACGTTGCCACAGCAAAGAGAATTGTCCCAAAGCTAGGAGCTATAGCTCTGTCATAAACCAAAGCAAAGCGTAAATACATGTGTTGCATACCAGTCGCCTTACAGAGTATGCATAGGTCCTGGACTACTTGTGTACAAGGAAACTAGATCTTTCGGGCGGTTCTAGGGGCACCTTGAATTGCTCGACCTTGGGGAGATTGTCTACACATTTAAAGGTACAAGAAACCTCGAGTGTTACATCAATGTCCAAATAGCGACGAGCTGAACCCATGTGTCACAGCGGCTAATCACGGGAAACGACCCATGGACCAACTTATAGTTAGGTGCATTTATGAAATCAGAGTGCATTACAACCTAACAAGAGATACAGAGTTAAATAGTATACATTTATATAATATGCAAATTGTGCTAACCTGTCTTGTGCAGGGATGACTATCGGCGATGGGTAAGTTGGTTATGAAATATTCTCTGTCATGTTTCTTATGAATTGTTGAAAAGAACCTAGACAAGTAGAAAGAGCACTAGTAAATATGTAGCTTCACGTATTGAATTAGTGCAGATATTTGTGAGTTTCGGCGAAAAGCCGCTCGCCAGTACATGATATGCACTGACCCATGTTGTAGGCATCCTTTTCAGAAAGCAAAGGAGACAGGGGGATTTCAAGTGAGGCACTAAAGCTCGTCTAGTCCAGTAGACCTGTAGATTGCCTCGAAGCTATCTTACATTTCCAGTCCAGTTGCAAGTTCCTTTTTATTTGAAGGTGTCTTTACATTTCAAGCATGTAATAAAAGGATATCATGTATGGGCATTGCGACTAGTTTCAAAAGAGATTTTTAAAGAGAATCATGTAGCCAATATAAGGCATTCTGAGTTTGCAAAGCTTTGTACTTGTATTTTCTATCAAGTTTATCAATAAAATAACTATTTCCATCTCAAAGCTCTCTTTCTCTCTCTTCAAGGTTGGCTTATAAATGCTGTGTGCGTATATTTTGCTTTGTCTAGTTGTTTTGTGCAGGTACTGGCCTTGTGCAAGCGCAACTTAGGCTTGTACGGCATCATGCCTTAGCGAGGACGAACGACCCTAGCGGGATCGGGGCGTGACAGTAACGAGCCCGTTAAAAGTTTTTGAATCACCCGTGCTAGTATCCAACACATCTGTCATATTTTCTCATAGGCCGAATCGGTCCCGTGGTCCCGAGCTACCATTCGAGAAAACTAAAACCTTATGCACAAGTTGTCCATGACAGTGCGAGACTAAACTAGTTACTCAAGCATTATTCACGAATTGATAAAAAGTTAATATTCTTTTTGTTATACTAATGTTTGAGAAATCCCTAGCATGTTCACATTATCGTTGCGACATTCATTGTAGATTCAATCTCTACATTAACACAGTTCTATAGCATGCCTAACATGAGTAAATATAAAGCAGTTTTGCGATTTATAGTTCTTTAGCAGGCATAACATAAGTAAACATGCAATAGTTCTACGATTTACAATTCTATACAAATAAGCATGCATATTTCGTCTTCGCATATATTCTAATATTTTGACGTTATCTGTATTGTTGATTGATTGGAGAGCAAGAGGTTCAAGAAGAGAAAGGTCAAGCCACTCACCGTTGGAGAATATGGTGAGAAAAAGAGGTAACCTATGCTACGTGTTGCCTATGCGATCAGATGCAATCACATAAGCAAAGAATTAATACTCTTCCCTTTCTCTCATAGTTCGATATGAAATGCAAAGTTCAAAGAATTAAAGCAATAAAATCCATCGAAAACACTCTAAAAAAGTTGATCATAAACTAACACAAAAGAAGCAAGTGCAGCAACAAATACAACAAGAAAAACCAAGCAGCGGTAAGGTCCCTCCTAACTCAACTGCAGAGTCCTTCTCGACACGCTATCCGCTGAATATGAGACCTGATTCCGAAGAAACCAATACATAACGAAGAAAGAATCTTGTTTCAATGTGTTCCGATTAATCGATACTGACAGAGTTTCTTAAACGTGTTCCCCGCCAACGTGGAACATGGCATGATGTTGGACATTACACTATATTATAAATAATTACAAAAATTGTCCTTAAAACATACAAATGGAACCTATCGCTAAGAAAACAATAAAGAAAACTCGTTTTTTATCTCTGACTCAAGTTCTTAGGCTGACTCCGCAATTGAGTGGTTCTTCCAAAGCACACAAACGAGAGGGATTGCATGATTCAAAAGCAATTAATCCTTATGCTCCATGACCTAAATAAGTTCCTCTACATATGACAAGTCTGCCTTTAGGTCCAGCTGACCAAAATCTACCATATGGTTCGGATCGTGCACGTACTCTCGTAGCTGCAAGACGTGAAAGATATCATGCACATCCGACAGTGTTGGTAGAAATACAATTTGATAATCTACTGGGTGACTCGCTTGAGTATCTCGAAAGGACCAACAAATCTCGAACTCTGTTTACCTTTTGCTCCAAATCTGGTGACATCTCGATAATCATGCATAATCATGTGACGTAATCATGCGTCGCTAATCGTTGCTAATTCCAAAGAAAATATAAAAAAAAGAATGCAGTCTGCTTTTTATATAAATGACAGTTACAATATATAGCATTGTACCTGCATTTAGAATGACAATTTGCAAATAATAGATCCGGAGCAACCCTCTGTAGAATTCCCTGGGTTCGTCGACCCCTTCGGTAGAACATTCAACACCGGTGTAGGCCTTAAAAATAAAAGTCACACTGAGTTGATCAGAACAAGTCCAAAAGTCACGCTGAGTTGATCAGGACAATATTTAAAAATTACGCTGGGAGACAGCTCATCATTTTGTCAGAGGGTCATTATGACTGACAGCACGACAGTCGAAGAATGTCTTCTCGTATGCCACGTATGCACAGAACTCGAGAGATCACAGCCGACTGTTGCGTGACTTTCGAAATCTTCTTCAGCAAGACTCAGCCTTCGTCAAGTTGGCGTACCAAAAGAGCTTCTTGTCATTTAATGCGACAGACAAAAGCAATCACTGTCAGAGATTTTGTGTCAGTCGAGGCACGTCAAATCAAGACAACTGGCAGTCCTGCCTCAATCGTGCGTGGATTTTGAGCCTTCTGACTCAAGTCTGCGTGTATTGTGAACTTATATGTTCCTTCCCAAAGTCCGCGTATATTTTGAGCTTTCTATCTCAAGTTTGCGAGGATTCTGAAGTTTCTTGCTCCACATCTGCGTGGATTGTGAAGCTTTCTGCCCCAAGTCTGCGTGGATTGTGAAGCTTTTTGCCCCAAGCCTGCGTGGATTCTGAAGCTTCTTGCCCCAAGTTTGCGTGGATTTTGAAGCTTTCTGTCCCGAGTCTGCGTGGATTTCGTCTTCAACAAGTCTGCGTGGATTTCATCAAATTGGAGTATGTGGCAGCCATGCCACTGATCTCTCGCCTGCGTGTCCTGTAACTTGCACACGACTCATGCATGATTGCCATGTGTCCAACAGTTACAGGCTACGTCCAGTAACTGCTCACAACCTTGCGTATGTTAAATCCTGCGTGATTTTCAACTAGGCACAGGCTGTGAAGACAGTTATCCTTTCAGTTATTTTTGACTCTATAAATAGAGTTCTTTTTCTCATTCATTGTACAGATACATAGTTATCTAACTTACTGTCAAAATTTTGAGAGCTTTTCTTCTTCGTATAGTCCAAGGGATAAAGCGATCGTCTTCTAGATCGGATTCCTACAGTTGTAATTTCCCATATACACAATAAATAAAGTGAATTTATTTATGGAAAACAAATTGGCGACTCTGCTGGGGAAAACCATCTCCTCTTCTGAGATGGCAATAACTCAATGCGACACTTCGTCAATCGGCTCGACGAAGAAGGTGATGACGATCCAATTCGATCAACTCGCCTATGAAGAAATGCAGCGGACTAAGAGTGGAAAGCCCACTTCAGCCTCCATCATCACTGCCAAGTCGAAGGGACACTCTGTCTATGTCCCTAAGAATCAGTTGGCAGCCAATGGTGAAGTCTCTACCACAGTGTCTACTCCTAACACTGGCAAGAACTCTACTGCAAGCACGCACACTCTTGTGCGCTCGAAGATGACAGCAATCAAAGGTTACGCTGACAGTACTGGCTCCTTAGCCAAATCTGTTCCAGCGTACAAATTCAATTCTAAAAGTCACGCTGACAGTATTGGCTCCTTAGCCAAATCTGTTCCAGCGTGCAATCTCATATTCAAAAATCATGCTGACAGCACTGGCTCCTTAGCCAAATCTGTTCCAGCGTGTATTTCCAAATTCAAAAATCATGCTGACAGTACTGGCTCCTTAGCCAAATCTGTTCCAGCGTGTATTTCCAAAATCAAAAGTCACGCTGACAGTACTAGTTCTTTAACCAAGTCTGTTTCAGCGTGTATTTCATCTAAGAAGAATAACTCTTTAGCTATCTCTTCTTCTGTGCCAAGTTCTACTAGAACTGGGGGTGGTCTTCCACACAAAGTCCCTTCGAAAAGAGATAACTCTTTAGTTGTTTCTTCTGTTCCTGTAGTTTTTACTTCAGGAACAGCTTTGACTGACAATTTTGTTAGTCAAAGAAAAGGAGATAGTCTTTTGACTACTCTTCCTTCTGGACATTCTATGTCTCAAAAATTGAATAAGTCTAAGAAGAAACATTCTTTAATGTCTTCTTCTACGACTTCTTCGAATTGGGCACAGAATTTGTCTAGAAAAGGTCTGTTACCAACTTCTAATCAAGGGGGTGGTTCAACTCTTCCTTCTCTGCAAATATCTAGATCAATGGAAGGAAAACTCCAACTTTCCAAAACCAATGTGTTACCTCCAACTGATCTAAGAGCAAAACTTAATCAAATCCGTTTGGGAAGTACTTCTGGTGTTAAGAAACCACATCAATTGAAAATGAAGATAAAAGATCCGGATGCAGAGTATGCTAGAAATTATGTGGCTCATATTAATCACTTCCTATATAATCAAGAGCCATCAAAACCCAAGAACCAGAAATATATTCCTAAAAATACACAAAGAGTGTTCTCTGATCTACCTCAATCTTCACAGATAGATCTACGGGAACACCTTCAACAGAAGAAAAGGAATAATTCTATGACAATGGATCATGCTGAATGTGACTTCCAGCCAAGAGTCATAATTCAATGCAGATGTCAATCAATGGTTCAGGACTATGTTGATCATGAATGTGATTTCCAGCCGAGAGTCACAATGCAATGCAGATGTCAAACAAAACGACAATCTGTCTTCAATCATATTCAGTGTGAACCTATGCCTGATGAAGATGAGCCTTTGTTTACTTCTGTCAACATGACCTCTCGGAATACTGGGAGTAGAGCTGATAGTCCAGATGGAGTATATAATAGAGGCACCAGAGCAAGAGTCCTGGCCTCTAGTCAGAGAACTTTGATTTCTGAAGATGATTCTGAATTCCTTGGAGAATCTAACTTCCCACCTCTTCCTACTGGGGGTAGTTCTCCTATAATTGACTTTGATGCACAAAGCAATGATTCAGAACAAACAACATCTACCAGTTCATCAATAATCCCTCGTACAGTCACGACTTATATGGTTAATGGGAATACTGATGAACCTTCTTCTTCCTTGACTCCTCAAGAACAAAGGATTGGTTCTTTGGAACAGCAAATGAAGTCTATGGCTGATACTATGAAGTCAATGTATGAACTCATGGTAACTCAGATGCAAAATCGACAGACTATACCAGATGTCATACCAATTGACACTGATATGAGTCCAGTACAAGTTCCTCCAGCAGTACAATCCAACACTTCTGGACCAGCTCAACCAAATCCTAGTCTCTCTGGAGCTGGGGGTAGTGCTTATAATGCTGTTCCTCCTCCTAACTATTCTCTACAAGTTACAACTCCACAATCTTCCGGAGTTGTTAATAAAGAATTGAGGAATCTCAAAACTCAATTCGAGGCATTCAAACAGAAGGATGGTTTACAAAGATTAGGCATCAAGCAACCTTATCCGATAGAATGGAAGCAAGTATCGTATCCTCCTAAATACAAGCCTCCTACTATCTCATTCTATGATGGAACCAATTCTCCAAGTCAGTTTATTAATCACTTTGAAGTGATGACTGATCAATTGCAGCCAAGTGACGCCCTCCTTACTCGGGTGTTTGTTGGATGTCTCAAGGGAACGGCTTATGAATGGTACAGAAGTCTTCCAGATGGGTGCATTACCTCATTTGCCGGTTTCAAACAGATGTTTCTTGAACGGTTCTATGAAGGGCTCAATGACATGACTATGTCTGCTCTTATTAGAATCAAGCAGAAAAATAATAAAACTACAGAGGATTTCAATGAACGATTTCGAAAAGAAACTCTGAAGATGCCTCTTGGAACTCCTGATGCTGTCACCATCGACACATGCAAATCAAACTTGTTGCCAATCATCAGCATGTGGACAGGATCCACCCAATTTCAAGACTGGCCTTCTTTCATAGTTAGTGCCAAGGCCGCAGAAATTAGTGCTAAAACCTTCAAAGGTTTAGGAGTGCAGATGACTCCCAAAGAAGCAGGTCAAGGTACTAACAATAATGCTAAATCCAATGTTCGCAAAGGAAAAGAAACTCTTGAAGTTAATCTTCAGAGCAAAGATGCATCAACTGTTCAAACTTCTCCTACTTCTACAACCCAACAAACAAGAGCACCTCGCCCCAAGGAAGAATACTCTTTCAATGATGATGATGTCCTTGGTATCTTTGAATGTCTGCTGAAAGGTAATAAAATACAATTACCTAAAATCAAGAAACCTGATGAAGCTGGTAAGACAGATCATCCCAAATACTGTCCATACCACCGAATATTGGGTTACACAATTCGTACATGTTATGTACAGAAAGGAAAGATCCAAGAAATGATTAAATCTGGAGCTATTTCTCTTACTCCGAAAGAGAAGACCGTCACCTCCAACGTCGTCTCTATGCAATTCGGAGATTTCCCTCCTCAACTCCTTGAAAGTGGGATCGTTCCTATTCCTAAGGCAACTCTTGAAATAGTGAATATTCCTCCTCCACAATCTGAAGGATTAGTGCTAATCACTTTGGAAACAGGAGAAATCATGTGGATTCATCCTGATCTAGTGGCAGATTTTGAATCGCCTTCTCCTCAAAAGACTACTTCTCGAAAGTCTAAGAAGGCTGGAAAGATTAAGTCATGTCATATGACTTCTCTTGGATCTATCTCTGACACAGAGCCAAAAGAGAAGGAAGAAGCACTTGCTGGTGTACTCGAACAGGGAAACCTTATCTAAAGGATTATTCCAAGAATCCTGAGGATACTCCTAATATCCCTCATGTTGATAAAGACGCTCCTAATGTTCCTCCTGAAGAAGAATCATCCACTGTACCTGTTCCTTCAACTACCCCAGTTGAACCTGTTTCTTCCAAGCCTACGGCTCTTGAGAAAGGCAAACAACAGACTCGGTTTGATAAACCAATCAAGAAGTCCCCTCCTCTTGGGCTTCAGAAGCCTTATAATTTTGACATTCTAGCTCAACTTGCTAATACTCCAGCTAGAATGTCCCTCTTTGAACTTTTACGTCTTTCTAAAGAGACTCGGAAGACGTTAAGTGAAGCACTTCTACAAGCTGACTCTTGTCTTGCACAGTTGAAGAAGCCAGATGCAGAACTTGCCACTTGCTTACATTGCAATAGTGTATTGGAGATTATCCCAAATATCACCTTTACACAAGATAACATGCTATTGGAGGATAATCGACATGATCGGCCTCTCTATTATACCGGTTATATCGACACGATGAAGATAGATCGTATCCTTATTGATCCAGGGTCTGCTATAAGCATAATGCCAAAGAGCCTGTTGGATGAATTAAAAATCCCTCTTCACAAGCTTTCCAAGACGGTTACTACTATCTTGGAATTCAATCAAAGCAGGAGCGAGCCTTTGGAAAAGATTCATCTGAAGCTTCAAATAGGCGATTTCAGATCCAAAGTCACTTTCTATGTGATCGAGATCGTGGGATCCTATAATCTTCTTCTTGGGAGGCCCTTTCTTCATGAAAATAATATGGTGCCTTCTACTCTTCATCAGTGTTTTAAATACATTGATAGCAATGGAAGAGTACAAAAAGAAGTTGCTGATATAAATCCCTTCCATGGGGTTGAAGCCTATTTCAATGATTCTCGAATGTACAAAGAAGAGTATACAAGGGTGATACAAGCTATGGAGAAAGAGGATTCACAAAGTGAGACTTTAATAATTCCTGTTAAAGGTCGAACTACTCAGCAACAATCTCCCAAACCCTCTGGAGAAGGTTCTTTCATCATTCCGGTGAGTGGACGAATTTCTCCATTACTTCAGTCATCTACTCGAGATACACTGATCATTTCTGTCAGTGGGCGTACTGCAGTTCCTGCATCTTCACATATGAAACAGGATACTCTGCTAATTCCAGTTGGAGGGCGGATTACTCTTCCATCTCAAGCTTCAAGGGAGCTCACCTCTTCTGAGCCATTTGTTATCGATCTTAATCGAAACAAAATTCCTTCTTGTTCTTCTTCTCCTCCTTTAGTCATTGACTTGGCTAAGATCTCTAAGGCTCAGCCTTCTTCCAATAAATATTGCTGCTTTTACATTTAATGAAAAGTCTCCATCTTTACAGTATGTTGATGTGTGTAATTATGTTCATAGTTATTTATATTTGTTAGATGACTTGAGCACAATAACCATAGGAGTTGTACAGACTGTTCATACAGATGTATCCCTAGAACCTGTACAATCTTCATACTTTTTAGTCCCCAGCAGAGTCGCCAATTTATTTTCCATAAATAAATTCACTTTATTTATTGTGTATCTGGGAAAATTACAACTGTAGGAATCCGATCTAGAAGACGATCGCTTTATCCCTTAGACTATGCGAAGAAGAAAAGCTCTCAAAATTTTGACAGTAAGTTAGATAACTATGTATATGTACAATGAATGAGAAAAAGAACTCTATTTATAGAGTCAAAAATAACTGAAAGGATAACTGTCTTCACAGCCTGTGTCTAGTTGAAAATCATACAGGATTTAACATACGCAAGGTTGTGAGCAGTTACTAGACATGGCCTGTAACTGTTGGACACATAGCAATCATAAATGAGTCGTGTGCAAGTTACAGGACACGTAGGCGAGAGATCAGTGGCATGGCTGCCACATACTCCAATTTGATGAAATCCACGCAGACTTGTTGAAGACGAAATCCACGCAGACTCGGGGCAGAAAGCTTTAAAATCTACACAAACTTGGGGCAAGAAGCTTCAGAATCCACGCAGGCTTGGGGCAAAAAGCTTCACAATCCACACAGACTTGGGGCAGAAAGCTTCACAATCCACGCAGATGTGGAGCAAAAAACTTCAGAATCCTCGCAAACTTGAGACAGAAAGCTCAAAATATACGCGGACTTTGGGAAGGAACATATAAGTTCACAATATACGCAGACTTGAGTCAGAAGGCTCAAAATCCACGCACGATTGAGGCAGGACTGCCAGCTGTCTTAATTTGACGTGCCTCGACTGACACAAAATCTCTGACAGTAATTGCTTTTGTCAGTCGCATTAAATGACAAGAAGCTCTTTTGGTACGCCAACTTGACGAAGGCTGAGTCTTGCTGAAGAAGATTTCAAAAGTCATGCAATAGTCGGCTGTGATCTCTCGAGTTCTGTGCATACGTGGCATACGAGAAGACATTCTTCGACTGTCGTGTTGTCAGTCATAATGACCCTCTGATAAATAATGAGCTGTCTCCCAGCGTAACTTTTAAATATTGTCCTGATCAACTCAGCATGACTTTTGGACTTGTTCTGATCAACTCAGCGTGACTTTCATTTTTAAGGCCTACAAAACCCCCTTCAAAGTTTTCGAAAGTTGAAAAAGACTTCAAAATTTTGAAATACTTTGAAAAGATAAACATGCAAATGAACTTATTAAATGTCATGATGACTCTTCAGTTTTCGAGACTGATTGAATCCAATTTATGGTGGAATATGAACCGCCGGCGAGCTCTGTTATATAAATAGGAAGAAAATTCAGCTTTGATGTTCATCTTACGTCAACATGACTTCGAAGGAAGAAGCTGAAGAAGAAGCAAGAAAGTTAGGTTTCTGTACCCATGGCGACCCTACTCTTGGGGGTAAGGAACCGGAGCCTTTAATTTTCGAGTTCAAAGATGACCCTACACAACTAGCCAAGAATTTCTTGAGCTATTTTGGCCTGAACGGCTCATCTTCTTCCAATGGGCGCAGTCTCGCAGAGCAGTGTGACACGCTCAATGCTCTGTTACATCGTATGGGAGTCACTAGCGTAGAGGAATTGGGCGCCAAGCTCAGTCGCTTCACAAAATAGAGCGTGTCTTTTATGCTTCCGTTTTCCTTTTGAAAAATGTTGTACTTCTTTTCCTATGTAAGGTCATCAGTGCTTCAATGTAGAGCGTGCGTTAATGAAGAGCATTAAGTGGCACTCTTTGAATGTTTCAAATATTGTGCTATTTTCCAAAGTACACGTGACACTCATTCCGTAGTTATGAGCACTTTTTACTCGGATCTTCCCGAAGAATAGGCTTGCACGTCGACCCTATTTAAATGGATAGATGAGTTTCACACATACTCATCTCTTTATTCTTTCTCCTCTTCCCCGAGAATGAACTTTTTGAGAGATTTCATTCTCCACAGGAAAGCAATGCTTTCTAATATTCTCTTTCTGTGCACTATATCAGACATTGGTTTGCCAATCCTTAGCACCAAACTCGATGGTAAGTCCAATATAGTACACGTACCATTTTTACTGTTTTGAAGATTTTGTTTCTGACTGAACAGAGTGCACCTGTCTTTGTTTGGCCAAATACACGCCAAATGATAATGACACTTCTATTAGTTGATCTCTTTTTCCTTGCTGCTTTCTGCAGGAGCTCGACTGAAAATTTTCTTCAGAACTGGCATTGGTGATTTGGATGCTGTGGAGAATATTCTTCTGACACCTACATCAGGGAGCTCATACGCTTTTGACGCGTAAATCAGACAACTCAGAACTCTTCATGGGATAGAAGGGTCTTTTCAGGAACAGCTTTGACTGACAATTTTGTTAGTCAAAGAAAAGGAGATAGTCTTTTGACTACTCTTCCTTCTGGACATTCTATGTCTCAAAAATTGAATAAGTCTAAGAAGAAACATTCTTTAATGTCTTCTTCTACGACTTCTTCGAATTGGGCACAGAATTTGTCTAGAAAAGGTCTGTTACCAACTCCTAATCAAGGGGGTGGTTTAACTCTTCCTTCTCTGCAAATATCTTGATCAATGGAAGGAAAACTCCAAGTTTCTAAAACCAATGTGTTACCTCCAACTGATCTAAGAGCAAAACTTAATCAAATCCGTTTGAGAAGTACTTCTGGTGTTAAGAAACCGCATCAATCAGAAATGAAGATAAAAGATCCGGATGCAGAGTATGCTAGAAATTATGTGGCTCATATTAATCACTCCCTATATAATCAAGAGCCATCAATACCCAAGAACCGGAAATATACTCCTAAAAATATACAAGGAGTGTTCTCTGATCTACCTCAATCTTCACAGATAGATCTACGGGAACACCTTCAAGAGAAGAGAAGGAATAATTCTATGACAATGGATCATGCTGAATGTGACTTCCAGTCAAGAGTCATAATTCAATGCAGATGTCAATCAATGGCTCAGGACTATGTTGATCATGAATGTGATTTCCAGCCGAGAGTCACAATGCAATGCAGATGTCAAACAAAACGACAATCTGTCTTCAATCGGATTCAGTGTGAACCTATGCCTGATGAAGATGAGCCTTTGTTTGCTTCTGTCAATATGACCTCTCGGGATACTGGGGGTAAAGCTGATAGTCCAGATGGAGTATATAGAGGCACCAGAGCAAGAGTCCCGGCCTCTAGTCAGAGAACTTTGATTTCTGAAGATGATTCTGAATTCCTTGGAGAATCTAACTTCCCACCTCTTCCTACTGGGGGTAGTTCTCCTATAATTGACTTTGATGCACAAAGCAATGATTCAGAACAAACAACATCCACCAGTTCATCAAAAATCCCTCTTATATGGTTGATGGGAATACTGATGAACCTTCTTCTTCCTTGACTCCTCAAGAACAAAGGATTGCTTCTTTGGAACAGCAAATAAAGTCTATGGCTGATACTATGAAGTCGATGTATGAACTCATGGTAACTCAGATGCAAAATCGACAGACTGTACCAGATGCCATACCAATTGACACTGGTATGAGTCCAGTACAAGTTCCTCCAGCAGTACAATCCAACACTCCTGGACCAGCTCAACCAAATCCTAGTCTCTCTGGAGCTGGGGGTAGTGCTTATAATGCTGTTCCTCCTCCTAACTATTCTCTACAAGTTACAACTCCACAATCTTCCGAAGTTGTTAATGAAGAATTGAGGAATCTCAAAACTCAATTCGAAGCATTCAAACAGAAGGATGGTTTACAAAGATTAGGCATCAAGCAACCTTATCCGATAGAATGGAAGCAAGTATCGTATCCTCCTAAATACAAGTCTCCTACTATCTCATTCTATGATGGAACCACTTCTCCAAGTCAGTTTATTAATCACTTTGAAGTGATGACTGATCAATTGCAGCCAAGTGACGCCCTCCTTACTCGGGTGTTTGTTGGATGTCTCAAGGGAACGGCTTATGAATGGTATAGAAGTCTTCCAGATGGGTGCATTACCTCATTTGCCGGTTTCAAACAGATGTTTCTTGAACGGTTCTATGAAGGGCTCAATGACATGACTATGTCTGCTCTTATTAGAATCAAGCAGAAAAATAATGAAACTACAGAGGATTTCATTGAACGATTTCGAAGAGAAGCTCTGAAGATGCCTCTTGGAACTCCCGATGCTGTCACCATCGACACATGCAAATCAAACTTGTTGCTAATCATCAGCATGTGGACAGGATCCACCCAATTTTAAGACTGGCCTTCTTTCATAGTTAGTGCCAAGGCCGCAGAAATTAGTGCTGAAACCTTCAAAGGTTTAGGAGTGCAGATGACTCCCAAAGAAGCAGGTCAAGGTACTAACAATAATGCTAAATCCAATGCTCGTAAAGGAAAAGAAACTCTTGAAGTTAATCTTCAGAGCAAATATGCATCAACTGTTCAAACTTCTCCTACTTCTACAACCCAACAAACAAGAGCACCTCGCCCCAAGGAAGAATACTCTTTCGATGATGGTGATGTCCTTGGTATCTTTGAATGTCTGCTGAAAGGTAATAAAATACAATTACCTGAAATCAAGAAACCTGATGAAGCTGGTAAGACAGATCATCCCACATACTGTCCATACCACCGAATGTTGGGTCACACAATTCGTATATGTTATGTACTGAAAGGAAAGATCCAAGAAATGATTAAATCTGGAGCTATTTCTCTTACTCCGAAAGAGAAGACCGTCACCTCCAACGTCGTCTCTATGCAATTCGAAGATTTCCCTCCTCAACTCCTTGAAAGTGGGATCGTTCCTATTCCCAAGGCAACTCTTGAAATAGTGAATATTCCTCTTCCACAATCTGAAGGATTAGTGCCAATCACTTTAGAAACAGGAGAAATCATGTGGATTCATCCTGATCTAATGGCAGATTTTGAATCGCCTTCTCCTCAAAAGACTACTTCTCGAAAGTCTAAGAAGGCTGGAAAGATTAAGTCATGTCATATGACTTCTCTTGGATCTATCTCTGACACAGAGCCAAAAGAGAAGGAAGAAGCACTTGCTGGTGCTACTCGAACAGGAAAACCTTATCTAAAGGATTATTCCAAGAATCCTGAGGATACTCCTGATATCCCTCATGTTGATAAAGACACTCCTAATATTCCTCCTGAAGAAGAATCATCCACTGTACCTGTTCCTTCAACTACCCCAGTTGAACCTGCTCCTTCCAAGCCCACGGCTCTTGAGAAAGGCAAACAACAGGCTCGGTTTGATAAACCAATCAAGAAGTCCCCTCCTCTTGGGCTTCAGAAGCCTTATAATTTTGATATTCTAGCTCAACTTGCTAATACTCCAGCTAGAATGTCCCTCTTTGAACTTTTACGTCTTTCTAAAGAGACTCGGAAGACGTTAAGTGAAGCACTTCTACAAGCTAACTCTTGTCTTGCACAATTGAAGAAGCCAGATGCAGAACCTGCCACTTGCTTACATTGCAACAGTGTATTGGAGATTATCCCAAATATCACCTTTACACAAGATGACATGCTATTGGAGGATAATCGACATGATCGGCCTCTCTATTATACCGGTTATATCGACACGATGAAGATAGATCGTATCCTTATTGATCCAGGGTCTGCTATAAGCATAATTCCAAAGAGCCTGTTGGATGAATTAAAAATCCCTCTTCACAAGCTTTCCAAGACGGTTACTACTATCTTGGGATTCAATCAAAGTCGAAGCGAGCCTTTGGGAAAGATTCATCTGAAGCTTCAAATAGGCGATTTCAGATCTAAAGTCACTTTCTATGTGATCGAGATCGTAGGATCCTACAATCTTCTTCTTGGGAGGCCCTTTCTTCATGAAAATAATGTGGTGCCTTCTACTCTTCATCAGTATTTTAAATACATTGATAGCAATGGAAGAGTACAAAAAGAAGTTGCTGATATAAATCCCTTCCATGGGGTTGAAGCCTATTTCAATGATTCTCGAATGTACAAAGAAGAGTATACAAGGGTGATACAAGCTATGGAGAAAGAGGATTCACAAAGTGAGACTTTAATAATTCCTGTTAAAGGTCGAACTACTCAGCAACAATCTCCCAAACCCTCTGGAGAAGGTTCTTTCATCATTCCGGTGAGTGGACGAATTTCTCCATTACCTCAGTCGTCTACTCAAGATACACTGATCATTCCTGTCAGTGGACGTACTGCAGTTCCTGCATCTTCACATGTGAAACAGGATACTCTGCTAATTCCAGTTGGAGGGCGGATTACTCTTCCATCTCAAGCTTCAAGGGAGCTCACCTCTTCTGAGCCATTTGTTGTCGATCTTAATCGAAACAACGCTTCTTCTCGTTCATCTTCTCCCCCTTTAGTCATTGACTTGGCTAAGATCTCTAAGGCTCAGCCTTCTCCCAATGTAAATATTGCTGCTTTTACATTTAATGAAAAGTCTCCATCTTTGCAGTATGTTGATGTGTGTAATTATGTTCATAGTTATTTACATTTGTTAGATGACTTGAGCACAATTGTCACTCCCCGTTCCCAGAATGCGTAGTCTTATTCATGTACAACTCATGTGTATTTATTTTAGTATTTATCATGTATTACCCTGTATTTAAATTCCTTTAATTCATGTTAATTAAGTTTCTGTTAATTAATTATCTGCTCTTTAATTCTTATGTTAATTTATTTCCTGCAATTAATTTTCCGTAATTTATTTCTGCATTTTATTTCCTGCAATTTACTTCTCTGCTTTAGTTTTATTTTTGGTTAGATGAGCCCCTTAAACCCGACCCATTAAGAACCCGGCCCAACTCCCACCTACCACCCCTTTGCTACTTAAAGCTACCCTCTCCCTTCTCTCTCCTCATTCACTCCTTCTTCACCATTACTTCTTCTTCTTCTTCCTTTCATTACTCTCTCCACCTACCAACTAGGCAAGTACATCTTGCTCTACATGAGGACCATATTTTATGGTTCAATATTCTTTCTCTCATGATTCTAAGAGAGTTTAGTGCTTAGTATTTTTGATTTCATTGGTTCATTTCTTGTAGATCTAAGTTATTGTATTTTCAGTTGTCTATGGATTTTGATCTAGCAAACTCCTTTGTTCTCAAGATTTGATGGTTCCATGTCGTAGAGCAGTTCATCCTACCCAATTTTGACCTTTGGAAAGTTGGATTCGGACTTATTTTGACAGAGTTATGGACTTTTGAAGCTTTGGGGTGCAACCATGGAGTTCTTGCTGTTTGGAGAAGACTGTGAGCAGTGTACACTAGCTTTTTAGCTTGTGTCACTGAGCTGTGCGCGCTCTTTAGCGCAGTGCAGTATGGAGTCCATACGCTGCCTTTTTAGGAAGCGTGTGTCTTGCATACGCTACCTTTTGGAAGCGTATATCGTATGGAGTCCATACGCTACCTTTTGGGAGCGTATAACTTGCATACGCTGACTTGAATGGTCAGGAGTCGTATGGAGTTCATGCGCTACCTTTTGGGAGCGTATGACTTGCATACACTGACTTGAATGGTCAGGAGTCGTATGGAGTCCATACGCTGCCTTTGGGAGCGTATGACTTGCATACGCTCACTTGGATAGTAAGGAGTCGTATGGAGTTCATACGCTGCCTTTTGGAAGCGTATGACTCCCATACGCTAGCTTGGCTTGAGCGTAGCTTGACCTGGGCGTACGCTAGCTTGAGCGTAGCTTGACCAGAGCGTACGCTGGCATGAGCGTAGGCTGACATGAGAGTAGCCTGCTTACCCTGGATCTTCTATAGATTGTTACGCTGGCATACGCCTTTTTGCATAAACTTGATATAATCATGATATGTTGATATTTCTGTTAATTATAGATTGTTACGTGGGATGTACCATGTGTCATGAATTGAGTTATAGATACCCGGATTGACTAGAATTAAACCCTGAGAGTTGTAGACTCGACCCCACTGAATGCTAGTTGACTTTCATGCCTTGCCACCATTGATAATGATTGTGATCTTGACTAAATTGATCATGCGTTCCTAATTGGAACCAAGAGACTGGCTAGTCGTCTTATTGAATGAAATGAATGAGACACGTTCATGTTATGAACTATTGTACTCGACTGGCTGATCCCGAATATTGACATACATGCACATGCAGGCTTCAATCTATTTATTTATTTATTTATTTAGTTATTTTTCTACAAAAGAAGCATGTGTATTTTATGGTCAAGGCATGATTACCGTGGATAGATTTGATTGTTGCATTACGCTTTGTAAGACCTGCAACCTAACCGTACTGGTATCGTTGTAGAGTTGTGCATATCGTACCCCGTACGAAAGTACTCATTTGAATGACCATGATCCACGGCATGGGATTTCACTCAACGTAGAGACTATTAAGTTAAATAAAATAATGATTGCATGGAGAGAATGGATTCCCGAATTCTTACATGGCAGCCCCCTTGGGACGAGTAGTACCCGACGGGCCGGCTGGTTCCCACAGATACTGTAAATCTGCCACACGGGCAGGGAATAGTATCTGCTTTTATTATTATTGTATATTGTATATTGACGGGCGTCCTGCTAGGACTCGTCTAATTCATGCATAGGCCAATTGATCGACTGGATAGACTAGCCTTGCTTGCACATAGTAAGAACTGAGGAATCCCTAATTGCATTATTCCAGGATAACTTGGAACTCATAATTGCAAGCCGTAGGAGTTGATTGGCCGTTCAAGACGATTTGTTTGTGCACTGTACTCTGTTACCTAACTGGGATGATCAGAATGTCAGGACATGACGGGCCAACTTCTGTCCTTGTTTGGTTGAAAGGTTGGTTCGAAGTGTCTTGATGTGATGTGAGTTCTAGTAGCCAGCAGAGATCTATTTATCATATTTCACATTACTGGTTTTAGTTCTCATGTCATGCTTCCTTGTGGTACTTGCTATTAGAGGTCTAACCTCTCTGGTTTTGCATGGCCAGATTTAGAGCCAGTTCCCGAGGATCCAGCTTACTTCTACCTCCAAGATGGTCAATACTAGAGGAATGATCGCAGGAGGCCTTGAGTGGGTTCCTTAACTTCACCACTCGTTTTGTTATCTACTTTATACCTTGCCGTTTGGCACCGACATGTTAGTCGGATTGTCTTGTACTTACTTTTGCATAATTGTAATTAAGTTAGACTGCAGCTGATAACAATTGTGTATACTTTTGCTACATCAATCTGGCTATGTTTTGTAAAGCCAGATATCAAGAACATTTTGACTGAGCGTTTGGGACGCCTTACTGCTTTATCTCATATGTTCTCTATTTCTTTTTCTTGTTTGAATGGTTGAGACAATAGATGTGTAATGACCATAGTAAGACTTTTATGTAGAATGCACCCCCTCGTTTGGTTAGACAGCATTGATCGTATTATACGGTATTCATCTACCCGTAATACGTAGCTGGCTGAGTTATTCCCCCGCTCTCCAGTATTCTGGTTCTGGGGCGTGACAAGGTTTTAGTGGTGGCCCATGCAGGTCTGATTTCAGACTTGTGGCGTGTTTTGATTTATAGGATGTCTCAATCACATGTGTTCCCCCTTGATCTCATGATTCGTTGTTCTCAACCCTTGCTTAACATTCCGGTATCCTTTGACTTCATTGATCCTTCATGTCCGGTCGTTTGATTGTTCTCTTGTCCCTTTTTCTTAGGGGCACCTCGTCCGCATCTGTCAGAGCTGGACAGCAACAACATGGACAGCAATATGGACAACCTGATCCTGTTGGTCAGCAACAAGGGCCAGTCTCACCTCAGGAGGCTACTCAGGAAGAAGTGATCGTGGAAGCAGCAGCTGGATCGCAGTATCCGGATGTTCTACCCCCACCAACAGTTCCACCTACCCAAGTGGACACACCAGCCCTTCTGGAGATCATGAGAGGAATGATGGCTACTCAGCAACATCAGATGCTGGCCCAGCAACGCATGCACACTCAGCTACAAGAGCAGAATGTACTACTCAACCAAGGATTACAGACGGCTTTGGAAAGAGGAGTGAGGACAGATTCAGGAGCGTCAGCCCAGTTTTGCAAGTACAACCCCCGTCGTTTCGAGGGCACGGAGGATGCCATCTCAGCAGATGCATGGCTTAAGGATATTGAGGCTATCCTGACAGCCGCTAAGGTACCGACAGAAGAACGTGTGGATCTAGTGAAGTTGTTACTTCAGGATCTCGCACGTGATTGGTGGGAAGCAGAGGAAGTAGGCATCAGACGTCCCGTTGCATGGGACAATTTCACAGCAAGATTCAAGACGAAGTATTATGGAGTTGTGGCGCAGTTTGAGCTACAACAGAAGTTTATCAGCCTCAGGCAGGCTGGCAAGACCGTAGATGCTTATGCAGCGGAGTTCTGCAGATTGAGTAGGTTTGCCCCAGAGATGGTAGCAACGGAGCGCCAGAGGGCGATGAGGTTCCAGCAAGGGTTTCATCTTGAGCTCTTGCAATTGATAGAAGGGCACAATTACCAGACTTTTGATAAGATATTGACGGCAACCCGCAGGCATGAGATTACCATTCAGAGGCTTGCGGCAAGGACTGGAGGTCAGAAGAGATCCCACAGTCAGATTGAAGGAGGAGGGGGAGCAGCGCCCCGAACAACAGCACCATCCCCTGGCATTCGTATCCACGATGTGGCGATACGAGGGCCAGCACCACTACCCAGGCAGCAGCAACAGCAACAGAGGAAGAACCAGCAACCCCCGGCGGGCTGCACTTATTGTGGGAAGATGGGGCACACTAGAGATGTGTGTCGGACATTGAATGGACTGTGTCTGATATGTGGAAACCCAGATCATCGGGTTACCACATGTCCCATGAATTCGAGGTCAGGAGGACCAGGGCAGCAGTTTCCTGCTCTGCCAGCACCAGGGGCAGGGCAGTATCAAGGACCAGCATTGGCAGTGAGGCCGTTGGCGCAGCGTCCGTTAGTATCACAGGCTCAGATATTTCGGCAGCAGGGGCCGCCGATGCAGCAACACCAGCATAGACCACCCCAACATCATCAAGGCAGGGGCCAGCAGCAGCACCAGGCTAGGCCACAACATGGGAACCAGCAAGGAGGTCGACGGCAGGCATTCACACTGTCCTTGGAAGAGGCATTAACATTGGGAGATGTTGTGGCAGGTAACATTCTCGTCGCCTCATATCCCGCAATAGCATTATTTGATTCGGGAGCATCGCACTCATTTATATCTGCACAATTTGCGACACGACTAGGAGTGGAGTTCGAGACATTGCCAGGGAGGTTGAATATACTCACTGGTAATGGGCTCGTGGGAGTTAGTAGAGTTAGTTTAGCATGTAGTGTTGTAGTGTGCGCGTATCCTTTACCCGCCCAGTTGATAGAATTTCCCGTTGGAAATTTCGACGTGATCTTAGGCATGGACTGGCTGAAAGACAGTCATGCGATAATAGATTGTCGTAGTAGAAGTGTATCTTTTGATATTCCAGGCATGGAGAGGTTCACCCTAGTCAGATCAGAGGCAATTCAGCAAGAGCAGGGAGTAGTAACGGCAATGGAAGAAGTTCAGATTCCGAAGGTAGTTGAAGAATTTCTAGACGTATTTCCCGAAGAACTTCCAGGTCTACCACCGGTAAGAGATATTGAGTTCAGCATAGAATTGGCACCTGGAACTAAACCAATATCAGATCGGGTTTACAGAATGGCGAATTCAGAGCAGGCCAAGGTGTATCAGCACATAGAGGAATTGAAGGAGAAAAAGTTTATCCAAGCTAGCATATCGCCATGGGCAGCACCAGTGGTACTTGTGGGGAAGAAGGATGGATCATCCAGATTGTGCATCGATTACAGGAAGCTTAACGCGGCAACAGTAAAGAACAAGTACCCATTACCCAGGATCGACGACTTATTTGATCAGTTGAGCAAGGCTAGAATTTTCTCCAAGATAGATCTTCGTTCAGGGTATCATCAGGTGAGGGTTCGGAAGGAGGATATTCCCAAGACAGCATTCAGGTGAGTTCTTAGTAATGCCGTTTAGTTTGACCAATGCTCCAGCAATATTCATGGATTTGATGAATCGCATCTTTATGCCATACTTAGACCAGTTTGTCGTTGTGTTTTTTGACGACATTCTAGTATACTCTGCTAGTGAAAAGGAGCATGAAGACCACCTCAGGAAAGTGTTGCAGGTTCTAAGAGAGAACCAGTTGTATGCCAAGCTCAGTAAGTGTGAATTCTGGACGGATCACATTTCATTTTTGGGTCATATTGTATCAGGAGCTGGAGTAGCAGTGGATCCCAAGATATTTATTAGTGAAAGTCTCTCAAATAATGAAGCGTCACATTCATCAAACGGTTCATCCGTTCATTTATTACATTCATCCGACGGTTCATCCGTTCATTTATTACCACCGACGGTTCACCTGTTCATTATCACCTGACGGTTCATCCGTTCATTCATCGTCATCCGATCATTTTGATATCTGTTATCCACAGTAGAAATAGATATTCTATATTGTATCATTTTCTTAGCAAATTTGATATTTAGAAAATCATGTCCATATTACTTCTGAATTTTCTATCTTAGTATCATATTTTTGAAAATGATATCCAGTCTTTTGATTCTCGAGTCCAAAGATCATGAAAAATTGAGTTCAAAGATATTTTTATGTCTGAATTCTATTTTTTCTAATCAGTATTAAACTAAGATCATCTCTGGTTTAATATCATTTGATAGAATTACAAAGTTCATTTGCATATTCTATTCTATTGACATGTGTCATATATTATTTACCTCTGAAAACATTTTCTATGAATACACCATTATCACAATAAAGTAAAAAATTAGATCAAAAGTTTTTATTTGCTTTCATTTCATAATCAAAACATGGAATACAAGTGAAAGTGAAAATAAAAAAAAGAGAGGGATTCACTTATTCGGAGTTATCAGCTCCCTGATACGATCTAGAACAGCATTCAGTTTCTCTTCATGAGTTTTTCGAACTCTTTCCGCTGCTTCAATTGTAACATTCTTTTCATCAAAAATAATGATAGCAGACTGGCGACGGTTGACTTCTTCAATCTATTCCGCCTGCATCTGTTCTCGTTCCTTCTGAAGAATTTCACATCGTTCAGCTTCAGAGATATAAGCAGCAGCAACCTCAGCTTGTTCTGTTTCCATGACAGCAATGCGCTCTTGCAGTCGAGCTAATTCCTCTTTCAATTTCTTCAGCTCTTCAGTCTTGGACGCTTTATCCTTCTCCAGAAGCTCTACTCTTTGACGAGTAGCTAATATTTCTTCGCCCTTTTCTACTAATTTCTCAGTAGAAGAGGCAAGAAATGCTTCAAGAGCTGCTTGTTGGGACTGTGCTTCATGCTCTAGTTGATTAATTTCAGTTGCAGTTAAAGATTGAAGATCTTCCTTCTTAGTCTCCCAGTATTTTCGGATAGTTACTTCCAATTCATCCAAGAGATGTTCGAAGAATATGCACTGAGATTCACAACCAGCATGTCGCAGCACCATGAGCAGGAACTTGACCATAGTTCGAAGATCAGAAAAGGGCATAGCTTCATCCTTCAAGAAACGTCTAGAATATGTATCTAAATATGAGTAAATGATCTCCGGATACATTCCCAGGGTTCTTGCTAGCCCAGTCTCAAATCCAGGAGTCGCTGTCATCATGGAAGAAGAAGCTTGAACATTCTCTATCCTCGGAACAGAAGTATGTACGACCGGAAAAGTTAAGTGTGAACTCCCTTCATCAGCATCAGCCTGGATAAGCGGAGCATGAGTCGAACTCATTGCTGCAGCAGTTCCTACAGTTAAAGAAAAATGTAATCAGCATTTAAAGAAAAAAAGAAACAGCGGAAACAGAATTTAAAATAAAGTTCTACCTGGCTGAGGTTCATATTCGGTATGTGGAGGGAGTTTTGCTTCTTCTCGCAGCCGGTCCATGATTGTATCCGATACCTGCTTTATATGGCTGCTTCCAGCTCCCGAATTACTGGGTACTAGAGTATTGTTCGGTGATTGAGCGGGTTCAGGGCTAAGTTCCATTCTGTTCCCCTTGACTTTGTCTTCATCATAAGGAGTAGAGGTGCCAGCATGCCAGTCTTCTCCTCCTTCAGCTTCTTCTTTTTCTTCTTCATCTTCAGGACGAGCTTCTGATTCGGAGTCAATGATATTCACATCTTCATGAGTCTCAGGGACAACGACAATAGCAAGCTCAGTGTTGACTGCCGCCGGTTCAGTCCTCTCTGGAATATTGGTTCGAAGAATGATGTCTTGACAAACATTCTTCAACAAATCATCAGCAGCTGATAGCTCAGACGCCGGCACGTCTTCATCGCCTCTGGCCGAAGAAATATTTTCTTCAGCTTGAGTTTCAGGAACTTCTGACTGTTTTGTCACTTTTTCTGGAGCTGGTTCTTCTTCAGAGTAATCCATCTGGTCATCCAGTGCTTGAATGACGCCCTCAGTCCCATGCTCAAATGGGATCATCCTCGTCTCCGAGGGTTCAATAGCTACTCCACTTGTGGTCGGAGCAGTTATTTTCCGAGCTTGAGCAGACTCTACTTCAGTCTGTTCATCATCAGACTCGGTCTTCTCAGTAGAAACTGCTTCGTTGATTTCTGGCAAAACTCCTCCACTCATGATTGTTTCTAGGAGTTTGTTGCCCTTAATTTTGCTGACAGACTTCTTGACATATTTGCCTCCCGACCTCCTTATCAAAGGAGCGTCGTCTTCATCAGTCTCTTCGTCTTTATCAGCGGCATCGTCCTCATCAACTGAGATACTGCCTAAAGATGACGTAGCAGTCACTGAGACTCCTTTCTTCTTTTTCTAAGATGTTGGAGACCTAGTACTCCTCTTGGAGATGGTCTCAGATTCATCGCTTCTCTTCCTCTTAGAAAGAGATACGAATATAGGGGGGAGAACTTCATCAGAAAAATTTCCCTCCTGAAACAATTCATACAGAGGTTCAACCTCCGTTGTCTTATCTTCGGGTTCCGGAGGGAAATATTGAATAACAGTCCTCTTCTTTGACCTCTTCGATTCATCCTCCGCAACAAAGGTCTTCAGATTGAAACTCGGCCTAAAAGTGCTCGACGACACATAAAAGCGAGCATATGTATAAAGCATCTTTGGCCCCGAGCTAGATAAAGGATTAGGCATAGAGAATACAACTTTTGTATCCCTAGCCGCAAAATATCTCCAAGCTCGAGCTCCGTCGACAAGCCTTCCACGAGCAGATAAGCAAGAGGTGGCGTTCCCAACGTGAAGTTGATCATAACCGAATTGCCTAGCAAATCGGCTTGGTAAATATGGCTCCAGATACGCCATTTCTTCATGACGATACACTAGATGGGAAGGCCGTATCCTCTGCAACCACTGAAAGGCTACATCGTCTAACCTGTTCCCCATATCTCCGTCCATCATATTTAAGGGCATGCTCTCATAGCCCTGTGGTGGAGGGACACATTGGATAGACCAATGTGATGCCCGATTCAAGACATTTCTGCATTCTGGGAGGGTGTGAACCTTCCAGAACGTCTCTCCAGAGTACCTCTCCAGAAAAAGACTGCTACTTCCTCCTGCCCCTGGAGGTATCAGACCATCATGATGAAGGAGAAGCCAACCATAAAGATACGTAAAGGGCATCTCTATCCTTGGAAATTCTTCAGTCATCATCCTCTGAGCAGACAGCATGTTAGTGACAAAATTCCGAAGACCCGCATTCAGTCTACAGGTCATCGCCGATAATAAATCTAGCTTGTAACCATACACAAGGCGCACCGCTGCAAAGATAACACCTCTGTGTATCCTGTCCAAGGAGCTGGAGCCAGGAACGATGAATCTTCTTAACCACAGGGATAGGAATCCGGCCAGATGACCGTTCCTTGACAGACTCTTTCCACTCTGTCTAACATAAGAGTTGAAAGTGGTTCCAGCTTTGAACTCATACCAGTCTTCAGTAATAGTGAAATCCTTGCAATCATATTTCTCCATCAGATAAATGATTTCACCTTCAGAGAGAGGTTTGAAATTGCTGATCTGGTACCATCTCTTCTCGCTTATTTTCTTATCATCCTTTTCACGGTTCATGAAAATATAGGACATCCACTTCTGAATGTGGTTGCCAGCTTCATCCTTGGAACCCTTGTAATATAGAGTACATGTGCCAAAATGGCACATCATCTCTTCAAATAGATGGACCATCTCTGGGTTCTTCTCTGACAGAAAGTTCAGCTCTTCTGTCGTAGGAACATATTCCTCATACGGCAACGAGCCTGAAGGCAGGTGTGAGATGTATTCCATCTCATGAAGGGCGAAGCCCATCTCTCCTTTCGGAGTCATAAAGGTCCCCGTCCTATGGTTGTATCTCTCAACCAAAGCCAGGAATAGGAAGGGGTTGGGCTTGAAGCCGTAGGATGAATTGACGACGGCATCGTAAAGATTAATCTTCTTCAGCTCAGTCGCAAAATTTTCCAAAGCCCGGTGGACCAAAGTCCTCCATCTCACATTCTTCTGATTCATTAGGCCGTTCATCCTCGACGTCGAATCGGTAGGATAGAATGCATTCTTGTTTGACATGAATTCGTTTATGAAAATGGGCATCCTGAACGGCATCAATATGGATGAATCTTCAGGTGGTATGCATCCAGGCTTCAAACCCCGAAACACTGATACATGATCCTCCGGGGCACTGAAAAATCCCTCTTTCCTGTAAATAATACGGCTTGCCTTCGCCTGCTGATATTCTGTCAAATACCAGGACATCTTTCTTGGATAGCTGGCATGCATAAGTCTCATGATTGATAAGCCTCTGGAAACCTTTGGCCAGTACATGGGTTGTTTCACATCCCCTTCGAAGTAGAAGCACACCTTCTCTCTGATGCCCTTCGGCTGAGATTTCTGTGCTATGGCATCTCTGAACAAGAATGCTGGTTTCTTGTAGGATACCATATCCAGACTCTGAAAGGGTTGTCCATTCATTAAGCAGAGTAAAATGGTATGATCTTGATTGGCCAACAATGATAATCTTGCTTCAGGAAGATCAAATTGAGGGAATTGTACATGAGATAGATCATGCTTAAATGAGAAACTCAAACACCCTTCATATTCTGCTTCTTCGCTTTGGATGTTCACTACAGAAAATGACAGAAGACAAAGTCAGATATATCTATGTCTATGCGTGTATTACAGTATTTGAAAGAAATTTCAAAAGTCACGCAGACTCTATATGGATATACTACCATAACATGCTGAGTGATTTATTCACGCGGATGATTAATTCACGCAAAGTCCAGACAGATTAAGATGAAAGTCACGCATCATTGCCAGAATCACATTTAAGTGAAAATGACAAAAACACGATGACAGATCAAGACTAATCTATCCAGAAGATGACTCTCAGAAGTCTGCGTGAATAATTTAATATTGACATCTCTGTCAACATGTGAAAAATTATGCAGCGTCATCATGAAAGCTGCGTGACTATTTCAACATGGACATTTCTGCCAACGTGAAAAGTCACGCAGAATCATGAGAGTCATACTCCTTTGCGTGGAACACAGAGCTTCGTAAACACGAAGATGTGAAGTATGGCCGACCCTAAAGAGGGGGGCATACTTTATTAATATCCTTTTCCCTAAGAAGGGGGATATATTTCTGAAGTTTATTATCTTAAGATCCTAAAAAATTCTATGTGGAGTTCATCTTCATCAAACTCGTCTTCAACAGTTCATGTTTTTCTATCACTTACGATGCATAGGAGCTTGCGGGACTTCCTGTCGAGGAAGTCTGTCAGTAGTGGCACGCGAAGAAGTTGCAGGGGCTTTCCCCTTGGCCTGAGCATCAGCTTTCTTGGGAGCCATTTCAGCTGAGAAAGGAGAAGAAGAAGTCGGGGAAGAAGGCGTTCGTCGGGGAAGATGAAGTTCTCTTCTGTGGGTTCTCTCTTTCAAATGCAAGTAAAGAAGGAAAGAAGTAATCTATGGCTTATTTATAGGCTCATGAAGAATTCCAAACGGCCCATCATGATTTGCCTCGATTTAGGAGCTTGATACGGGATCCTAACTGCACAGAATCCCAACAATCCAATCATTTAGGGATAAATATCTCTTTAAAGTCATCTCAGCGTGACTAAATTCATTTTAAACATCTCGATTTCAAAGTATTTTGAAATTTTGAAGTCTTTTCAACTTTCGAAAACTTTGAAGGGGGTTTTGTAGGCCTTAAAAATGAAAGTCATACTGAGTTGATCAGAACAAGTCCAAAAGTCACGTTGAGTTGATCAGGACAATATTTAAAAATTACGCTGGGAGACAGCTCATCATTTTGTCAGAGGGTCATTATGACTGACAGCACGACAGTCGAAGAATGTTTTCTCGTATGCCACGTATGCACAGAACTTGAGAGATCACAGCCGACTATTGTGTGACTTTCGAAATCTTCTTCAGCAAGACTCAGCCTTCGTCAAGTTGGCGTACCAAAAGAGCTTCTTGTCATTTAATGCGACTGACAAAAGCAATCACTGTCAGAGATTTTGTGTCAGTCGAGGCACGTCAAATCAAGACAGCTGGCAGTCCTGCCTCAATCGTGCGTGGATTTTGAGCCTTCTGACTCAAGTCTGCCTGTATTGTGAACTTATATGTTCCTTCCCAAAGTCCGCGTATATTTTGAGCTTTCTGTCTCAAGTTTGCAAGGATTCTAAAGTTTTTTGCTCCACATCTGCGTGGATTGTGAAGCTTTCTGCCCCAAGTCTGCATGGATTGTGAAGCTTTTTGCCCCAAGCCTGCGTGGATTCTGAAGCTTCTTGCCCCAAGTTTGCATGGATTTTGAAGCTTTCTGCCCCGAGTCTGTGTGGATTTCGTCTTCAACAAGTCTGCGTGGATTTCATCAAATTGGAGTATGTGGCAGCCATGCCACTGATCTCTCGCCTGCGTGTCCTGTAACTTGCACACGACTCATGCATGATTGCCATGTGTCCAACAGTTACAGGCCACGTCCAGTAACTGCTCACAACCTTGCGTATGTTAAATCCTGCGTGATTTTCAACTAGGCACAGGCTGTGAAGACAGTTATCCTTTCAGTTATTTTTGACTCTATAAATAGAGTTCTTTTTCTCATTCATTGTACAGATACATAGTTATCTAACTTACTGTCAAAATTTTGAGAGCTTTTCTTCTTCGCATAGTCCAAGGGATAAAGCGATCGTCTTCTAGATCGGATTCCTACAGTTGTAATTTTCCCAAATACACAATAAATAAAGTGAATTTATTTATGGAAAACAACCGGTAAACCAAAATATAGACAAATGATAAAAATGTACTACCAATAATCAAATAAATAGAATTGAATGATCAGAAAGATAGAAAATAACCGGGTGGATACAAATCCACTACCAAACAGCTATAAAAAGTGTGTCCAATAATAGTCAATATAACATAACACAAATTGTCAGTACTTGTATAAAATAAATACCTAAAGACCCGACAATGGGTCACCAACACAATAAATGAAAATAAGTCCAATAATGGACTACGCCTGGTAAAGATGAGAAGGAGGAGGAGGAGTAGGCAGTCCCAGTATCTGGGACGTCATAAACCTATACTGTGTCAGGGTCAGCATCACCGGTGACGACTCATCAGTAGAAGAAAGACGAGGTAGTGGAACCTCTACAGTCGGTGTGGATGCTGACACACGATCAGGAAGTGTCTACTCCATGGCTAGCAGTCTAGAGTTGGTAGAATCCATAAGAGCTGCCAGCCTCGAAACCTGCTCGCTAATAGCCACCTGCGACCCGTGCAACGCATGAACAGCAAGATCCGCCCTCTCCTACATCGCCTGAACGGCACGATCCATCCTCACGCCCGTCTTTCTAATGGTGTGCTCGAGCATATCAAATCGTACGGTGAGGGCTACATCGTCCGTCTGCGGCTGAGACTGGGGCTGCTCCGTAATCCTCCGCAATCGCTCATCATGCAGCCCAGTAAGCTGGCGACAGAGTTCCTCCTGTGTGTGCTGTGGGGAATACACACTGGCAGAGGGGGCCCTAGATGAATGTGTTGCCACAAGGGTGCCGTAGGATCCCGTACCATAGTACGTACCCCATTGAAGACCACCTACAGCGGTTATCCAGAGCTCGTCCATCGTCCGAATCGGAAGGGGCTGCGAGGAAGTACCAGCCCCTTCCTCCGTAGGTGCACTCTCACGCTCTAGCCTAAGAAACTCATCATAGAAAAGTACGTACCTCAATAAGTATAATATTTACTACCAACCTAGTTATTCCCCGTCTATGGATATATATTGCATATTTTTTAAGTTATACTGAAGTTAGTGACACGTAAAGTAATATTTACATAGCTCTGCGTGGCCCGATCATCGATGAGCTTTCCGTCCTTTCGATGGGTGGCCAGGAAGACGGTCACCATGTCGGGGTTCACATCCCTCTTTATCTGTTATAATAATATGTTTGTTATTGAAATTAAACATTTTATTCCTACTTTTATTAAAATATTATATTATATTAAAACACATACCAGGCGACAAAAATGTTCTATAATGGGAATTGAGCCACCACACCACTTCCCTGCCCTCGTCCTAGCCGTCTTTGCCTTCTCCGACCGTTCCTTATACCTAGGAGCGTCGAATCTTGCCTTTATGGCAGTCCAGTGCTCGGGCGTGATCCAACCTTGGATCAGTTTTCTGGAGCGAACTAAAGCCTTCTGGTCGTCGATCGCATCCCGGATCAACTTGGCGGCAACGACAGGGAATTGCTTCTCGATCGTTTCAGTCCAGTATGGTGGATAAAAATATGTTTTCTACAAGAATTAAATTAGTTAGTTATATAATATGCATAAAAGTTGATTTATACTAAAAGTAATATACTTTAGTTACCTTAAAGTGGATAAACCAGAATGCCTTCCTCTCGTCCGAGGCATTAGAGTAGTTGATCCAAGGGCCCCCGAAGTTGGGCCTCAGAAATAGCCCCAATGCCATCTGAACTAACGAGGGACGATATATACACAACGATAATTAAATTCATGAATATATGGATATAATTATATATAAATGTTAACTAATTAACTTACTTTGTAGGCCCGTCGGACCAAATCTCCATCCTCGTTTCGTCCGGAGGGGTGCATGGGGATCGTTCGGATCATATGGAGACGGCATAGGTGTGACCTCCTCTACCCGCTCCTCCGTCTCCATAGTGCTGTCCGTAGGAGAAATGCTGCAGGACGGGCTAGGATCAGGCCTAGAACTGTCCATCCTAGGAGTACTGCAACGTACCGTCGATACAGACGGTGATCTGAGTGGCTGGTACACTGGAGTACTAGGAGGCGAGGGACCGACACCGTTATCCACTAACGGAGTACCATTCCGTCTACCGGTGGAACCTCTAGCTCCATGGGATACTCTTCTTCCTCCACGGAGGTACGATCCTCTGCATCCTGCCATACCAGATAGAAATAGATATCTACAAGATAATAACCATACATTTAATATATCATAGTTTACATAAAATAGACCCGGAGCAACCCTCCGTTGAATTTCTAGATAATAAACATGCATTTAATATATCATATTTTATAAAAATAGACCCGGAACAACTCTCCATTGAATTTTTAGATAATAACCAAGTCTAGATAATAGCATCCAAAAACATCCAAGTCTAAATAATAACCATGTTTAGAAAATAAGAAACATCAAGAGTTGTAAAAACATACAAGTCTAACACAGAAATAAGGCTACCGAAAATAAATCCAGTCAAAAGTCATATCATATTGGGAGCCCTCTTCGTTGGCGTAGAGAGATCTCCCTCCTCATTCACTGCACATAAGTAGGATCCACGCCATCAAGATTAATATCCATAGGAGCTGGATGACTGGAACTCCCAGTTGAACTGCCTTCTAGTGCCACCTCCTCCATCATAGCTATCTTGGCTTTAGGAATCACTTCCTCCTTAATAGTAAGAGAAAGTTCTTCCTTGACCTTCATCTCTACTTTAGGGACCACTACCTCCTCAACAGCAGGCGGAAGCACTACCTCCTCAGCATGAGGTACCACTACCTAATCAGTAGCCATCTGTGCCTCTCTCAAGCGACGTGCTCGGGTCATGGGTGCCATCTGGTAAGATTGATAGAAACATATAGATTAATTAGGGATTAAACAAAATGACAGTATTAGACGTGTAATGTGGAAGATTCATTGTTGCATGGAGATTAATTAGTGGTTAAACATATTTTACATTTTATTTTCTTTTCAACCATCTTCTAAAAATTTATCTTTTTCGTCATCCGCGTCCTTATCTTCCTCTTCCTCCTCATCTTCGCTTTCAACTACTTTATTTTTCTCTTCGGATACTTCTACCTCTTCTACACAATTAGACGTGTAATATGGAACTTTCGTTGTGTCCACGTCAACTGTATTTGTTACGAGAGGTAGCTCGTCCTCCTGATAAGTTATTTCGTCAACATCGTAGGTATTTCTGGCTTTAGTCTTGCATACTGCTCACCAGTCCAACCTAGTTGTTCCCCGTCTAGGATAAGTAGTAAAGTAAAATAGTTGAGCCTGACTTGCTAGGACAAATGGTTCGTATCCTTGATATCGACGTCGGTAGTTAATATTCACAAGACCATGCTTGTCAATTTTTCAACCTTGATCTTGGATCGGATCGAACCAATCACACCTGAACAACACAATCCTAGTCGGCTCTATGTCGTAGTTATATGTCAACTCCACAATCTCCCGTAAGATGCCCTAGAAATCATTGTCCGGATCGACATATTTATAGTTTGTAGATCGGATACACAAACAACTATTTTTGGTCGAATCAAGATCCGAAAAGTTCTCTCTAATCGGAGCATTTGTTGACTTGAACCTAAACCAATTCACACAATGGCTAGGCCAGATTTTGACGGAATAAATGGGCCCCTTGGCTAGAGTTCTAATAGACTCATTCTCTAGTATTGCGTCCAGACGATCGACCTAAATACCACAAAATAAGAAATTAAATTCAGTGTTCCGTTAATTACTGTGCAAAGTACATATACGAAAAGTAATTACTGAGCATCTTAAATATGCACTCAACCATGAAGGAAAATGACATCTCATTTCCTGTTCCAGTTCTTCATCCGTTATGTATTGTCTTCTCGACCTTACCTCATCATTAAATTTGCTGAAAATAACAACACATCGACCAATTAGTATAATAATAATATCGGATACTATTATATGCATAGATGACGTAAATATGGACGAATTAGTTACTTACCCCTCGAGCTTCTCTACTTCATCCTCGTCGTAGTTGAGTAATATATATAACTGAGTAGCCCTTAGTTCCTCATCATTCAGATATCTTTTCTTTATTTTTCTCGAAGGCTTTCGAAAAGCATTGAAGACTTTCAGTATTGCACCATTAGATTCAAGATATCCATCGTCGTTTCTCGGAGCTCTTGTTCTATTAGTAGAAATATATGGCTTGAAATACATCGAACAGAAGTTTGTAATCTCTTCGAGAACATAGGCTTCACAAATAGAACCCTCGACTCGAGCCTTATTTTTAACCTTTCTCTTTAGGTGGTTTAAATGTCGCTCAAACGGGTACATCTACCGATAACCAACGGGCCCACCAACACGTGCCTCGTAGGAAAGATGAATTGGTAAATGCTCCATGGAGTCGAAGAACCCAGGAGGGAACACCCTCTTAAGCTTGCATAATGTTACTACAATGTCCTTCTCTTGCTTTTCTAGACGATCGACAAACAACTTAGTAGAACAAAGATCTCTGAAGAATATGCTCAGCTCTGTCAACGGATCCCAAACGACCGACGGTAATAATTCCCGAAATGCGATCGGAATCAACCTCTCCTTAAATACGTGACAGTTGTGGCTCTTCATACCCGTCAATTTGCTCTCCTTCGGGTCGACGCATCTTCTTAAATTCGACACATACCCGTCAGAAAATTTTAGGCCCTGAATCTACCTACAAAGTCTTTATTTATCCTCCATGTCTAGTAAAAAAATTTCTTTAGGCTGCTTATACTTCCCGTTGCCTTCCTTTATCAAATGCAACACAGGACGTCTGTATAAATCTTCCAAGTCCAACCTGGCCTTGGGATTGTCTTTCATCTTTTCCTTTACGTCCATCACATTATTAATTATGTTGTCAACCACATTCTTCTCGATATGCATGAAATCAAGGTTATGTCTGATCAGATTGGTGCTCCAATATGGCAGGTCCCAGAATATACTTCTTTTTGTCCAATTAAGAGTGCGGCCAAATTCATCACACTTGTATCCCTTTGTAGGCTCTTCGATAGTACTTGGAAAATCCTTGAACTCCTCCCATTTCATGTCTCCGTTCCACCTCGGTGGTGGATTGGCCTTCTCCACAATGCCAGCACGAAAAGCATTTATGTTCCTCGGAAGATGGTCCTTCGGTAGGAACTGTCGATGACAATCGAAGAAGCACGGTTTTCCTCTGTGTTTCAAACAGAAAGCCTTCGTGCGGTCCATGCAATAAGAACATGAGAGACGACCATGAGTGCTCCATCCAGATAACATTCTATAGGCCAGAAAGTCGTTGATGGTCCACATCAGTGCGGCCCTCATCTGAAAGTTTTGCTTTCTGGAAACATCATAAGTGTGGGTGCCTACTTCCTACAGCTAATTCAATTCATCTATCAACGGTTGTAAGTACACATCGATATTCCTCTTTGGATTGTTCGGACCCGAAATGATAACGGTTAGGAACATGTAAGGAGTCTTCATACACATCCACGGCGATAGGTTGTACGGAGTGACAATCATTGGCCAACACGAATATTGGGAACCCGAAAGTCCGAATGGGATAAAACCGACATAGGATAGCCCAAATCTTACATTACACGGATCAGAAGCAAAATTTGGATATTCTAGATCAAAGTGCTTACATGCTTCTCTATCGGATGGATGATCCAAAACTCCATCGACATGTTCCTGCCTGTGCCAACTCATGTTCTCAGCAGTCTCCTTTACCATAAACAACCACTGCAATCGCCGCATCAAAGGCAAGTAGTGCATCGAATCGGTCGACTTCCTTGCACCGGGAGTCCTACTCGAACTTGTTGCCTTGTAGCGATCAGCACCACAAAATCTGTATGCGTCTTCATCCTTGTCGTCTTTGTAGTACAACATGCACCCATTGCGACATGCATCAATTTTTTTGTAACCCATCTAGAGAGATCTCACCATCCTCTTAGACCGGTAGAAGTCTGTAGGTAACTTTATACCTTCTGGCAAGATCTCTATAATCAACTCGATGATTCGATTGTAGCATTCATTAGACATATTGAAATCGAACTTGATGCTTAGCAGTCTTGTAACCACCTCCAACGGTGAATGATCCTTACAACCAGGATACAAAGGAGTCCTTGCATTCTCCAGCAACTCCATGAACTTCGCAGCATCGACATTCGGTGCCTCCTCAGCCGTATCATGATTGTCCAGATCGAAAGTAGGCCCCGCAATGTCAAAAACCATGTTCACCCACCCTTCGTCATAACCAGCATGGTCATGGACATCCATATACGGCAAATTAGGCTCCAGCTCCGATGCTAAAGGCACAAGTTCTCCGTGTGAGGTCTAGTGATAGTAATTCGACATGAAACCTCTCAGTATAAATGATATGTCATGTCCACTTCTGGATGATATTTCATATTGCGACATCTCACAAATGGACACTTAATTTTGGTATAGTCCATGTACTGAAGGAACGCCTTGGCGAACTGTAGGAACTGCTCTACCCCCTGTATAAATTCATCCCGCACACCGCATATGTCATCAGGATGACGATTGTATATCCATGAACGATGTCGTAGATAGTAATTCATACCCATTTGACAATTGCAAAGATAGATACACATTATTGGAGTATATTCCAAATGGATGCATAGACACATGAGTATTAAATGGGTGTCGTCACATGTTCAACAAGAAGGCCCCCTCTCTGACCCTCCCCCTGACCCCCTATACTTTCCTTTCTTGTCATTCAACTTTCTCAACATCCTATTCCGTATCATATGATATTATGAGCCCTTGAACCAAAATTTTCCCTTTGGTATTTTTTCTTAAAAATGCTTATATCTATATTCATCGTTAAATTAGTTTAGATAATAGATGTAATATAAAACAAGTTTTCAAGGTGGGCTTTTGTCAAAAACTAAAGTCCAGGGACCTTAGTACAAATACCCTTAGTTTAAATTCTCCTTTCAACCGAAACCCTCAAATCTCCTGAGTTTGAATTCAATTTGAATTCAAAGATAGCACTCTCCAAATCTTATATGAGATAAAATTGAATTCTTCTTTATCTAATTGATCAAACACTAGTGTATATATATGAGGGATTGGCAGCCGACCCCAAAACCCCTCTACAAACCCTAAACAATCCACGTTCTCACGGCTGCAAGGAACAACAAAAGGAGAGGCTAGGGGCAATCGAGTTCTTGCTTCAAACCAAAGGTAAGTTCACCTACTCTTGGATTTGCCCATTTACTGTCTCTAACAGAACACTAGGTGAGGATTGGTATATGTTTGATGAATTTCCTTGGTAAAGACATAAAGAAATTAAACTGCAATGTACAGATGGCCCTCTGGCACGAGTACAACGCTGATACAGTATACCAATTAAAAGCTAGAGTAACCTCCTTACCTCTAGTACAATACTTCTTCTCCTGTATATTGTCCTGTACCCATATGATACTACTAGGCATCTGTGGCCATGTTAGTAGAACACAAGAGTGTTCATGTAGCAGAGCATAGCCTCAGTATTAGAAAGTCCACCAATAGTAGTTGGGTACAGTAGATGTCACCCAGCCTAGAAACAGTGGGTAGGAGATGATGTATCCCTCCTGTAACTGGTACCCAATCTCGACAAGTGCTACTGGTCTAAATATCGGATACACTACTCCATGTCTGGCCTTCCTGTGTATACCTTACTAAATGTTTGCTACATAGATAGGTTGAGGAGTAACCTACCCTGACCAACGAGAACCTAATTAAGTGACCATATACCTGCATTGAGAATTTCAGTACCTACAGATGTTAGAGTATCGAGTGCATAGGGTGTATCATGAGGAGGGACCAGGGGCAGGAGTATCAGTATCCTACTTCACATTTGAAGGGGTACATCACCACAATAGTAACTAGTATCAAATTTGGGGGTTAAGTTAAAAACCTAATGGTCACAAAGGGTAGAGTTGAGTATAGGGTGCTAGTGCCACATCAAACAAGAAGGAGTCAATGCAGTATAGAAGTAAAGTCTTGTAGACAATACCAATAGGCCAGGTGTAGTAACTGATCCAAGTATGCAGAAATAAACTAAGTTTTATTTCTGATGAACATGCGAGTGTATCATAGTACAGTAAGTTCCTAAAGTATCCGAATATAGGAAGGGTAAATAGACTAATGTAAACTAGCTTTAGCTTCATAACATGATAGCAGTACTAGCCTATAAGGATACCTGACATGCCACATCCATGGGATGGATGATAGAAACACAGATAGATAAGTTAGAAAGATGGTAGTATATGACTTAGTGTAGGACAAGGGAATGGGCCAAAGTATAGTTAGAAGCATGTATAGTGCTTGCATCTTGGGATATCTGTGCACCATTAGTGGTACTAGCCTATGGATAATATAGAGATGGGCAAGAGTGAGTACAGATTGCAATATTAGGAAGGGTAGGCACTGCCTATCCTATGTAAAATAGAATTACAAAAGATATTAGAGATGTTGGTCCTTGCAATAAGTCAAAAACCCAGGTTAAGTTGTAAGTACCAGTGGTCCCCTTGGACACCTTAGTTGCTAGCACTATATTGAGTAACCGTCGTATCCATGGTTGAACTTATGGTTCTCCTCCTATCAATTGACTACTGATGTTGTTCAGACATTAAGATGGTGTCCTGTCTACATCTAATCACTTTGAAAAAAAATTGGAAATGGTTACTTGTAGCTGTTGACATGTGTGTCATGAGTAGTAGGCTTGAGTCCTGAGTAGTACCAAGGCCTAGGAGTAAGTTGTCAGATGTCCAAATAACAGTAGGATGTTTCTACAGGGTGGAGTAATGGGTACCAGTCCTAAATATAAGGGGAAGTCTAAGTCAAATTAGGATGTACCTGTGCAAGTGACTAATATGGGTCTTCCTACATACCTGCAAGAGAAAGAGGGACGAGCGCCTTCCTCTTGGGGGTTTCCTGTAGGCTGAGGGGACTTAGTGTACACCAGAAAATAACAAGTGGGCTATAGTACAGGACCTAAGGATAGTAAATGGTTGTATGCTGTGGTGAAGAGATAAATGAAGGAGCCTACACTTTGTAGCAAATGACAGTTGGTAAAAAACTAATACAAGTATATTATTGTCTTGGGTGTACCATATAGACTAAGGGAAGGCAGCAAAGTTTGGTAGTTACTAGTCAAAAAGGTTCAGGTAGGAAGCTATGAATCATGTAACAATAATGGCATATAAGTAGCAGTCATAGCCTAGTTGGAAGAGTAGACATCTACTCAGAGGCATTAGTGGCAGTAGACATATCTATTTTCTGTTGCCAATGTAACTGAAGTATTTGATTAGAGGAAGGAAATTAGTATGTGTCAGTAAGATACAAATTGATGGTTGGGATGCAGGACTATGTATCCTTGCATATAAACCATCTTCTAAGGCTCAAGTACCCAAGGTAGGACAGGATATATACCCTAACTAGTTGTAACCTATAGGTAGAGGTAAGGTCCAAGATAGTTATATAAGGTATCATATGAAAAACTATATACAAATAGGCATCCAAGAGGTAAGTTGGATGGTGTTAATAAAGCCAGAACATATATGTAGTATATATATATATATATATATATATATATATATATATATTATATATATATATATATATATATATATATAGGTGCCATCATAAGATAGTGGAAAGTGTGATTTAGGAAACCAAGCAACCCATAGAAGCATGAAGGCATAAGACCTATTAACCAATAGAGATAAGAAAGGGGCTATATATATATATATATATATATATATATATATATAGGTGCCATCATAAGATAGTGGAAAGTGTGATTTAGGAAACCAAGCAACCCATAGAAGCATGAAGGCATAAGACCTATTAACCAATAGAGATAAGAAAGGGGCTAGAAGTCTAAGGATAGATAGATTGCTAATTTCTTTTATTACCGTATTGACACCGTAAACTCTAAAAACAGGTTACTTAGACATTGACACGGATTTTGACTCGTACCAGCAGCTCAGGACCACAGGCAAGTATACCTTGCCTTTCTTTACAGCTTTATTTATATGCACTGCCTTTCATTATCCAGTCTCTTTCATTTATTACTGACATGTGATTTATCATTAGTAGTTTAGTCCATTGATACATAGCCCTTGTTCACAGTTAGCCTTATGGTTTATTGGTCGTGTTCACACTTTTGCTTAATTGAGTCATATCATAGAACGAATGTGCTATAGTTTAACTGCTATTTTCTATTTATCGTTTTCTCAACCTGCGAGTCCACACTAGGGGCGAGGGCTGACTGTTTGCACCTGCGAGTCCACACTAGGGGCGAGGGTGATTGCCTTGAACTAACCTGTGAGGCCACACTAGGGGGGAGGGTTAGTGATTAGCTTCAAACCTATGAGTCTACTCTAGGGGTGAGGGTTTGGTATCCGATTGATCTCTTGACATGTGTTCACTTATTTTTTTCCAGCAGTTCATTTATGCACAGTTGTTCTTATATTCATATATCGTGATTGCTTAGTCTTTTCCCGTTTATATCCTGGATTTCCTCCATGCATGATAAACTGTTAGAAAGCCTTGTATATTATGTATTTTGCTAGTCCTCTGAGGACCTGATGATCTCTTCAGGTTTAGCTAAGTTTGAGCCAGGTGCACACGAGCGGGTTTGAGCCAGCTTCAGACCACGGTACTACTGTAGTGAAGATGAATTTGATGTTTAGCCTAGTTTGACTCAGTTTATTTTATTTCATGTCTTTATTTTATTTCCGTCTATTGGTAGTGGATTTGTATCCACCGAAGGTGACAAGGATTCTTGTTAAACTTGATATTTTATTTTATAATATCATTCATTATTCAGTCTTATTTGGAGTTAGTTGATTGTATCATATTTCTGTGGATGAGATCTAGACAGCCATGTTAGTTCTATTGACTCTGTGACTTGTGTATATTAGACGACGTTCTACCGCCAATACTGTGGCATAGGCTAGGCTTGGACACGTCTCGTATCCGAAAAGCAGGTGCGGGTCGTCACAGATATCCACCTCAACCTCAGCCTAGAAAAGTGTAAAAATATTAATATTAACCAAGGTTCACAGTATCGGTATCGGTATCGGAATCGGTATCATTTACGGTTGATACCATGAATCTCATGGCTTTCTCTACTAGAGCAAAATGTAAAACCAAATGTTTGATACCATGTATCGGTATCGGTATCATAATCAAAAACTTTTTACTTCTGATATTTTGAATATCATGAAGCTCTGCTTTACGTTTGGTTTTACGTTTTGCTCTGGTATTGGAAGCCATGAGATTCATGGTAACAACCATAAATGATACCGATATTGTGAACCTTCGTTAATATTAATATTTTCACACTTCTCTAGGCTGAGGTTGAGGTGGATATCATATGATGCGAAATAGTCGGCTGAATGACCCGAATGAGAAGAAAGGAAGTAGGAAGGCTCACTATATACACTCTAGGATACTCACTCTATACACTCTAGGTACTACGATATGCTACTAGGATACTCACTCTATACACTCTTACTTATGCAAGCCTTTTGAGGCAATCAGCATTATACTACATTTCTGAAAAAAATTATAACTCTAATAGGCCTAAAAGGCTTGGCATAAGTAAATTTAATTTCCAGAGAAGGGCTGATCAAAATACTGTACCAATCATATCTACACTTCTAGGATACTCTATACACTCTAGGTACTAGGATACTTCTTAGCAAGGTTCTCAGTATCGGTATCGGAATCGATATCGGATATAGGTAAATAAATAATATGCTGCTGCTGCTCTGATATTGAATCAACAAATGATGTTGATGTTGCCCCCTTCAAGTCAGTATCCTCCCTCTCATTCAACCATCAGTGGCTAACTACCATACTTTTCATCACCCTAAGTTAACAGTTAACTTATATACATAGAGAGTCCTCTAATAACATTTAGCTACTAGCTCTCTCATGGCCTACCTCTACTCACACACAACTACTCTATAGGTAACATGTCTCTACACTAGTACAAGCTCATCCTCTATTCACTCAACCTTATAGGTAACACTCAGAAGCCTTCAAATGGACACTCATATGGCTGATACATAAATCAAATGACTAATACCAAATCCCTTTCTACAACTGATACCAAAATTAGTATAGGACTGATATTGTATCATGACTGATAAAAATATTCTAACAATAAACTAAAATAATGGTATGGGACTGAAACTAAATAAATAGGGCTGATACAAATAGGTAATAAGCTGAGTGCGTCGGTGTATCTATGTCAGTGTCAGTGAGTATGTCAGTGTCGTCTCAGTGAGTGTGTCGGTATCGTGTCAGTGAGTGTGTCAGTGTATCTTAGTGAGTGTACATGACATGTCAATGAGTGTGTCAGCGTGAGTGTGTCAGTGTGTTTGTGTCGTGTCAGTATGAAATAGGGTTAGGTATACCTGGACGGGGTCGGGTCGGGGTCACCGGAGTAGGGGATGAGGGGGGTCGGCGATGGAGGAGAGGCAATGAGGTCACCAGGGGGCGAGGAGGGTCACCGAGGCAGGAGACGAGGGGGAAAGGGGTCGCCGGAGGGAGGGGTCGCCGGGGGGAGGCCTCGTTGGAGAGGACGGGGTCGCTAGAGACGAGCGGGGGAGGGAAAAAGAGATTTGGGGCTCTTGAGTGGGAGATCGAAAGATTTGGGAGGAAAATGAATTTGATCGGCCCTAGAACCCTATATGGAAGATTTTAGTGACGTCGTAAGAGGACGTCGCTAAACGTCGTTGTTAGCTAACAAACTGGCGACGTACTGGAGTAAAAGTCATAAAACGTCACTGAATAAAATAAATCAGCGACGTTCTGCAACTTAAGCGTGACTTGTTCTTTCTAAACTATAATACTAGTCGCTATCAGTCGCTAAACGTCGCTGATAGTGACATTCAATGATGTCATCTTTATGCGCCGCTAAATACAAAAAATAGCAAAGTACTTAACCGGAGTCGCTAATCTCGTCGCTAATCTGGCGTATTTTTGTAGTGCACATTTTTATTTCGGGATGTCGAGGTTCTACATCTCCTTGTCCGGCCTTTGGCGCTCAGCTTTCACCTTTTGACAGGCCATGCATTGCGACACGAAATATGTCACATCTTTTTTGTATCATACCACCAAAAGGTTGTATGGAGGCCCTTTTACATTTTAGTACTGTCATGATGTAAGGAATATTTCATATAGTATGTCTTTGCCATTATCTCTTCCCTGAGCTTCGTATCATCTGGAACGGATAGTCGATCCTTCACCCGCAGCATAGGTCATCCTTCTGAGCAGACTTGATATTTTCTAGTAAGTTCTGCTCTAGGTGAAATTCAGCCAGTTGTGCCTCCACGAATCGAACCCAAAGGTCGATGTCCATTTCTTCTAAGTCACGTAGGAATATGTCATTGGTAGATGGAGATTCTATGTACTTGTGATTCAAAGTGTCCCCTATAATATTTTCTTTGCCTGGCGTATAGTTGATCGTCAAGTCGTAGACTTTAATCATCTCCAACCAACGTCTCTACCGTAAGTTTAGCTTCTTTTGGGTGAAGAGATATTTGAGTCTCTTATGATCCATGTAAATCTTACAAGCCACACCATAGAAATAGTGTCACCATAATTTTAACACGAACACAATCGTTGCTAACACCAATTCTTGCATGATATAGTTCTTCTCGTGCATCTTTAACGGTTTTGAAGCGAAGGATATCACATTATTCCTCTACATCAGCATACATCCCAAGCCCTAGCCTAAAGCATCGTTAAAAATTTGAAATCCTTCGGTCCCGTCTAAAGGTGCATATATTGGAGCCAAAACAAGTCGATGCTTTACCTCCTGAAAGCAAGTCTCACAGTAGATTGACCACCCGTATACGACTCCTTTCTGAGTGAGGCAAGTCAAAGGCAATGCAATTTTGGAGAAGTCCTTTACGAACTGTTTGTAGTATCCCGCCAAGTCGAGGCAGCTTCGTATCTTATTAGCTGATGTAGGTTGTTTCTGTAACGCCCCAGTCCCAAAATACATGGGACCAGATACGTATCATGCCAGCTGTATACATACGAGTAAATGAAAGTCTCGTATGTATACATAAGTTGTAAAATATAGAAAGTTATGCTCAAACTAAATCTCATCCATAATTATGAAGTTTTAATGATATAATCAAATAGTCATTTGTACAAACGTTGGACAGAGACATATCCACTACCAACAATTTAAAATAAGAAATATACATGGAAGAATTTGTTAAGTGAAGCAAGCACAGTCTGAGAGCAATCGTCACGAAGGAAGGAACGGCTTTAGCTAGAGCACCTGTAAGAAATCATGAAACACACACCTGAAGAGATCAACGGGTCCTCAGAGGGATATAACAAGACACATAATATCATGCCAATAAACTAAATAATAAAAGCTCAACAGAAAAGTATGCATGAGTAAAGGTTCCAAACCATTCTATGTAGAATGCACTTTGATGACAACGTTCTACGTATGGGCTGTAACGGATTCACGCAAGCAAGTAATAAAGAGTGGCCAATAAGTAGCGCTCATCCGAGACACTATCGGCAGGGTAACACGTAGCGCTCATCCGAGTCACTTTCTCCCAAATGTGGATAAAAATAAATGTAGCCCCTACGCTAGTAGCTGTCCCCTGTCGTAACCACGACACACAAACACGTGTCGTTTTCACCACACTGTTTTATAATAGATAACTGTCAAGTCTTCTAACATGTATCTATTGACAGTTATCCCTACGCATGCACACGGGGGATCAGGCCACACGCAAGTGACCTCTATATGATACTCACAACTCTCACACACAACTCGTGTACAATCGTGACAATTCAATGAGACACACTATATTTGACGGTAGTCCCTTAACTCTAAGCCAATTGTATAAATTATAGTAATTTGCATCTACATATAGTTTTGAAAGACAACTTTAGTGCTAAAAATAAGAAAAAAGCATGCATGATATTGAGCAAGAAATTAAATAGTAAAGGCAAGGTGTCTTGCCTGGTGTGTCGCCTGGTGGGATACGATGATCTAACAAGTCCTGTTTTGTCCCATAGCCGTGTTCGATGTGTAGGGGTCTGAAGTTGCGAGAAAAATATAAATTTGGAATTAGTTATGATTAATGTTGACAGAAAGTGAGGATTTGTGAAGAAAAGTATTTATACCCTTTTATAAAATATTCATACTACTTGAAAATATCTTTTATTAGCCAAAATAATTTTAATAACTACTTGAAAATAATCTATATATATATAAATATATATATCACAATTTTTAGGAAACTACATTTTTATTATATATCTAGATAAATACTTTAGAAAAATCATTTTTAACCTAAATTGTAAGTTCGTAAAAATATAAATTTATTGGTAGAAAAACTATATTTTATTAGCTAGATAAATATTCAAAAAAAATTATACTAGAATTTATTTTATAGTTTGGGAAGCTACATTTATGGGTCAACAAGTTTTTAGATAAATATTTACTTTATATATTTAAAATATAACAACAGAGACTTCAATATATCTAATAATAATAATAATAAAAATAATAATAATAATAATAATAATAATAATAACAAATATAATATTAAAAATAATAATAATAATAATAATAATATGAAGTACTACACCTATGATGTTTACTTATTACTAACTAACAAATAAAATCCTATTAATAAACCTTACATTTTCCAAAGCAGTACTTCTGCTTCCTCAAATCTTATAGAGAGAGAGTAATAAAAAGGGGGAAAGAAGCGAAAGAGAAGGGGGTTACCGAGGGGCGGTCCGGCTGGAGAAAGAGCGACGGAGGAAGGCGTTGGGGCGGCGCACGTGTCAACGATTGGCCGCAGTCGAGAGGCTCGGCCATGGTTGGCTGCACCGGTGGCGCACCACCACGCAGCGGGGATGGGGACGGAGCGGCCAGCAGAGGGCCGCTTGCGGGCAGCGACGACGAGACGAGCGCGCGGTCCCACGGGTGGCGCAGATCTCGGCAGAGGCTTTTCGGTGGTCGGTGGAAGCACATCACCGACGTGGTTCGGGTGGACGTTGGGGACGGGGATCCCCGGCTGATATTGCCGATGGTTGATTTTGTGCGTGGAGAGGGCGCACGAGAAGGCTGGTGGTCGATGCCGGGGTGGTGCGGCGGCGCTGCCCTACTGGCGGGGTCGCACGGTTCCGGGTAAGGTTTTCCCCCTCTTGCTTTTTCCTATGGTGTTGGCAATTTTAGGGGGCGGCGTCGGCCGTGGTAGCGGGGTGGATGGTTGACGGTGATGGTGGCAGAAATTTTGGGGTTTTCTGACGGGTGTGGCGATTTTGGTGGTGATGGATGGCTGGCAGGATGTTGGTTGGCCGAAAGGCTTTCGGTGATGTGGGGGTGGCACAGATGGTGGTGGTCGGTGGTTGTTGGCCGGAGGAACGACGGCGGGGTGTCGGGATGATGATGGCGATGGCGGGGACGGGGCTTCGGGTTTGACGGATATACTGGTGGCGGTGGTTGGCGAAGATGGCTGTGATTATAGTCATCGTGTCCGAGGTGTCGGGCACGACATGGATGATTGTAGAGATTGGAATAAGAATTTGGATGGATACAGACACGATGCACAGGTTTTGGATTGTGAACATTATGGAGGAGTACCTCTCCTATATATAGGAGGTGAGAATTTCCAGTTGGATAAGGAATTGGGGGGTTTAAATCCCAATGGATAAATTCTATATTAATTCAAATTGATTTAAAATCCAATTCAATATTGAAAAAACTTATCTTTAATTTTAAAATCTATTTAAAATAAGGTCAATAAATTTTTTTTCCAATTTAAATCATAATAATTAATTAAATATTAAATCAAACAATATTTCAAATACCATTTTCATTATTAATTAAATATAGTAATAATTAATTTCAAAAATTCACAATAAATACTTAAATATTAAATCGTAAAATAGCTTTTATAAATAACAAAACATATTAATAAACAAATTTCAAATTTTGCAAAATATTTGGAATATATTTCATATAAACCATAATTTTCAAATCACTACTTATAAACGACGAACAAAATAACTCTTCTTTTTTATTCTTATTTTTTAATAAAAATATTTATCACATTTATTTGAACATGTACTTTCCTATATAAAATAAAATTTATAATAAAAACATTTTTCTAAAGTATGTACCTCGACACATATTCGCACTCGTCGAGAAATTACGAAATGCAAATCTTGCACGCTACGTAAATATAACAAGGCGAACTCGTATGCAACGTGCAGATACGAAGTACAAAACAGATACAAAAATATTTAAAAAAATCATAGTAGAAATTTAGGGGATTTACATCCAACCCAACTTAAAAGAATTTCGTCCTCAAATTTAGGAATAGGTAGAGTTGAGTGCACGATTACGAGAATGATTCACTCCTAACTTGAGTGGTGATAATAAAAGTAGGCCGAGGAAAGGGCGAAGAGTTTAAGACGAAGATGTAGTCACATTGGATGAGAAGGGTCATAAGTGATAGGTAGGCTAGAGGGAATTCTAGTATAAGTGCCTTCGTCCTTCCAAATAGGTGAAGGCGAACGCAATAAAGAGTTCAGAGACGATATTACGAATACGTGGTTCAAAGACGACCGAATAATCTCAAAGGAATTGTCAAGGCAGTCGTAGATGGGATTCTAGAGGCCAACTTTTAATTATGTCCCATCTACGTGAAACAATAGGTAAAAGCAAACCAAAGTGAACTTTGTTGATCAGACAATCATGCACCGGTTCTGTTTAGACAACGTGTTAGTGAGCGCGCTCAATAGCATAAGTCATGAACAAGCTCGATAAATCAATGAGCTTGCAAAACTAGATTATAGTAGCAGTATTAGTCAAGATGGTAAAATCATAGGCACGAGAGTTTATCGATAAGAAGCTTAAGCAATGATTCGGAAACTGAATCCAGCAAGCAATTTGAACAACAATAATCTAGACAAACAAAAAAAATTGGTATAGTCTAGAAGAAATCTCATGGCATCCCAATCAATGTCTAAATTCAAAAAAAGGCTATCATTTATCCAAGACGTGCTAGCTCACGAAAATGCAACAATTTCCTAAATCTAAAAAATTTACTAGCTCGATACTCTTGATTCAAAATTTCATCGTTACATCTCTAATCGTCTTATCAATAGTAACTTTATACAGTCTCTTCAAATTTCATATTCCAAAAATTAAATTTTTTATAAAATATTTTTGTTTTACTCAAATTGGAGTTTCTTCTCAAAATTTAACTCACAAAAATTTAGGTTCCTTAAAACATATTCTCAAGTCATAAGTATCGTAACCTAGTTCTAATCTTGATTATACCATTTTTGGAAAAATCACATACCTCATAGTACGTCTCAAACTTTTGGAATTTAATAAATTCCTCAATCATTTTTTTTCCAACCTATATACTTCTCAAATCAACTCTTACTACTAGAAGTTTCTCGTCTACGGATATAGGAGCAATCCTTTGAGCATCACAATTCCTCATTCTTAATTTTTTTTTATTATTCCTTGAAGATAATTTGTCAATTTATAATTCTTTCACGTTTAATCGTATCTTTAATCACCATCATTTTATTATTACCAAAAAAATTCCTCAATAGATTAAAGTGTCATTTCCGAAATTTATTAATATGATCTTATTTATTTCTCATAATAGCATATTCCTCATATTCTTTTAATCTCCCATGTGGGTTTCTCTAATCTAGTCGTATAATTAAGGGTGTCATAAAAATTTCATCTTCACACAAGGAAACTATAAGAAACACGGTTTGCATGATTACGGGAAGTCAAATAAAGTTCTCAAGGTGGGAAGCAAACATTGGGTGAAGAATATCGTTAGGCTTCAATGTTCTTGGAAAGGGTTTGGATGAAAATAAAATTTAAGGGTCTGAGCAAATTAAGATAAGACAGAAAGATAAAAGGCACGGGTTAGCAATCAACATAAAGCACAAGCTAAATATTTAAGAAATTATGTAGAACACTATCACATATCAGTTTGAAGAATTGAGTCGAGGTCCATGGTCGATAAATATATCGGTATCACGGTAAAGATTATGGTTTAGTCTTTTCGACCCAAAAGTCATATCATAAAAATAAAGTACAAGAAGACGTGTTTTAGTGGCACGTGCTATACCTATATGAAGGTGGGCTCGTCTAGGTCTTGTATGTGTAATCTGCTGGGATAAAACAGCTGGTCTCGTGCTCCGAATATCAATGTCACGGTTAGGGACACCAAAAGATCTAAAATAGAAAGTGGGGGTTCACTAAGGTGATATTTACGCACGAATAAATTGGATCTAATTAAAGCATGGGCCAAAGTTAAATAAGTTAAGGACACGGTTTCTAGAGAAAAGGTACCCTTCTAGGTTGGGGTTAGTCAAGGAATAGTTCTAGTCGTTTCCAAATGTCCAACGATTAGAAGGTCAAGATGAAAGTTTTAGAATTGAGGGAAGGTCGAGCAAATCAAGGTTGAAATATAATCACATGGTTGGTAGATAACTAACTTCACTTGTGTATGTGCAACTATCATGGTCATGGATGATATGGAAATTAATATCCCTCTTGGTCGCCCCTTAATACAATATCTAAATCTATGAGTCGAGTCCCTCACAGTTTTCTCAATACAATTTAAAATAAACTACCACTTTCTCTAGTCGTTCTAGATCTTCAAACAAAATCATAACTTACGCCTTTGAATAAATCTCGAAAAAAACTTCCTTATATTGCTAGTAAATTTCTCCAAAATTGTATTATCCATCCAACCTTTAAACTCAAGATTTTATGAACCATAAAAATTACCATATATATATATATATATATATATATATATATATATATATATATATATATATATATATATATATATATATATATATATATATGGGAGCGGATCAAAAGCCCCCCTTAGAAAGCCCCCCAAAAACCGCCCTCACTCTAATTCGTAATATTAATATTAATATTAATGTTAATGTTAATATTAATGTTAATGTTAATATTAATTTTAATGTTAATATTAATTTTTTTAAATTTTTTATATTAATGTTAATGTTAATGTTATTGTTAATATTAATGTTAATGTTAATATTAATGTTAATATTAATTTTAATGTTAAGTTTAATGTTAATTTTAGTATTTAATGTTAATATTAACATTAATATTAATATTAACATTAATATTAACATTAATATTAACATTAAATTACGGATTAGAGTGAGGGGGGTTTTTGGGGGGCTTTCTATGGGGGGCTTTTGATCCGCTTCCTATATATATATATATATATATATATATATATATATATATATATATATATATATATATATATATATATATATATTGATATCCATAATCACAACTTTTAAACTCAAAATCTAAATAGATTTATAGATCATCAATCATAGGACACAATTCAAAATTTGAAATTTTTCCTCAAACACGATTTCATATCTTCCTAAAACATTTTAAACCAAAATTTTACTATCATCACCTCAAACAAAAAAAACTCAAAATTAGCAATCTTATTAATCGAAATCGTATGACTCAATTTAAACCTTAAGATTTTCCTTTTTTTTTACCACAACTTTAACTCAAAATATAACCCAATTTATAAATCATAGATCATATTACAAAATTGAAATCTTCCTCGAAGTCGATTTTATATCTATCAAAACTATATAACTCCCATTAGTCATAAATATCCTAAAATTTCTCAAGTTAGAAATAAATTTTGTTTTCTCAATCGTTTAGATGTTCACACGAATCTCTTGCCACTTGTAGCCTCAAAATGAAATTTTGTCCATCCTTCGAAGTTTTGTAATATTGCTACTACCCAACTTGGAATTAGCTAATCTTCAAAATAAAATGCTTGTATAGCTCAAATATGACTCTAATGCATATTAACTGTCAATGTAATCCTTATAGCCATGTGTTTGACCTAGGAGCAGATACTAGTGTAGTCATCTTCCTAACTCCACTAAGTACGGAAAGTAAGGTTTACGGTAGAAAGAGTTCAAACAGGATGCAAATCAAAGATGGTAACGAGAGTTCGAAACTTAAAGCAAGGAAGGAGGTCAAGCTTGTGAATGAGATTCTAGACTCTAATCCTATATGCAGGTTCACATCGGTACAGTCACGTAACCAAAGTGATAACTCGACCTGCATGGGCCACCACAAAAACATGTAATGCCCCAGTCCTAAAATACATGGGACCAGATACGTATCATGCCAGCTGTATAAATACAAGTAAATAAAAGGCTCATATGTATACATAAGCTGTAAAATATAGAAAGCCATGCTCAAACTAAATCTCATCCACAATTATGAAGTTTTAATGATATAATCAAATAGTCATTTGTACAAACGTTGGACGGAGACATATCCACTACCAACAATTTAAAATAAGAAATATACAAGGAAGAATTTGTTAAGTGAGGCAAGCACAGTCCGAGAGCAATCGTCACAAAGGAAGGAACGGCTTTAGCTAGAGCACCTGTAAGAAATCACGAAACACACACCTGGAGAGATCACCAGGTCCTCAGAGGGACGTAACAAGACACATAATATCATGCCAATAAACTGAATAATAAAAGCTCAACAGAAAAGTATGCATGAGTAAATGTTCCAAACCATTCTATGTGGAATGTACTTTGAGGACAACGTTCTACGTAGGGGCTGTAATGGATTCACGCAAGCAAGTAATAAAGAGTGGCCAACAAGTAGCGCTCATCCAAGATACTATCAGCCGGGTAACACGTAGCGCTCATCCGAGTCACTATCTCCCAAATGTGTGTAAAAATAAATGTAGCCCCTACGCTAGTAGCTGTCCCCTCTCCCCAATGATACTATACATGTGTCGTAACCACGACACACAAACACGTGTCATTTCTACCATACTGTTTTATAATAGATAACTGTCAAGTCTTCTAACATGCATCTATTGACAGTTATTCCTACACATGCGTACGGGAGATCAGCCCACATGCAAGTGACCTCTATATGATACTCACAACTCTCACACACAACTCGTGTACAATCGTGACAAGTCAATGAGACACACTATATTTGACGGTAGTCCCTTAACTTTAAGCCAATTGCATAAAATATAGTAATTTGTATCTACATATAGTTTTGAAAAAACAACTTTATATTTGCTAAAAATAAGAAAAAGCATGCATGATATTGAGCAAGAAATTAAATAGTAAAGGCAAGATGTCTTGCCTGGTGTGTCGCCTGGTGGGATGCGATGATCTAACAAGTCCTGTTTTGTCCCATACCGTGTTCGATGTGTAGGGGTCTGAAGTTGCAAGAAAAATATGAATTTGGAATTAGTTACGATTAAGGTTGACAGACAGTGAGGATTTACAAAGAAAAGTATTTATACCCTTTTATAAAATATTCATACTACTTGAAAATATCTTTTATTAGCCAAAATAATTTTAATAACTACTTGAAAATAATCTATATATATATATATATATATATATATATATATATATATCATAATATATATATCATGATTTTTAGGAAACTGCATTTTTATTATATATCTAGATAAATACTTTGGAAAAACCATTTTTAACCCAAAATGTAAGTTCGTAAAAATATAAATTTATTGGTAGAAAAACTATATTTTATTAGCTAGATAAGTATTCGAAAAAAATAATCCTAGAATTTATTTTATAGTTTGGGAAGCTACATTTATGGGTCAACAAGTTTTTAGGTAAATATTTACTTTATATATTTAAAATATAACAACAGAGACTTCAATATATCAAATAATAATAATAATAATAACAAATATAATATTAACAATAATAATAATAATAATAATAATATGAAATACTACACCTCTGCTGTTTACTTATTACTAACTAATAAATAAAATCCTATTAATAAACCTTACATTTTCCAAAGCAGTACTTCTGCTTCCTCAAATCTTATAGAGAGAGAGAGTAATGAAAAGGGGAAAGAAGCAGAAGAGAAGGGGGTTACCGAGGAGCGGTCGGCTGGAGAAAGAGCGATGGAGGAAGGTGCTGGGGCGGCGCACGTGCCAGCGATTGGTCGCGGTCGAGAGGCTCGACCATGGTTGGCTGCACCGGTGGCGCACCGCCACGCAGCGGGGATAGGGACGGAGCGGCCGGCGGAGGGCCGCTTGCGGGCAGCAATGGCGAGACGAGCGCGCGATCCCGCGGGCGGCGCAGATCTGGGCGGAGGCTTCTCGGTGGTCGGTGGAAGCACATTGCCGGCATAGTTCTGGTGGACGTTGGGGACGGGGATCACCGGCTGATGCTGCCAATGGTTGATTTTGTGCGTGGAGAGGGCGCACGAGAAGGCTGGTGGTCGATGCCGGGGTGGTGCGACGGCGCTTCCCTACTGGCGGAGTCGCACAGTTCCGGGTGAGGTTCCCCCCTCTTGCTTTTTCCTATGGTGTTGGCAGTTTTGGAGGGCGACGCCGGCCGTGGTGGCGGGGTGGATGGTTTACGGTGATGGTGGCAGAAATTTTTGGGTTTTCTGACGGGTGTGGCAATTTTGGTGGTGATGGATGGCTGGCGGGATGTTGGTTGGCCGGAAGGCTGTCGGTGATGTGGGGGTAGCACAGATGGTAGTGTCGGTGGTTGTTGGCCGGAGGAACGACGACGGGGTATCGGAATGATGATGGCGATGGCGGAGACGGGGCTTCGGGTTTGACGGAGATACTGGTGGCGGTGGTTGGCGATGATGGCTGTGATTATAGTCGTCGTATCCGGGGTGTCGGGCACGACATGGATGATTGTAGAGATTGGAATAAGAATTTGGATTGACACAGACACGATGCACAGATTTTGGATTATGAACATTAAGGAGGAGTACCTCTCCTATATATAGGAGGTGGGAATTCCTATTGGATAATTAGTTAGGGGGTTTAAATCCCAATGGATAAATTCTATATTAATTCAAATTGATTTAAAATCCAATTCAATATAGATAAAACTTATCTTTAATTTTAAAATATATTTAAAAAAGGTCAATAATTTTTTTTTTCCAATTTAAATCATAATAATTAATTAAATAGTAAATCAAACAATATTTCAAATACCATTTTCATGATTAATTAAATATAGTAATAATTAATTTCAAAAATTCACGATAAATACTTAAATATTAAATCGTAAAATAGCTTTTATAAATAAAAAAACATATTAATAAACAAATTTCAAATTTTGTAAAATATTTGGAATATATTTCATATAAACCATAATTTTCAAATCATTACTTATAAACGACGAACAAAATAACTCTTCTTCTTTTATTTTTATTTTTTTAATAAAAATATTTATCACATTTATTTGAACATGTACTTTCCTATATAAAATAAATTTTATAATAAAAATATTTTTCTAAAGTATGTACCTCGACACATATTCGCACTCGTCGAGAAATTACGAAATGTAAATCTCGTACGCTACCTAAATACAACAAGGAGAACTCGTATGCGACGTGCAGATACGAAGTACAAAATAGATACAAAAATATTTAAAAAAATCGTAGTAAAAATTTAGAGGGTTTACAGTTTCCAATCAAAAACAGCTTCAACTTTCTTTGGAATGACAAAAATGCCTTTTGTAGAAATGACATGGCCAAGAAATGATACACTACTGAGCCAGAATTCATACTTATTCCGTTTCACATAAAATCGGCTATCATGAAGGGTTTGAAGTACGGTCAGCAAGTGCTCTGCATTTTTTTGCTTTTCTCTTCGAGTATACGAGAATATCGTTGATGAAGACGCATTCATCAAGCTAAAGGGCATCACCAGAAACTAATAATGGTCGTAACGAGTACGAAAGGCTGACTTCTGCACGTCGTCCGACTTGATCTTGAGTTGAAGTTAACCCGAGCAAAGACTATCTTTGAAAACACTAAGACACCTTATAACTGATCAAACAGGTTGTCGTTTCTGGAAAATGGATATTTATTCTAGATAGTAGTTTTGTTTAACTCGTTTAACTCTCGATGGTTAATGCACAACCGCATCGACCCATCCTTCTGTAGGATCGATATGCAGCAATATATACTATAAGGGGGTGAATAGAATGTGCAGCAGAATATTAGTAATTAAATAAAAAATACAAACACTATTATATCACTATCGTGTATATATAAGCAGTAAATAAGAGGGATAGATAGCAAACGCAAACACATTAATGTATCCTGGTTTTTCTCTTGTGAGGAGTAGTCCAGGCCGGAGGACTCTTGCTCCGAGTTTGAAATCTACTATTATAAACACAAGCGAAAACTGAGCGCTTGCTGCTCTTACAACGCCGAGCTTAGATCTGAAGTGCTCGAATAGATTAGAAAGTATACTAGAGGTAGTAAAACAGGCTTAAGGTTTGAACTCTCTAAAACTTCTAGACCGTATCCTGGTTTTTCTCTGATTACAACTCTCTAAAAATTTTAGACCGTATCGTACTGGCAAGTAGACTAGAGGTTGTAAAACAGGCTTGGGATTTGAAAATGAAGGCTTTGTATAGATTAGAAAGCTAAGAGAAGAGAAGAGAAAGTGAATGAGTGATTTAGAATGAAAAAATCTTGTCTATTTATAGGATTAGTGAAAACCGAGTTCTGTCTGAATTCGGATGCCAAACATTTGAAAATTAGACCGTTGTAGCTGAGTCTACAGGAAGAACATGTTTGTAGGTTTTACCAATTCAGGGTACTTGAGTTCGGGCGAACTTTGTCTGAACTCTGGTATGACTGTTTAGGTCAGAAACCAGGTTAAAAAAATAGATTTTAAGCTTTATGGGCTGTTTTTCAAATACTAATTTTTTGGTTATTTTCAAACAAGTTTATTTGTAAATAAAACTGGGTAGTTTGAAAAATGTTTTGGATCAAGCCTATTTGCCAGTACGATGCGATTTATATTTTTTTTAGACTCAATAAAATAGTGAAAATATATTTGAAAAGCAAAGCAGTACTGGTTGTCGTAGTCCGTTGTGAGTAGCCCTTATATCGAGTCCGAGTTTAGATAATTATCAAAATCGGTTTGACTATGACCAATGGGCCAACACCTTCTTCTTCATGAACAAAACTGGTGCTCCCCACAGTGAGACTAGGTGGAATGAATCCCCAATCGAGTAACTCTTACAACTGGACCTTGAGCTCCTTCAATTTTGCAGGTGCCATTCTATATGGGGCTTTAAAAATTGGTCAGGTGTCTAAAAATGTGTCGATGGTGATCTCAATTTTGCGATCGTGTGTCATACCGGGTAGCTCGTCTAGAAATGCGTCGACAAATTCTACCTCAATGTCAATTGGTCTTGTATTTCCACCATCCTGTCGAGTATCTCAAACAAATGGCAAGTATCCTTCACAGCCGGAATGCATCATCCACCGAGAAGATATCGCTAAAATTACCATACAGACCGTCGACCTTGACCACACGAGTAGCAAAATTCAGTCTCTCCATGTAGGTAGAATATGACTTTCTTTCTGGCATAATGGATGGTGGCCGAGCAAGCACCAAGCCAATCCATTTCTAATAAGATATCGTAATCCTTGATGTCTAGAACTATCGCATCGAGAGACAATCTACTACCTTCGATACAAATGTAGCCGTTTCTACAAACTAAATGTGCAGTCAATTGCATGCCTGATAGGGTACGAATACTAAGGTTAAGACCGGGAGGTATCATTAAAAAAATTTGTGCGTCGACAAAATTTTATGATATAAAACTATGTGTGGCACCAGAATCAAATAGTACACAGGCAAACATGTTATCGAAAAGTAATATACTTGACCCCATTGTATGAGAGGTGAATGCCTCCTCTCGAGTCATGCGTAGACGCATCCTTAGGCACTGGGACGATAGTGCCGGCTATTTTTCTACGCGGCTTGGGAAGCTCTGGGTGTCTAGCCATGATTCTGCTGTTGCGCAGGATGCTTAGGCTAATTCGGTCTTCCGCCTTGGCAGAAGAGTTTGGGGCGGCCTATCTGACCACATTTAAAGCATCCCTCTCTAGAACTTGATAATCATTCGCCATGTGTCCTTTGTTGTTGCATCTAGCACACCATGGTCCTTGAACATGCCTTTGATAGCCAACTTGATTGTTGTTATTAGAATGCTTATGAGCGTTGTTGCCTCCTATAACACTAGGGCGCTTGTGATTGAAATTATGTACAGCACCGACATCGATTGGAGGATACTGAAGCTCTAGAAATATAGTATATTTGAGGGCCTCCCACATCGTCTGATGTACTGGAATGGCTACATGTACAGAAATAGAAGTCCGCAAACCCACTTTGTAACATCAGGCTCTACTCGCAGTATCAGGAAGAAACACACTTGCAAACTTGGCGAGCTTGTTGAACTTTGTAGCGTATTAGCGAACTGTCATGTTCTCCTACCTCAGTTGCATGAACTCGTTCTCCTTCTCTTGATGAACTGCTGGAGGAAGTAATTCTTCTTTGAATGCTTTGCCGAATGTGGCCCAAGTGATCTTCGTCGTCTTGTCATCTCAAAGGACCACTCACTCCTGCACATCCTACCAGTCGTATACGTTCAACCAGAGTTGAAGTTGAGCGTAAGCAACTCTCTTTAACTCATCAATGTCAAGTATTTCAAAGTGGTATTCTAATTCCACCAGCCAATCAAGCGCTACAAAAGGATCTTCAATTCCTTTGAATGAAGTGTTGCACACCTTCTTGAATTCTGATATTCAGAGGTAAAATTCTTCGCTAGTGCAGGCTGAGGCTCTTCCAGGTCGACTTCGGTGCGTTGGTTCATCGGCTCAGTTATAGTAGGCATAGTCGTGAAGTGGTTATTGTTGACCACAAACGTTTGGACAATCCGATGCAAGGTGTCAAGTTGCTTCTACTGTACCTTGAATTAAGCTTCAAATCTTTTCTCGAATTGAATCTTTCATGCATCAGCTTGTTTTTGTTTTGCTTCCATCATACGTGGTATCCACTCTATTAGGTCAATCGATGGTTGGGGCTTCGAGCTGCTAGGGCCACTCGAAGTACTCGAATCGTTCGCGGCCGTCGTCTTTGTATAAAGAAGGCAAATCATATTAGTCTCAAAAAATTTTAGGACTCACCATATGGAACAACTCATCTCATCGACATGAGGTCAAAAGTTCGAGACTCAAGACAACCAAATGATGTATAGCCATGCTCTGATACCAATATGTCATGCCCTGACTTCGTAGAATCGATGGTGGTTTCCCAGGCATGATATTGTACAAGCCTAATTTGCACTCGTACAAGGTAGGATCATAAGGTTATCTAAAACACAACACTAGAGTACGCAGAGATTGAGTAACACATTTCCACAGAAGAAAATTTTCCTTTATTAATAATGAACAACATTTACGTAGACTCAAGTACAAGTAGCGAGTTGTCACGGACGCTGATTAGATAGTTGATCGATATTTTTCATCACTTTATACAACAAAACTATGCAATCATTATAGTAGGACTAGAGCGGGTCTTGAAAATGGTTTGCCATCGCACACAAACAAGGCTTCAAAATGTTCAAGCATCGTCTTTAGTTCCTCGACACGCGTTCCTAGTTTGTTGTACCTGTGGAGACGAGGGTCATGTCGTGTACTGGTGAGTGACTAATAAATCCCACGATCTTAATTGTTATAGAAATTATATGAGGCATCGAAAAGTTATGTAATCATTCTAGCCATCCTAGTCCATTTCATAAGAGCACTCGATAGAGCATAACAATTATAACTACGTTGAATCTTACCCACGGCAGTCTCCGTCATGTATAAAATTTACCATGTTCTTTCATGTCAACCAGATATTATTAGTTAAAACAGTGTATATATGTGAAGGTTACTGGCATGACAAGCCATCCTACATTATAGCCTGTTTAGACAATGATCCTTTCAGCACCGATAGCAAGCCCGCTAAATTTTTTTGAATCACCAATGCTAGTATCCAGCACAGCTATCATATTTCCTCCTAGGGCGAATTTGTCCGTGGCCCTGAATTACCGTTCGAGGAAACTAAAATCTTGTACACAAGTTGTCTATGATCATGCAAGACTAAACTAGTTACTCAAACATGGTCTACGAATTGATAAGAAACTTAACATTCTCAGTGTTCCACTATCGTTTGAGCAATCCCTAGCATGTTCTGCATTGCCGTTGCAACATTCATTTTTGATTCACTTTCTATATTAACACAGTTCTATAGTAGGGCTAACATGAGTAAACATGTAGTAATTTCACGATTTACAGTTCTATAGTTGGCATAACATAAGTAAACATGCAACAGTTCTATGATTTATAATTCTATGGAACTAAGCATGCATATTGTATCTTCGCATCCATGTCTAACATTTTTGCGTTATTGATAACGTTGATTGATTGGAGAGCGAGAGGTTCAAAGAGAGAAAGGTCACGCCACTCATTGTTGGAGAATAAGGCGAGAGAAATAGGTCCTCTATGCTATGTGGAGCCTACGCAATAACCTGCAATCGCATAAGCAAAGGATTAATACTCTTCTCTTTCTTTCAGAATTCGATATAAAATACGAAGTTCGAAGAACGCAAGCAATAAAATATATCAAAAATATTCTCTGAAACACATTCATAAACCAACACGAAAGAAGCACGGCAACAAAAACGACAAGGAAAACAAAGTAGCGAAAATGTCCCTCCCGACTCAGCTGTAAAGTCTTTCCTCGAGATGCTATCCGCTGAATATGTGACCTGATTTCGAAGAAACGAATCATAACCAGAAAATGATCTTGTTTTAATCTCTCTCGATTAATCGCTGCCGACAGTATTTCTTAATCTTGCTCCCCGCGATTGGGGAACATGACACGATGTTGGGACATGGCACTATAGGTATGAGTCCAATGACGGTGGTTTCGCCCTTCACAGAGTACAACATCCCTTTCCAAACACAAGCGAGTAGTGGCACATGCTTTAAGATCTATATTGTCCTAGTCATCATCAGCCATGTCAGGAGTCTTCTTGGAGTTCTCCGTAAAGCCTTGTAACTTTTGAGATATGAATGTCATCATTTTTCTTTTCTAAAAAGTTAAAATCATTCTTCCCATTGAACTTCTCAATTTCATACTTTCCAACCTTGCTTGACAGAGCCATCTAAAGAATCTACATAATTAACTTTCTTTAAGAACTTCGCGGGATACCTTGCTAGAATTTCGAATCTCTAATAGCAATCAATTGAGGCAGAACAAATCATAGAACACCTCAGAGAAAATTTATAACCGTAAAGATAAGAATTTACGTGGTTCGGTCAAGATGCATACATCCACGGACAAAGGTGATTCATTTCCACTATGAAGAAGAAAATGAATTACAATAGCTCTCTCAACGCTTCTCTCCTTACTCTTAAGAACTCTATACCAAAAAGATAAAGAAGAAGAAAAACATCTCTCAAACCCTTGTATTGAATTTATTCAACAACTTTCATTGAGCACGCGAGATGTCTCAAGAAGAATATTGGAAATCAAATCTTATGAAGACTTACCAGACATTGGAAACTCGTATATGAAAATTCAATATATGAAAAGTCCAATATCTGTAAATTCAATCCTATATGGTAAAAGTAAAAAAATATGATAATGGGCCCTTTTTTTGAATTTTTTTTTTATATATTAGGAATGGAGATCTTCTAGAAAAAGATTGTACAAGATTAGTTCGTAAAGAACTTTTGAATGTAGACTTCTGAATGGAGAGAGAGTACATAAATTTGAAGAAAAGAGACTGATAGAAGAAATTGTAAGAGAAAAATAGAATTATATAAAAGAGAAGTTGTCAGTTCGCCTTCAATTTATAGGTATCCAAAATATATCTATTATGATCCAACCGTTGGGGAGCCATTAACTTCTTAAAAAAAAAAAATAAAAATAAAAAAAAATAAAAAAAAAAAAAAAAAAAAAATAAGAAGAGGAATGTGTCGGACAATCTGGCTCATATTGCACAAAAATGTCTAGTCCATTTTGTGTAATATAAAATTTGCTAGTCCAATTGACGAATTCTATTAGGGCTAATTAGAGTTTAGGTCCTGAATTTTATACCAGTTTAGAGTTTAAGCTTTGACATATTCAGTTGGAGAGTTTGGACATTAAATATTTAAATTTGGTTTTGTTTTTTCCATTTTACTCCTCTTTAACATATATAAGAAATTTTCATTTTCAAACATAAAAGAAGGGTATAATGAAAAGAAGGAAAAAAGAAACAAAAAATAAAAATTCAGGACCTAAACTTTTCAATTGGACATACCAGTACTTAAACTCTAAATCTCATAAAATTTGTGATTTTTGCGACAAGTGGGATGTAAGTCAAATAAAATTAAAAAATAGAATGTAAGTACAAATTCATATTAATAAGTGGGATGAAAGTCAAAAAATCCCGAATTGAAAAGTGGGATGTAAGTCTAAAAAAATTAAAAAGTGGGATGTAAGTACAAATGCATATTAATAAGTGGGATGAAAGTCAAAAAATCCCAACTTCTTTCCCTACCACAAATATCACTAGTTTATTTTGTACAAAATATTCCGGGTCATATATTAGGTCACGTTGGGGCAGGCACATCGTGTTTGCCTGACAAACCTTGTACATATGAAAATCAGCTCAAAGATGGATGCTACCAACCAATAATTTCAGCAGCATGAAAGGAAGACAAAATCAATTATATATGAAAATTAGAGCGTGGTTCTCAAAAATTACCAATGTTAGAATTTGAATTTCAAAATTACTGTTTATTATTTCGAAACTCAAATTTTAATATGATCATTTTTTAAGACTCAAATCCTAATTCTGACCCTATTACTAAATAAAGGTGTGAGGTGGGCCTGGCTGGGCCGGTCCGGACCCACTGTTGACTAGGTTTGACCGGACTTGGGCCGGGCCGGACTTAGCCCGGATGGAGGAGCGGGATGGGCCGGATCAATCGGGATTTACAATATTTGAATCCAGCTCGGACCCAGGCCCGAATAGGGCTGGGCCGAGTCGAATCCGGACCCGGGTTAGCCCATTGTTCGACAAAATTTATAAAATAAAAAAATTGGCTCAATTTGAATTTATACTATAGTTGTTCCTAATTCTACCACAAGTCAACTGGAACTGTGGTCAGCAGAGAGTTTGATAAATATTTACTTGGGAGGTATTGGGTTCATGAGCCACCCTTCTCCAAAAAATTTGAAAATTTTCAACATAAAATCCGGGCCGCGCCGGGCTGGGTGGTTGTCTTGTTGACCGGTCCGGACTGATCCATATCTGATTTGACCGGACCGGTTCAGAGCCTCCCGGCCAAAAAATACACATCTTGAATTACTTGGTAAATCTGTATGCTGTAAATCTCTATATGCTGTAAATCTGCAACGCGTAATGACACTTTGTGTACAACTGAGTACAACAACATGCATTCTATAACTATTGAGGAAAGGGAAGGGAAGGGAAGGGAAGGGAAGGGAAAAGCAAAGCAACCCAAACCATGTGAAGCTATTTAATATTCTCCTCACTTTTATTCAACAGAGACATGGCATGGGTTGCAATCGATGGCAAGAAAACGTGCCTAACTCATCTCTTATTCCCCACACAGAGACATGGCGGGATGATTCTTTTCCTTGGCCCTAATTCTTTCCCTTCCTCTTTAACTTATATAAAAAAAAGCTTAGAAGTAGGACTGTTTGTGAGCATGTACAAATTATGCAATTGTACACGATCTTAAAAACCAAAAAAAAATTTAAAATTTTGAATTTCCCTATGTGTTACTAATGTAGAATTTTTACCTCCATATTTTTTTAGAAACGACAATAACAAGTCTCTTATAATGTCAGGAAAAGATCAAATTTTTAGAATGATTAAAAGGGTTTTTTTTTTTTTTTTTTAGTATTTGTACAGTGCTGTGAACGGACTGCAGAAATCGATTCTCCAAATCAAAAAAAAAAAAAAACTGCGAGAGAGCCAAAGAAAGTCGCAGAAAATTAAATTGTCAAATCACACAAGAACCAAAACGCGAACACTAGGGGCGAGCCTTACTCGGTTTTAGACCGAAAAATGAACGATAAGAGATTCGGTTCGGTTTGAAAAAAATCGTTTCGATTTCGGATTTGAAAATACTAAAAAAATAATTATGCGGTTTCGATTTCGATTTCGACTTGGATTTCGGTCCAAAACAGAAAAACTAATAAAGTTTGTGCAATTATGTAAATATCCTCGATTTTATGCATATGTTTTAATTAAAAGTGTATATTTTATAAACAACAATTCTATTTATGTGTTTTAAAACCAAACATTGGTAATTTAACAACTAGTCTAGCTATAAATGCAAATAAAACAAATGCACATACAAATATTATAATTTTTAATATCATTTAATCACGATTTAACGTTGGACCCTACCAATTATACAATAGAAATAGTCCAACCGAACAAACGGAATAAAACGAATAAACTGAATCATTATTCGATTTCAGTTCGGTTTCGATTTTTGGCTAATTTCGATTCGGTTTCGATTTTTGGATTTAGAATTTCGGTTTTGACTATCTGGTTCGGTTAAAACCGAATAAACCGAACGCTCACCCCAAAACACAAAAATTTTGACATGGAAAAACATTGTGGAAATCCACGGGATACAGAGCTGGCCCTGAGTTCATGGGGGTCTTAGACAAATTTTCAAAATGAGGTCCATATATAATGTCAAAATAAATTAAAAATTGATATAAATATAAATAGAAAATAATATCACAAAGAATTGAACCTAAGACATCTAATGTGTAAGTCTAACATAATACCCAATACATGACAATTGGTTTATTTAAAAAAAAGGTCATATTACATACTTGTTATATACATGCAAATGATCTCTACCGATCATTTGCATCTCTCTTAACCACTAGGCTAGAGATCATTTGCATATATATATATATATATATATATATATGTATATATATATATATATATATATCAAAAAATATATATATATATATATATATATATATATATATATATATATATTTTGATATATATATATATATACATATATATATATATATATATATATATATATATATATTGGGGTGTGCGACACTCTGGGAAAACCCGGCGAGGCTCACAAACGAAAGAGGCGAAACTAGAAGAAAACAACGCTGCTTCACCAAGCATGCGCCCAAAGCCATGCGCCCAAAGGAGTGTTTGGGCGCATAACCCCAACTAGAATACTTGTCTTCAGCAGCCTGGGCATCCAGGGTCATGCGTCCAGGCTCACTGGATCCATACTATGTGCCCACATCAAGGAGGCCCAGACATGCTGTCAAGGACCATGCGCCCAAGGCCAGTCTCCAAGGCCTATGTGCCCACAATAAAAAGACAGGCCCCAATGCGTATAGCATGGGGCTTTCTTCAAGGACATCACAGAACTTAGGTATGGGAGTTGCCCCTGCACGTGAACTAAGTCTGGATGCGCCTACTCTCCTTACGAACCCGCATGCAAAGCTCGATGATGCATGCAACATGGGTTGTAAGGCAAAACTCCCTTCCGCTGACTTGCGTGACATGATAAATCATAAGCGTAAAGCGAGGGAGGATATAACAATTTATAGTGCACATCCATACACCAGTATTATTTTTAACTGTTGTTGCTCCAGAGCAACAAGAGTGCCTCAGAGAAAGTCCGTATTTCGACGACTGCACTTCTCTGACGATAAGAAGCCACTGTGTGTTTTATCCAACATGGCTTCATGGGGTCCCCCTTACGGAAGCCCCAATCAAAGACGGTGGACCACCAACCCAACTTTCTCTCTCAGTTCTGCGAGAAAAAAAAGAAGAAGTCTACCAACAGATGGCCAACAGGCTGTCACATCTGAAGGAGTTTATATGGGTACTCGGTCAAAGGCAAGGTTCCGTACAGACGATGAAGAATCCCAAGCTGGGGGTATGATTCCCTCAGAGTCTGAAGCGGATGACCCTCACACTGGGGTAGCCATCCAGAGGACGACGATCCCTCTGAATTTGATGGCGACTATCTACCTCCTCTACCTGAAGATGAAGGACTTGTCCACTCGGAGACAGACAGTATCAGCACCAGTTGTACTATTTTCTCTGTTCTTTCTCGCATGTTATCTACATGCATGGCGGACGGAGAAAGACCTGAAGAAGCCATTGATTAGACCAGCAAATGGTTAGAGGGTCTTGAAACAGCATTCGTCAAGATCACCGATATACTTACCAGTATCATGGCAGTTCAAGCTGCTGGGGATGTTCCTCTACCTCAACAAAACGTCTCGGCCCACGCTAGTCCGGCTCACAGCAACAACCCTCCTTCACTGCAAAAGGAGTATCATTCCGTTGTGCCTCCTCTAAATCTTACAAATGCTGGGGGTAGTCCTTCGCCAACGACGCCTGACAACCGTTCAGTAGCCGTTTCCCAATACCTGCTCAATCAACATGATGCAATTTATTCCCTGGTCGCTCGTCTCGACACCATTTCACACAAAGACGAGCTTCAGAAGATGGGGATATCTCAACGGTATCCCCCTGAGTGGGAGAATGCTACTTGCCTTCCTAACTATAAGCCGCTGATGCTGAATTCATTTAACGGATTGACTTCTCCTCTTCAGCACATGACGTACTTTAACACGCAGACTCTACACTTGCCCAGAGACGATCTGTTCTTGTCGAAACTGTTTATTAGCACCTTGCAGGGGGGTAGCCTTCGAATGGTTCTGCAGTCTGCCTGATGGATGTATCAACTCATTTAAAGCCTTGGAGAGATTATTCCTCAACAGGTTTTACGAGAGTGGCATGCATGTTAGTATGTCCACCCTTATCGAGACCAAGTAAAGGAGGACTGACTCTGTCATCGCCTTCATCGAACACTTTAGGCGGCTAGCACTGAAGATGCCCTTCGGCATACCAGACTCAGAACTCATGGATACTTGTTGACATAACTTTCTTCCTAGAGTAAAGTTTTGTCTGGGTATACATAAGTATGATACATGGTCCGCTTTCATTGGGGCTGCTGATGCTGCTGAAAATGACGTTCCTAACTTAGAACTACTGGGGTTGAAAATACCCAAACCCGAAGACAAGCATCCTCAAACTATCCCTGTTAGTGGGGGTAAAGGGAAAAAAGTCCTGAAGGTCGACACATCCAAAGGAGCTTCCAATTCTCAAGGCGCCTCTGACAAGCCTAAGGAGACCTTCTCCTTTGACGAGGACGATGTCATTACCATCTTTCACACATTAACAAAAGGTAATAAGCTGATATTGCCCCCACCACGACGTCCTGCAGAGGCGAACCAGCTCAACGATCCCAAGTACTATCTCTATCATCAGTATGTGCATCATTCCACCAAGGACTGCATTGTCCTGAAAAATAAGATACAACAGCTTATCGACAGCAAAGTGATCAACCTCGAATCTGAAGACAATGTCGTATCCTCTAACATGATCTCTCTTCAGTTTGGTGACTTTCCTCCCACAGAAGTCCCAGACGGCGTGGTCCCAATTCCTAAGGCAATAATGGAAGTCGTCAACCTACCGCCAGCACGCAACTCAATCTTGGTCCCGCTCACGACTGAACATGGTGAGATCATGTGGGTCCATCCGGACCTTGTGTAAGAAGTAAAGCAGGAGGTAGTACCTCCCAAAGCAAAAAGGGGCAAGAAGTACAAGTCATGCCATATGGTATCCTCTCCCATCTACGAGGTTCTATCTGGCGAGATACGATCGAGGAAGACTTATCTTCGGACGTACGATCACGTACAAGTAGAAGCAGTACCTTCTCAAGCTCCTGCTGCCTCCACAAGCTCAGAAGCCGGCCCATCTAAGCCTCCAACTACGGACAAAGCCAAGCAGAAAGAGACGCAGTTTGACCAATCTCTGAAGGTGCCAGCTCCCGAAGGCATGGATCGGCCCTACAACTTTGATATACTGGCACAGCTAGCTAATACACCTGCCAGGTTGTCTCTGTTCGATCTATTGCGACTCTCCAAAGAAATGCAGAAGGCTTTAAGTGAGGCATTACTACATGTTGACTCTTACCTCGCTGAAGTCAAAGCCCCCGCTAAAGATCCTGTCTCCTGTCCCCACTGCCACAGTACTATAGAAGTGGTGTCCAACATCACCTTCTCACGGGAGGACATGCTACTAAAAAATAATCGTCATGATAGACCCCTGTACTATACAGGGTATATCGGGGCGATCAAGGTGGAAGCCATCCGCTGGGCAAGTTCCGTCTCAAATTCCTAGAAGTCTGCTTCAAATTATGGAAATCCCTCTGCACAAGCTATCTGCAACCAACACAACTATCATGGCTTTCAATGCTGGTCGAAGCCATCCGCTGGGCAAGATCCGTCTCAAATGCTAGATCGGTGATCTCCAAACGGAGGTTTCCTGCTATGTGATCGATGCCAATGTATCCTACAACGTCTTATTGGGACGTCCATGGATACACGAGAACACGATCGTTCCTTCCACACTTCACTAGTGCTTCAAATACGTCAACAGCGACAGTGTCGTGAAGATGGAGTTTGCCGATGTTGATCCTTTTAAGGGCATCGAAGCTTACTATAGAGATTCGGTACTTTATCAATCTCAGCCCCACAAGGACGATGACAACGAAGCTGACAATAAAGCTGAAGCAAGTCCATCCTCCAATGATGGTCCCCTGATTATCCGAGTCAAAGGATGTACTACTCCAAAAAGTACTCCGAAGCCTCTCATAATTTGGGTAAAAAAGAAGAACCCTGACAAGGTCAAACCATTGACCATCACTCTCAGCAAGATACCCCGGAAGGAACCTGCTGATGCCCATCCTCCCATTCCTGAAGAATTACCCTACATAGTTGTAAATCCACCTCCCTATTTTGAGAAAATAAATTTGTTTTTTTTTCAAAAGTATTTCTAATAATAACAATTGTTGATTGAAGTTTCAAATAATAAGTTAGTTTTAAATAATACATTTTGTGATCTATTTTGGAGGGAATTAATTTTTGAGCAGAAATTCAAATTTGAAAGTTTGTTGTAACAAACTTAGTGGTCCCCACTCGATTTTAGAATGTTCAAATTAATTTTCTTTTAACTTCTGTAATAATGAAAATGAAAGGGGGTCTTTTGCATATATGCCTTGAGCGGGGGGGAGGGACTTTCTGTAATATTTTTGGAATGGAAGGGGCGGGTTGCAAATGTTACAATCCTTATTTAATTTGAAGAGGAGAAAGAAAGTTCTCACTCACTCACTTCTTCCCGAGTGTTCGTGAGAGCTGAGCCTTTCTCTTCTTCCCAATTTTCTCTCGGTCGGATAACCTAGCCGGATTGATGGCGGAGGCAGCGAGTTCCTCTCCGGCGAACTAGAAGGCGACGGTGACGATCTCTTCCTGAGCTCGATCTACTGCTCCTAAAACTCGACGATGACTTCGACAATAATGGCAACGACTCCGGCGAGTAACCGCTTCTTTTCGGCTGCTTGATGGCGACGGCGGGTCTCTGGGATGAGGCGACGACTGAGCCCAGTCATCAACGGCGGATAGGATTTAATCTCTTCAGCACACGCGGGCTCTCCGGCAACGACAAATGGTGGATCACCGGAACAAACTCCAGCGGCATGCGGTTCCTCCGACTCTGTCCAGTCATCATGACGGGAATCAACGAGTTCTCCCTTGATTGATCCAAATTCCAGTAAGCTCTCAACCGATCTTTTTCCATCTCTTAGAAGCTAGATTTGATCGACTCGATCTCAATTTCCATTCGGGTCTCGAAGATTTTTTGTGTTCTTAATGATCGATTGGGTTTGTTTCTTCGTTTGGGATTTTCAAATGAATATTTGGTTGGAAGAATGCCGGATCAATTTGAGAATACAGCTGATAGATCAAATTAAGCTATTGTGAGTACTTAGGTTCAAGACTCCTTGTTTGGTTTCCTAATTTCTTGATTGGGTAATTTTTAAAGAATCTCTGACATTATTTTCCTTCCCTGTATGATTGAAACTGTTCGATATAATGCTTAAAAGGATCTGATCGGTATCTGGATGCGAGAAGGCCGTGTCCGACACCTTTGGGGATTTGGCGTTCACTCCAAACTCAATTACTCAGGTAATTTCCTTCATAATTTTGGAGAATTCTGTGTCTATACTTAAGAATGATAGTAATCGTTTGAGCAGGAATGTCCATACGGGAGTGGAGACTGTGTTAGTTCGTATCCATGTTGGGTCGTGTCCAGTTCAAGGTGCCGGGTGCAGAAGGACTTTAGGACTGGAGTTAGATTGGCACGTAGGAGTATCATTGCCTCGGCGTGAGAAGAAATATAACTGATTGTTGATGGCTAATTTCAAACCAACGGCTAGTGATTTCAGTTTTGTTTTGAACTTGAGTTAGTTGAAGGGATTAGGTTGGCTGAACAATTGTGTTGAGCATGTATAATTCGTTTAGGGTTCTGCTTGTGCTGGACTGTTTCTATTTTGTAGACTTTTGGCTTGATTTGTTGGGATTGAGTAATATGTGGGTTAATAGGTGCTGTATGTAACTGTTGGACATATGGATTGAGTCAGTTGACAAGTTTAATTGTTGTGTGAAATTTTAGGCCTATCTTGGCAATTGGAAGAATGTTGTTGGGCAGTTCGGCTGAGTGTGGTGGGTTGTTGCTCGCCAAGCAATGTCTTTGGACTTTGTAGAACATAAACTGGAGCCTCAAGTCGAATTAGGGTGGTCAACCTGTGTTCATTTCATTGAATAACGTTGAGTCTTGTATAATTTTCCTGAGTTTATACTTTAGTTGAGCTTGTATATTAGTATGGTTAAATTAGAATTGTACAGTCCTGGCTTTGCATCCATGCTGAAGACTTTTGTCTAGAATTTATGTTTACAAATTGCTGGGATCGGAAGAACAAGCCAGACATTAAATATTAATATTGCTAATATGTTCATTTTTGGTAATTTCAGTAATTGAATAATTTTAAACCCCTTACTTAAGTAAAAGTACATATGTGGGTAACCTATTTATGATTATCCTATCAACGTATGAATATCTGGTGAGCAATATTCAATACGTATCTATTATTCTATCACTAGTGAAGTTTGAGTATAGATAACATACTTTTATAAGTATTCTATAAATAGTTTATAATTAGAGAGTAGATGGCTAGTGGGTATTATTCAGAATCCTAACCAAATTGTACCAAAACAGGTGGACTTACACTTTACTTCTACCCTTGATTACCCGGAGCAAGGCAAGTACTTTTCTATGGTTTTGTGCATTTACATTCTTGTACTCTTTCTTGTGACACGTCATGACACGATATCATGTACCCATGTACTCCTGTACTCCTGTACTATCTTGTTCTTGTACTAGCTTGTATCGGGTAGGAAATTATACTAGCCATGTGACCAAACCCCGGTTACTATATTCATGTAGATAGCTTAGGCTTCGCATCGTGCACGTGGGCCCTAAGCCGTACCATATTCATGTACTCCTGTGCATGCTCTTGTACTCACCCCAGCCGGTCACATGGACTAGATGTATTTCAAATATTGTGCACTTATCATGTCTGGTACTTCAGGATTATGGTTTCATTCCTGTACTTTACATTTTTCTGTACTTTATATTCCTGTACTATAGTTCATGTACTTATTTCCTGTACTACTTTCCTGTACTTTCATGTTCATTTATGTATATCATTTTCATGTACTCCTGTACTCAGTTTCATATCATGTTCTTATTCATTACCTAGAACTATACTTTGCTCCGCTCTTGACTGGATATATTGCAGGTGTACTTGCAGGATACCATTCTACCATATGGGCCAGAGCCCGGGACATTAGCTGAGCAGGATGGAGACATGATTTAGCTACAGGCTTCAGGTTTAGACTGTTAGCTTTACTCTTAGATATTGTTTTAGAGTTCATAGTACATTTTATTCCTGATGACTAGTACATTTATGATATATATAGAATTGTGGATTATGGTGATCATGCTGGGATCCTGTATAGATTCTGTGATTGTGTACATTATGTTTATCTGGTTAGATTTTCCTAGTTTGGTACAGCTTACTTCGTCGTGTCTAGCGACGAAGGCTGGGCGTGTCCGACTCGTGTCCGATTATTCGGGAGCGAGTCGTGACATATTTTTAGTGGTGGCCTATGCAGGTTAATCCTAATAATACCTATGTATTAGAGAACTAATGGGGGACTTGATTTAAACTAGGGAAACTTGAATCACAGCATAGAAAATTAGGTACATCGGGTATATTGATATTCTATAAACACTTGTTTTATTTAGGTCTAGGTTATTTTAATAATTTTCTGTTTTTCAGATAGTTCAAAAGCACAAGACACCGGAATAGTCGATCCACCTACACTTGAGGGTTTTGAGCTCCCACTACCTTCTATCACTCTACGATCCCCATGGGTAGTACGCAGTTGACGGAGACGTTTCAAGAGTTCCTTGACACCAGCAGGCCGTTCTTTTCCAATCCAGACTTGCAAATGCATTTTTCGAGTTAGAGAGGGCTTCTGACTTTCAGACTCTCAGATTTTTGGACTTCTCCGACACCGAGAGCATATCTTGTACTGAGGAGCAGATCGAGAACCTGGAGTTACCTCTTCTGAAGATCATCAAAGCCTCTGAGGATCCGATTTCTCTGAAGATTTGAGCTACCATCCAGGAGATCCAGAATGGAGCACAGACAATAGAACAAAACCATAAACTGAAGCCTATGAGAGATATAAAGACTTATAACGGAGATAGCAGCTGCTATGGATCCACAAAGCGTCACAACACTCAATCGGCACTTCTTCGGTCACATCATCAGGAGCAGATCTCAACAGCCAGCACGCCAGTAGCCATATATTCCTTACAGTACTACTGCACTTTAGTCCAGCGGGAGATGCAGATTCAGATTCAGTCGACGATTATTTGTGCTTTCTACCATCGCTCAGGACACCACTATGACGAGTGCAACATAGGATTGAAGCTATGCTTGTTCTGTTAATCGCCTGCCCACCAAGTCAAGGATTGCTCGGAGACTGCTGATCACACTACCCAAGGATAAACACGAGGAGCACTAGGACTACAGCAAGGGGACCGGCCTCTTTAGATTCAGCAACCACGTGGAGCACTACCGCAGGGATCAGCCTACGCTAGGACAGTTGAAGACGTTGAAGAGATTCCAGTCCCGAAGGAATACTGAAGATAGACTGAAGGCAGAAGACTTCTCTTGCATGGTTGGGGAAAACCATGTATCATGATTGGCAATCCAGACTCCCTATAAATTTCTCTTAGCACCTAGATCATTTCTTGAAATTTTTTGTTTTCTATTTTGAAACCTTGGATGATATTCGGGATGTACCACTAAAGATTGTTCATATTCTAGAATCTTGTTCGTAACCCTATTTTATTCAAGATCTCCTGTTCGATAACTTGTTTCATATTCATTGTTCATGACTTTGTTTTCAACATATTGATTTCTATTTGAGAAGTTGGTTCTCTATTTAAAACCTTGTTCTATTCAGGACTTATTTGAGATTCTGCCGTATTTAAGACATTGTTTGGAGATTCTATCTTCTATTCATGATTTTATTTCTTATTTGAAAGCTTGTTCACTTTCAAAATCATGTTTGAGTCTTGCTCCTATTCAAGGTTTCGTTTGAAGGGTCATTTTCTATGTTGAGATTTTGACTTATCTCCTATTAAGTTTTGTTTTCTATTTGTGACGCATTCCTATTCAAGAATTTGTTTCTGTTTACGACTCGTATGACCCCGTTTCTTATTTGAGATTCCGCTTGTTTCATATCCACTATTCGATACCTTGCTTCCTCGTCGAGATTTCCTATTCGAGATTTTATTCTTATTCACGACTGTGTTGATATTTGATTTTCTATTTTGAGACTTGTGTCCTATTGAAGGTTTTGATTTCCTTTCAAGAACTATTCAGGATTTCGTTGTTATTCGAGATTTTTTGAACTCTGTTTTCGATACAAGAATTGTTTCTTACTATGAGATTTTGTTTCTATCCTATACTTTCTGTTTATCATCTGGGACTTTGTTATCTATTCAAGATTTTATTTCCTATATGGGGTTGCTTGCCATTTGAGATCCCGGTTACTATTTAAAACTCTACTCCCTGTTCGAGATTTAAAACCACCTTGTTTGTCCTTTTAGTACCACTACTCATTGTTGAATCCTTTGTTGTATCTTGGCACCTAGTGGAACCCTTGCAATCAAACAAACAGATAACTTCATCTTTCATCGTGACTTAGACTACTGGAACTCATTTTGAATTCTTGAATTTTAATTCCCATGGATAAGGTTGAGAGACTATTCGATGATCTACTGGAGCGTGGCAGTTGTGCACTGCAGTCATTATCTGGACTACGGATACCGAAGGTTCACTGCAGCCAGCAGCGCACTGGCGAGTCAGGAACTTTAAGTTGAAGTGATTTCAGACATTCATAGATTTTTGAGTATTATTGAGACTTTCTTTACATCTTGACCTCTTGGGTTGTTTCATCAATAATTGTTGGAAAATGGATAAAGTTGACAGAATATTCGATGAAATATTGTTATTTGAGTCACGGAGGCGAAAGTCCACTACAGTCAGATATATACTGGCGGGGTAGGGATTCTGAGTAAAGTGATTTCAAATATCTATATGTTTTCAGCTACCATAGAAACTATGTTCCTTTGCCTATGATTATTGGTTTTCGAGAATCACAAATCCTTGTGCGTTATCCTGATTTGATTACCTCCTGAGTATTTCGTACGTTTACTAAATCAACCCTTGCTAACTTTTCTTTAGCATTTTATCGTTAGATCATTGAATTTTTCAAAATTATACATTGCCAGAATTTGATTCCATACTTCGTTTGTGTCTTGCCTAAACTTCAAGCTTAAATCATGTCTTTCTGACCATGATTTTCCTATCTTGTCCTAGTCCACTTGTGTTAAAATATCGATTTTGATCGTACTTAATAGTTGTGTCTTCATGATTTTGCTCCTCTAAATGGTAATTGAAATTTCATTCTTGATTGTCGTTAGATCGTATTATTTCAACTTCTTGTGTGTAATTATAGTACTGGGTCTCAAGGCTCAGGGCGTCGCAGAGTTGCACAAGATCGACAGAAGTACTGGACGGACAGCAGCATACGGCCACTGGAGTTCGCGGTTGGAGATAGAGTGTTCCTGAAGACCTCACCAACCAGAGCCGTCATTCGTTTCGACAGAGGTAGGAAGCTCAGTTCGAGGTACACGGGGCCTTTCGACGTGACGGCACGGATTAACGAGATGGCATATCGACTAGCGTTTCCAGCTAGCTTGGAGGGAGTGCACGACGTCTTTCAAGTGTCCCAGCTTTGACGCTATATTCCAGATTCGAGCCATATAGTGGACTATTCAGAGTTAGAGGTAAGTCCGAGTTGACCTACGAGGAGCAGCTAGTGGAGATCCATGATCGGTGGGAGAAGAGCCTATGGAACCAGACTATTCCACTTGTCTGCGTCATGTGGAAACACCACTCTCCGGGAGAGTCCACATGGGAGCACGAGGACGAGATGCAGGAGCACTATCCCAGCTTGTTTGCCTGATTGTGTTTTGATATTGAAAAATTTTAAATACAATAAATGATTGGTGTTTGAACTTTTTAAGATTTTGCTTTGAGATTGTTTTGACTATCTCTCGAATTTCGAGGACGAAATTATTTTAAGGGAGGAGATTTGTAACTCCACCTCCCTATTTTGAGAAAATAAATTTAATTTTTTTCAAAAGCATTTCTAGAAATAACAATTGTTGATTTAAGTTTCGTATAATAAGTTAGTTTTAAATAATAAATTTTGTGATCTATTTTGGAGGGAATTAATTTTTGAGCAGAAATTCAAATTTGAAAGTTTGTTGTAACAAACTTAGTGGTCCCTACTCAATTTTAGAGTGTTCTAACTAATTTTCTTTTAACTTCTGTAATAATGAAAAGGAAAGGGGGTCTTTTGCATATATGCCTTGAGCGGGGGGGGTTTCTTTAATATTTCTGGAATGGAAGGGGCGGGTTGCAAATGTTACAATCCTTATTTAATTTGAGGAGGAGAGAGAAAGTTCTCACTCACTCACTTCTTCCCGAGTGTTCGTGAGAGCTGAGCCTTTCCCTTCTCCCCAATTTTCTCTCGGTCGGATAACCTAGCCGAATTGATGGCGGAGGCGGCGAGTTCCTCTCCGGCGAACTAGAAGGCGACGGTGATGATCTCTTCCTGAGCTCGATCTACTGCTCCTGAAACTCAACGACGACTTCGGTAATGATGGCGACGACTCCGGCGAGTAACCGCTTCTTTCCGGCAGCTTGATGGCGACAGCGAGTCTCTGAGATGAGCCGACGACTGAGCCCAGTCATTAACGGCAGATAGGATTTGATCTCTTCAGCACACGCGGGCTCTCCGGCAACGGCGAACGGTGGATCACCGGAACAAACTCCAGTGGCGCGCGGTTCCTCCGACTCTGTCCAGTCATCATGACGGGAATCAACGAGTCCTCACTTGATTGATCCAAATTCCAGTAAGCTCTCAACCGATCTTTTTCCTTCTCTTAGAAGCTAGATTTGATCGACTCGATCTTAATTTCCATTCGGATCTCGAAGATTTTTGTGTTCTTAATGATCGGTTGGGTTTGTTTCTTCGTTTGGGATTTTCAAATGAATATTAGGTTGGAAGAACGCCGGATCAATTTGAGATTACAGCTGATAGATCAAATTAAGCCATTGTGAGTACTTAGGTTCAAGACTCCTTGTTTGGTTTCCTGATTTCTTGATTGGGTGATTTTTAAAGAATCTCTGACATTATTTTTCTTCCCTGCATGATTGAAACCGTTCGATATATTGCTTAAAAGGATCTGATCGGTATCTGGATGCGGGAAGGCCGTGTCCGACACCTTTGGGGATTTGGCGTTCACTCCAAACTCAATTACTCAATTGCTCAGGTAATTTTCTTCATAATGTTGGAGAATTCTGTGTCTGTACTTAAGAATGATAGTAATCGTTTGAGCAGGAATGTCCATACGGGGGTGGAGACTATGTTAGTTCGTATCCGTGTTGGGTCGTATCCAGTTCAAGGTGCCGGGTGCAGAAGGACTTTAGGACTGGAGTTAGATTGGCACGTAGGAGTATCATTGCCTCAGCGTGAGAAAAAATATAACTGATTGTTGATGGCTAATTTCAAACCAACGGCTAGTGATTTCAGTTCTGTTTTGAACTTGAGTTAGTTGAAGGGACTAGGTTGGCTGAACAATTGTGTTGAGCATGTATAATTCGTTTGGGGTTCTGCTTGTGCTGGATTATTTCTATTTTGTAGACTTTTTGCTTGATTTGTTGGGATTGAGTAATATGTGAGTTAATAGGTGCTGTATGTAGTTGGACATATGGGTTGAGTCAGTTGACAAGTTTAATTGTTGTGTGAAATTTTGGGCCTATCTTGGTTTGGAAGAATGTTGTTGGGCAGTTCGGCTGAGTATGGTGGGTTGTTGCTCGCCAAGCAATGTCTTTGGACTTTGTAGAACATAAACTGGAGCCTCAAGTCGAATTAGAGTGGTCAACCTGTGTTCATTTCATTGAATAACGTTGAGTCTTGTATAATTTTTCCTGAGTTTATACTTTAGTTGAGCTTGTATATTAGTATGGTTAAATTAGAATTATACAGTCCTGGCTTTACATCCATGCTGAAGACTTTTGTCTAGAATTTATGTTTACAAATTGCTGGGATTGGAAGAACAAGCCAGACATTAAATATTAATATTGCTAATATGTTCGTTTTTGGTAATTTCAGTAATCGAATAATTTTAAACCCCTTACTTAAGTAAAAGTACATATGTGGGTAACCTATTTATGATTATCCTTTCAACGTATGAATATCTGGTGAGTAATATTTAATACGTATATATTATTATATCACTAGTGAAGTTTGAGTATAGCTAACATACTTTTATAAGTATTCTATAAATAGTTTATAATTAGAGAGTAGATGGCTAGTGGGTATTATTCAGAATCCTAACCAAATTGTACCAAACCAGGTGGACTTACAGCTTTACTTCTACCCTTGATTACCCGGAGCAAGGCAAGTACTTTTCTATGGTTTTGTGCATTTACATTCTTGTACTCTTTCTTGTGACACGTCATGACACAATATCATGTACCCATGTACTCCTGTACTCCTGTACTATCTTGTTCTTGTACTTACTTGTGTCGGGTGGGAAAATACACTAGCCATGTGACCAAACTTCGGTTACTATATTCACGTAGATAGCTTAGGCCTCGTATCGTGCACGTGGGCCCTAAGCCGTACCATATTCATGTGCTCCTGTGCATGCTCTTGTACTCACCCCAGCCGGTCACATGGACTAGATGTATTTCAAATATTGTGCACTTATCATGTCTGGTACTTCAGGATTATGGTTTCATTCCTGTACTTTATATTTTCCTGTACTTTACATTCATATACTATAGTTCCTGTACTTATTTCCTGTACTACTTTCCTATACTTTCATGTTCATTCCTGTATATCATTTTCATGTACTCCTGTACTCAGTTTTATATCATGTTCTTGTTCATTATCTAGAACTGTACTTTGCTCCGCTCCTGACTAAATATGTTGTAGGTGTACTTGCAGGATATTATTCTACCATTCGGTCGTATAATTGGCGAGAGAAAGTTCATTCCAGACTCTACTTCTTCCAAGCACAACATAGAAGCTGACTATGACTCTGAAAAAATACAACTTTTCTGGTATAGTTGGCAGGCCAAGAACATCATCCAGAACATGGGATATGACATCAAAAGCGACAAATGGCTAAATTACGACAGAGGACGATGGTTGCCAATACGACACTTTGCTCCTCCTGACAAACCCGAGAACTACTATCAACAAAGCAGTGTTGGTTTGGGTTATGTCACTTCTCCGGACTCCAGTATTGGTGACATGTTCAAGACAACTCTATCCGTCAACATGGTTTCCGTTGACCAAATTACAGACGACGTCTAATCGATCGAGCTAGAGCAATGGGCTCAAAAGATGGATACTAGGTGGGAGCTGCGCTTCGAACAATGGGAACCACCTACCGAAGACGAAGTCATCAAAGTCAATCTAGGAGATGAAGCATCTTTCAAACAAATCTTCATCAGCAAAAGTCTATCTGGCGATGAACGCCAATCTCTTATACAGCTTATAAGAGAATACATCGACGTCTTCGTATGGAGCTATGAAGATATGCTAGGCTTGGACCCTAAAGTCGCCATGCTCCGCCTGAATATTTCGTCTAAAGCTAAGTCCGTGAAGCAGCAACAACGACGATTCCGACTAGACGTCATGGAAGCCATCGAGAATGAAGTCAAGAATCTCATTGCCAGAGGATTCATTCGCGAAGAACAACACCCAGACTGGGTTGCCAACATCGTTCCAGTCATGAAAAAGAACGGTAAAGTTCGAGTCTGTATCGACTGCTGTAATTTAAACTCTCATGCCCGAAAGATAGGTTTCCTCTACCGATCACCGATGTAATGATCGACAATACTTGCGGCTTCGAGCGGATGTCCTTCATGGATGGGTTCTCAGGCTACAACCAGATTAAGATGTTCCCCGACGACGAGAATCACACATCTTTTCGAACACCGTTGGTGGTATACTGCTATACGGTGATGCCCTTCGGATTGAAGAATACAGGGGCGACATACCAGCGAGCCATGAACATAATTTTTTGCGATCATTTACGCAAAACTGTGGAGTGCTACGTAGACGATATCGCAGTCAAAAGTCATCTCAAGGGCAACCACCTCCAAGACTTAAGAACGGTGTTGAACTAATACGTGCACACCAACTCAAGATTAATCCAACCAAGTCTTTTCAGGGAGTCTCCAGCGGCAAGTTCCTTGGTTTCGTCATCACTTTAAGGGTATACATCTAGACCCGAAGAAAGTAAAGGCTATCCTCGACATGCATCCTCAATGAAACCTCAAAGAGTTACGCGGACTATAAGGAAGGCTAGCCTACATCAGACGATTCATTTCTAACCTCTCTGGAAGGTGTCAACCATTCACTCAGCTCATGAAGAAAGACATATCTTTTGTCTGGACTGAACAATGTCAACGCGCATTCGACGACATCAAGGCGTATCTGACAAGCCCTCCAGTATTGGTAGCCCCAATAATGGAGAAGTCCTTCTTACTATATGTCCGCGCTATGGACCATTCTCCTGGTACCCTATTAGCTCAGAAGAACAAAGGCGGCCATGAACAGGCAATCTACTACCTCAGCCGCACAATGATGGGCGTCGAGTACAGATACATACCGGTAGAGAAAGAATACCTTACACTGGTATTTGCCATCCAGAAGACACGCCACTATGTGTCTGAGCAGACTATCCACATTATATCTAAAGTCAACCCTCTCAGAATATTCATGACTAAACCGAGCTCTCTCAATTCCTATTTAGCTACATGGGGAATGCTATTGACCCCACACGATAAGCTTTTCGTTCCTCAGAAGTCAGTAAAAGGCCAAGCATTAGCTGATTTCCTAGCAGCTCATCCAGTGCCAGAATCGTCCAAACTCTACGACGAAATCCCTGACGAAGTGGTGGAGTCTAACACTGCAACTGAAGAAATTCCCATTTAGCGAATGTTCTTTGACCGTGCATCAAGAACATGACCTAAAAGAAATATCGTGGCTAGAGTAGGTGTCGTGCTCGGGTCACCTGACCATTTGGTTATACATCGTGCGTATTCTCTCATGGAACCATGCACCAACAACGTGGCCGAATATAATGCTCTATTAATCGGCCTACAACTGGCAAAGCAACTGGGAGTTGACTATCTAGAAGCTTACGGCAATTTCAAGCTAATAGTCAGTCAGGTCCGAGGGGATTATGAAGTTCGCCACGAAGATCTCATCCCCTACCACAGAGCAACAATCGAGTTGGCGTCTACTTTCGCTGGATTCTTCATCAAGCACGTGCCTCAACTACAGAAAATAGAAGCAGATGCTCTAGCCGGTCTCGCTGCTTTCTTGACCGTTCCTACCAATACTCAACAGTCGATCACAGTGTCTGGTCGAGAATTATTCTGTGTGAAAGATGCCTTGCATATTTATCACAGTTACGCAACGAAAACAAGCGTCAATGCTAAAGACTGGAGATTTTCCTTCATAGACTATGCCATCTATGGAATCCTCTCCGAGGACCCAAAGGAAGCAGTATCCATCTAAAGGCGATCCCTCAGATTTTACTACGACACAGCTACTAAGATGCTGTATCGACGCTCTTACGACGGACTACTGTTACGATGCTTATTAGACACATAAGCCAAACATGCACTCTGGGAGGCTCATGATGGAGTTTGTGGTGCACATCAACCAGGTCCAAAATTACACGATCGCCTCAAACGAATGGATTATTACTGGCCCACAATGATAGCAGATGATGTTGAATATGCAAAGAAGTGTAGAGCTTGCCAGTTCTACGCCGATTTCATTCATCAATCATCAGAGTTTCTACACCCGACAACAGCATCTCGGCTGTTTGAAGCCTGGGGCATGGACGTCATAGGACCAATCAGCCCGCCATCCTCCAAAGGACATCGGTTCATCCTAGCTATAACCGATTACTTCTCCAAATAGGCGGAAGCTATACCGCTCACCGAAGTGAAGACGTCAAACATGATCAGTTTCATCAAATATCACATCATCTACCGCTTCGGCCTACCTCGCAGGATCATCCATGATAATGGTCAACAATTCGTAAGCCATGCATTCTATCGGTTCTGTGATAAGAATTGAATCCAGAACGTAGCCTCTACTGCCTACAATCCAGCGGCTAACGGGCTAGCAGAAGCCTTCAACAAAACCATCATAAAACTTCTCAAGAAGTTCGTGTCTTCAAGCAAGCACGATTGGAATGAGAAGCTCGACGAATGTCTATGGGCCTATCGTACAATGGTCCGGACTCCAACTGGCAGTACACCATTCTCTCTGGTTTATGGGAGCGAAGCAGTTCTTCCCCTAGAAATCCAGATTCCTTCTCTCGAGTAGCCCTAGCCAGCGAGCTGACTACTGAAGAAAGCTGCCGTCTGCGACTCCAGGAGCTCGAAGCGCTAAAAAAAATGCTTGTTAGCTCAGCAGCGCATTGAGCTATACCAAGCATGCCTTTTCAGAGCCTTCAATAAAAAGGTGAAGGAAAGGATCTTCCAAGTCGGCGATCTGTTCTTAGCAGTGAGAAGACAAATGGTCATGACGCACAAAATAAAAGGACAATTCCTGCCTAAATGGAAAGGTCCTTTTATCATAGAATCAGTGTATTTTAATGGTGCGTACCGGCTAATCAAGCCCGATGGTGACTTGCTCATGATGCCTATCAACGACAAGTTCCTGAAGAAATACTATGTGTAACCTCTTTTACATAATGTTCACATGTGGTCAGTCATATAAATGTACAGTACGATGTTTATATGATTTGAAAAACTATCTAACTATTATCTGTATTTCAAGAGTCTTGAATATGCCCTGGATAATAAGACCTCTAAATATTTCCCCAGTGGAATCATTTCCATTTTTGACTCCGTCCAAACTCGGTTTGACGAAAATAAGTCACGTCCCTATTACCTCTGAATTGTTTTCTGATAATCATTTCCCCAGCGGAATGATTAAAGGTCTTGCCACGTCCACATAACCTCTGAGCAAAGCATTCATCAAGGATAATCACGTCCCTATTACCTCTGAATTATCTACCCCCCTAATGTTATATATCTTTCTACGTCCATATTACCTCTGGTCAGATATAGAACATCCTCTGCTATTATGTCCATATTACCTCTACTAGCAGCTTTATTCAACTTATTATCTATATTCGAATAACTTGAATATAAAATGGATAATAGGTCCACATCACAATTCCCCAGCGGAACACCCAACAGAAATATCCTTGCTACGTCCATATTATCTCTAGCATCGATATTTCACAAAACCATATTCACTTCTGAAAAGATTCTTTATTTTGTACTTCAACGTCTATCAAGAGACAAAAAAGGTACAAGAGCCATGACGGCTAGAAAAAAAAAAGAAGAGAGTTACAAAAATATACGGGATACACAGGCGATTGATGTTGTCCCTTAGAACCACAATTTTGGCTTCAGACTTCACAGTAGCCCGGTGCCGCGCCTCTTCTTAACGAGCGGCTTCATCCTCGGAGAGGATCAAACTCAGATGCTCCCTCTCCAACTTTGCCAGCTGATCTTTTAAACGGGCAGAAGTGGTGGCAGTCATGGCAGCCTGGGCCAAGTAATCCTCCTGTTCAGATATCGTCGCCCTCAAGTCAGCTTCCAGCTGGGCGATCTCGTTCTTGATCTGCATAATATGATTATACTCCTCAGTGATCTATGCAGCCAGCCTGTTCTTCGAGGCAGCACGAGCCTCGCTTGCAGCATTGAACTGGCCATACTGGTCAGCCAGCTCGCCGATCTCTCGAACAAGGGCGTCTTTCCTTGCGTGGAAGGTAGCCTTCTCCTCCGCAAGAGCCGTCATCAAAGCCTCGTCCTCGGCGCAGAATAGCGACGTCGGGCTCCGCTGTTTAGTGTCCCGGAACCTAGCCACCTGACCCTCCAGTTCGTTCAAAACTTTCCTCAGAGTATTGGCCCGCTCTTCATAGCCGGCAATGCTCTCGAGGGCCGCCATTTGACATTCGGCGACAGGCTTCATAGGGCCAAGGCATCATTCCGATTCAGGACTCCAGGAAGCTTCACTTTCAGTACAGAGTAGAAAGCTTTGATAACTTCCTGGGCCACCTCCTCATCTTCAGTGGAGGTAGTTGGAGAGGAGGCTTAGAGAGTTTCCTCCGCTTCAGGAAGGAACACCTGACAAGAAGCCGAACATGATAGGAAAAATAATATATACATCAGTAACCGAAAAAGAGGAAGAAAAAGCGAAAGAGTTGTAATTTTATACCTTCGGCTTGCTCAACTTCAGCCTGGGCTATGCCATTAACCTTGGCTTCAGGGAAACCAAGAGCAGGCTCAGGTCGTTCAAGAAGAACAATATCAAGGCCCTGAGTGGCATCAGACCTGATATCTTCCACAAGCTCATCCAAAACAGGAGTAGATTCAGCAACAGCCCCCTCAGCAGGTTGCTCAACCTCTCTTTCTGTGGCCAATACCGGCTCACTAGCAGCTCCCTCCATACCAGCAAAATCGGAGGAGCCGAAAACAACTTCTGCCCCTTCCCCAATGGTAGGGACTTTCTTTGCGAGGGGTTCTTCCCCTTGTCTACAAGGGAATATACAGTTGTGGTCAGCCTCACAAGGAGCACACAAAATCGAAGTTGAAAAATCTCATCCGAAGAGAGGTGCAAAGGCAACGTACCCGCAGGAGGATAAGCCGATTGGACTTGGTTCTCGTCCAGCTCTTTCATCGCAGTTCCTATTGCAGACATATCTTCCACAGATATGTCATAGAAAAAACTGATCTTCTGATCGCCGTTATGGTCCGGGCCTATACCCCGATCTTCCCGTTCAAGTTTACAGCTGAAGATGATCCGCCCTCATCCATCGGTTGAGGACGAGCAGGGAGCACTGTCGTTACCTCCACCTCCTCAGACGAAGAGACATCTGCCTCAGCTGCAACTTCGGGGTCCTGTGCAAAAGACAAATACAAGGGTGAGAAAGCTTCCAAAGGCTTGACCAGAATGGCTACGGGGTTTAGGAAGGGATCTACCTCCCGAAAGGCGACAGCCTGCAACGTCGTCTGTCGAGAAGACCTTCTGGGAGGAGGCGAGCCGGCACCCACGCCCGCGACCTTCTTCCGTCGAAAACAACCACCTTCTTCCTTTTTGGCTGTGGCACCATCTCGGTAGAGCCTTCCTCTTGTGAGGAACGGTAGAAAGAGGTTCTTCAGTGCCCTCTCTCGGAGGCGCTACAACGGCAGGCTCATTAACAACAACTCTCTGTTGCGGCGTCACAGCAGGTTCAATTGTGGGTGTGGCGCCTTCCTTTCTGCTACTCCCCATTGCACGTGTTCGTCCTATATCAGCGAGGGTAGGGGCAAGCTTGGTCCCCGATATAAAACTATGCTCATGGTCATACCGAAAAGGAAGGGTATTGACCTGAATATATAACTTAGCAGCAGCAAAGAGCATGTAGGTGTCGGGTTTATCTTCGGGCAGGGTAAAAATTGTCCCTGTACATCCAGTATTATAGTAGCCCCATGCACGCGTCCCATCGATCAAACTTCATATCGACTGGAGAGGAGGACTGGGATTGCCTAAAAGAAGCTGGCTGTAGCCGAATTGCCGTACAAAGCGGCTTGGCAAGTAAGGTTCCAGGAAAGTATGATTCATGTTTCTGAGTACCAGATGGGAAGGCCTAATGGATTGGAGCCAACGAAATGCTCCAATAGAAAGGCTAGTAGTGAGTGCTCCCTCATCTACTAGGGTGTCTCTCATGCGACCACTACCAGATGGAGGCGATACTCTGAAGAATTTGTAATTCTGCAGAAAACTCAAAGCCCTCCTGCAAGCAGGCACCCTTGTAATAGTCCAATCTGTGTCCCTGAACCTCCGAATGAAGGCATCTCCCGCCAAAGAATCTTCCATCAGCCCGACGTTCATCAATTTGGGACAATACAGTACCAGCCACCCCATCAGATAGTGGAAGGGTAACTCAGTCCTAGCAAAGTCCTTCCTGCCTCCGGATGTTACCGCGTGCACAACAAAATGACGCAAATCCTGTTGGATGGCACAACCCATCGCAGGAAGCAATACAAGACGGTGTCCAAAGGCCAGCCTTACAGCCGGAAGTATCATCCCTTGGCTGATTCTCTCAATAGATACTGAACCACTAGGGACTACGCAGTTACGAAGCCATATCATCAGGAAAGCGGCAAAAACTACCTTTTCTGACATCTTGAACTCGGCTTGTCTGAAGAAATAATAAATCAGGGAATTTCCCTCAGGATCATCCCTATCTTCGGTATCCGCAACTCCGTGATCTGTCATCAGCCGATCTATCTCAGAGATTGTCAAAGGCTTAGGCGACGAGAATGAGACTGGGTCATTTCCCCTTCTCTGGTGTTGGTCCAAGACCTCGTATGCGGGATGGACCCCTCGGTCTTACCCTTCTTCGTAGTCTGGTGACAAATAAAAATGTGACAAAATAACTCTTTATACACATTCATCATATCAGAGCTCTCCTTCTCCAAGTCCAAGATCTCTGTATCACTGGGGACATATTCTGCATACGGCTCCACCCTCGGAGTGAAGAAAGTGCACGTATGATGGTTGTACAGCTCTGCCAGGGAGACGAACATCGGTCAGTTAACCTTGATGCCATACTGAGTGACCCTGACATCATAGAAAAGATCGGCAGCTTTTAGGGTGGCCTCATAAGTCGAGAGCACCCATCCAGTAAGGTCACTCCAGAACGAAACGGGATGTCTCCAGCCTTCTAGCCGCATCTTCCCTTCCGGATATGACTCTTTTTTCGACAGCATCAAATTGGAGAGAGTCTCAGCAGCATAGGGATGAAGATCAGTCGGGACATCGTTCAGTATAACTGTAGAGCCTAAAAATCAAGTTGTGTCTTCAATATACTGATTAGTGATCAAGTTGTGCCCCAAAAATCAAGTTGTGCCACTGACATGAAGCCCAGAGAACAGACTGCGCCACTGATCAGATTGCGCCCAATATCAGACTGCGCTCAGTCTTTTTGTGCCAAAAACCTACGTGGCATCTGACACTTAATGGTCATCATTACTTGACCATACTGACGCCTGACACAATAGTGAACGAGAAAAATCTCTTCGAATCTCGTGAATTGTGCCGCTCAAGGAAAAGTTGGTGGACAGCTGTCCTGTACACTTCGTGAGTTGCGCCCAGGCGCAATCTAAACAAAATCCTTAGTTGCACCTGGGCGCAACCTGAACGACTTTTTATCAGAAGCTGCCACGTGTATAGGTGCAGCTCAAATCAAGCGTAGTTTGACTTATTGACTGAAGTTCGCACAACCTGATAAAGTTGAGACAACTTACATTCTAAAACAGGATGACGTGGCGCACATGCAACTAATCTCTCAAGACGTGTCTACTATCCTGTACACGACCACGCGCATCTCAATCATATGATGCCACGCGTCTAAATACAGTTAGTACACGATTGACAACTGAATAAATGTTGGTGCAACAGAAGGTTGGCACAACCCAGTATGGCGCAATACAGCCTTACACATATCAGAATAACTGCTAAAACAGTTATTTCCTGAACTCTATAAATAGAGTTTCCAATAATCATAAGGCAGAGATCAAGAACTCTAGCAAAATTGCTGCTACATTCTCCAGAGGCTACAGTCTTCAAGTTCACATAGTCCAAGGGATAAAGTGATCGTCTTCTGATCAGATTCCTAAAGTTGTACTTCTCTAGAATTCATTATACTTTGTACTCTTTTACAAGTTTGGAATAAAAATAAATTTTTATTTTGTTTTTTGCAAACAAAATGGCGACTCTGCTGGGGAAGACTTTCTCATCCGACGAGAAAGTGACAACTCAATGTGACATTGCGTCGATCGACAAGACGCAGAAGACTCTGGTTGTTTAAGTCAACCAGACAGCCTACGAGAATATGATCAACACCAAGAGCAACAAGTGCACGGTGGCTATTGCCAAGAACAGGACTGTATGGACTCCTAAATCTCCCACAGTCGTTGTTGCCCAGGCGCAACTTGAGTGCTTAATGACCAAGGTGCAATCCGCCTCAGTAGCTCCAGTACAGCCTGTCTCTGTTGCTAGGGCACAATCTGCTCACTCTGCTGCCTATGCGCAGCCTACTACTATCTTTGATGCCAAGGCGCAGTCAATCCAAGCTACTGTCAAGGCACAGTCTACTAATATTGCTGCTAAGGTGCCACCAATAGTTCGTAGGACTATGGCGCAACCCAAGCAATTTGCTACTTCAGCGCAACTTAAGGGAACTAGTCTTTTGGCTATTCCCTCTTCCAATTCTCAAGTTCTGAACTTGGAGAATTCATGTCCTAGTGCCAACACTAGACAGAACAAAGGAAAAAGTCCTACGACATTTCCTCAATTGGCACAACCTAAGCCTAAAATGGACGCACAACAGAACAAAGGGAAATGCTTCTTAGCTAACCCTGTTCAAAAAAAAGGAAAGCACCCTTTGGTCTTTCCTCAAACTTCCCTGGTCTATGACTCAGAAGAAAATGTATCAGATTCTATTCTTGTAAATAGAGGTCCTCGAATCTCTGATACCGGAAAGAATACTGATCAAAGAGGTATCTTACCTACCCCTATGGGGTCTGGTCAAGATCTTCCTACCTTGCAAATTTTAAGATCCAAGCAAGGAAAATTGAAGGTATCACAAACAGAGACACCAAGAGCAAAATTTTCAGATTTACGTGCTTATCTCAATAGGCGTCAAGCAATATCAACTTTGGCAAAACGCAAGAACCCTATGCCAAAGGCCAATCTGCACCAAAAGCCAAAGTTTGAAAAGAAAGACCCATCTACCTATGCTAATGAGTTGAGTACATCTTTGTACACTCAAGGAACTAAACACCTGAAGAATAGAAGACATGTTCCTAGCATCATTAAGGAATATGTTCCTCCGACTTCTTCTCGTCCTGTGGTTGTAACTGATCTCCGGCAACATCTTACACAAAGACGGAAGAATACGGGAATGTTTTCCTCACCTCCAAATCGCGCTTCAAATTGCCACTACCTACATGAAGTTGTCATCAACTATTGTTGCCAATCGGCTCGACGATCTGTCTTCGATCGTCTGAACTATGCTTCAACTCCTAAGCATATAATAGAATACGAAGATGAACTATTATATGCTTCTGTTAACATGACTTCTCAAGGCACTGGGGTGGGAAACGTCCAAGACGTAATGTATCCCGTAATCCCAGTCAATAATACTTAGACCGGATCCATGCATCCAATGAAGGTGTCTTTCAATACACTAGATCGAGAAATCGTCATTTGATCCAAGGTGTCTTTAATCAAGAAGATCTCCCTATCACGCATGTGGAAGAGGAATCTCTTTCAGAGTTTTATGCAGATAGTGAATGTTCTGAACAAACTATCTCATCAATAGCAGCAAGAGAAGTGACAACATACACCATTACGGAAGATCAAGATGCCTCTACGTCAACCAGCCAAGAGCAACGAATTGTTGCATTAGAAGACAAATTGAAAACCATAGCAGAAATGGTTGTAAGCATGCACACCATAATGGTGGCTCAACATACAATGCCTCCGATTGTAAACCCTGCTACAAATCCGTAGCTTATAGCATCTTCTGTACCTGTTAGTCTGGGGGTACTAGCCCCTCAGGTTGCTTCTGTGCCAACTCAAGCTGATCCAAGTCAGTGTGGTGCTGGGGGTGGTAATTACCATGCTGTTCCTCCTCTCAACACTTCTAACCAGCCTACCAATCCCAAACATCAGGGGATACAAATGAGGCTGTGAAACTTCTGTGCACTCAGTTTGAGGCTTTCAAGCAAAAGGATGGCCTACAAAGATTGGGCAAAAAGAAACCATATCCTATAGAGTAGAATGAGGTTCCATTTCCTCCTAAATATAAACTCCCAAACATTATGCTGTTTAATGGTAGCACTTCTCCAAGTCAGTACATCAATCATTTCGAGGTGATGACTGATCAATTACAGCCAAATGATGCTCTCCTTACCAGGGTGTTCGTCGGTTGTTTAGCCGGTGCAGCATATGACTGGTATCGTAGCCTACATGATGGCTGTATCACTTCTTTTGATGGTTTCAAGCAAATGTTCTTGGAACGATTTTATGAGGGAGTCAATGACATGACAATGTCTGCCCTTATTAAAATTAAACAGAGGCACAATGAATCCACAGAGAGTTTCATTGAAAGATTCCGCCGAGAGGTACTCAAAATGCCGTTAGGTACTCCATCTGCTGTAACAATAGACACGTACAAATCAAACTTGTTGCCTATTATCAGTATGTGGACGGGATCTACACAATTCTAGGATTGGCCTTCTTTCATTGTTAATACAAAGGCGGTAGAAGTGAGTGCCGAAAAGTTCAAGCAGTTAGGAGTCCAGATGACTCATCCTAACCAAGATGACCATTCTACACCCGGAGGTAGTATTCGCCAGAATAACCGCAAGAGTAAAGAAACACTGGCCATTAATCTCAAAGGCAAAGATTCTTTGGTTGTCAATGTTACTAAGACGGCATCCACCCCATCAGCACCATTGCAAAAGTCAACTCGTCCAAAAGAAGAGTATTCTTTCGATGATGATGATACTTTAAGCATCTTCGATTGCTTGATCAAAGCAATAAGCTTCTGCTTCCAGAGGCTAAGCGACCAGAAGAAGTTGGTAAAACTGATCACCCTAAATACTGTATTTATCACAGATTCATAGGGCATCCAACTAGAGCATGTTATGTGCTCATGGGCAAAATCCAGGAGTTGGTCAACTCTGGAGCAATTACTCTACAGTAGGACGAGAAAACGGTGACTGCTAATGTGGTTTCTCTCCAATTCGATAATTTTCTACCACAACTCGTACAAGATGGTGCTGTCCCCATTTCAAGAACTACTCTGGAAATTGTGAATATTTTTCCTTCTCAAAATGAAGGTCTCGTTCCAATGTCAACTGACAGAGGAGAGAATATGTGGATTCATCTAGATCTAGTGGCAGAATTTGTAACGCCTTCCTCTTCTTAGCAAAAGAAGCATTCCAAGTCTAAATCCAAGAACTGCAATATGGTAACCTTCGAACCATTAACAGAAGAAGAAATTTTAATGGGTACTAGATCTGGGAAACCCTATCTTTAGGAGTATTCCAAAAATCTAGAGAACCCTGCTCCATCCACGGATGCTCTTCCTCCATCATCTTCTCCTGCTGAGAATACACCGTCTGCTTCCTTACCAGTGGTCGAGCCATCTCCTCCTAAACCAACATCAGCAGACAGGGGAAAGCAACCTGTTCGCTTTGATAAAGCATTGAAGAAGTCATCATCTCTTGGACTTGAAAAGCCTTACAATTTTGACATATTGGCTCAATTGGCCAATACTCCAGCAAGATTGTCAATCTTTGAACTTTTACGTCTCTCAAAAGAAACTCGTGAGACGTTAAGTGAAGCCTTGATGCAGGCTGATACTTGTCTGACTCTTCTCAAGAAGTCCGAAAAGGAGCCAGTCAGCTGTGCACATTGTCATAGTGTATTTGAATTAATGCCCAATATCACTTTTACACAAGATGACATATTGTTAGAAGACAATCATTATGATCGTCCTCTCTATTTCACGGGATATGTGGACACCATGAAAGTCGACCGTATTCTGATTGATCCCGGGTCTGCACTTAGCATAATGCCAAAGTCTTTACTGGATGCCTTGAAAATTCCAGTACATAATCTTTCTACAACTATCACTACCATCCTGGGATTCAATCAAGGTAGAAGTGAACCTTTGTGGAAGATACGCCTAAAACTTCAAATTGGCAATCTTCGTACAAAGGTAACTTTCTATGTTATTGACAATCATGGTTCATATAATGCTTTATTGGGAAGGCCATTCCTCCATGAACACAATATTGTACCCTTTACGCTCCACCAATATTTCAAAAATGTGGATGGTAATGGAGAAGTCCAAAAAAAGATTGCAGATCTGAATCCTTTCAAGGGAGTTGAAGCATACTGCAACGATTCTCGCATGTACAAAGAGAAATTCATGAAGGTGGTACTGGCAATGGACACAGATAAAGAACAGAAGAGTATACCTGATATTACTCTGGTGATTCCAGTCAATGGACGTACCTCCTGTCCCTAGTCTTCCAAACTACTGACTATCTATCTACCTTCCCATGAGAAGCGACCTAAAGATGATGGTCAGGAACAAAGAGAGCTCACCTCTTCTGAGCCACTTGTAATCGACCTTCGTCGCAAGAAGCTCCCTCCTCCTTCTCGTTCTTCTTCTCCCCCTCTTATCATCAATCTGACTAAGCCTGCTAAGGCTAAAGTCCCTATTGTAAATGATGGTGTAAAAATCAATAAGGCATCTCCTTTGCAGTATACTGATGTCTTTTACTATGCTCAGTGTTATCTGGATATGCTAGATAGCTTTAAACTACTTACAATAGAAGTCGTATCATCTCGATGAAACGTGGTATCACTGGATTCAATATAAGAGTCGTACTTCTTAGTACCGTCTCGAAAGAAAGATAAAAAGCCTATATTCTTCAACAAAAAAGAAGAACCAAAAATCATGCTCTATAATGATAATAGAAATGATACAGGAAGGCTACAATTACGATGCTATAGTCCACAATCCAAAGCCATCATCCGTAAAATGGGCTATGATTTCAGAACAGGTCTCAACAATGGTAAAGGAAGGCGAACCCCTCTTCATATTGTTGTTCTTAAAGGAAAATCACAACAATACCACAGTAAAACGAAATGAGGACTAGGTTATACGTCACTACTTCCAACTCCAGAATCTTCTGAATCTGATGAAGAAGAACGTTCAAACTCTTCTGATTCTATCTCATGGGATTCTGATACCAGCATTGGTCATGTTCATCGGATAACAGTATCTTCTAACATGGTATTCGCTGAATTCTCAGAAGATAACGAAAGTGACATTGAAGAAGTTACTGAAATGGACCCTTGGGCACAAAGGATGGACAATCAGTAGGAACTTCGTTTTGAACAACGAGAACCACCTACTGAAGATCAACTTATCCAAGTCGATATTGGAGAGGAGGGTGTATCACGAACAATCTTCATTAGCAAGAATCTCCCAGAAGATGATAAACAAGAATTAATTTACCTTATTCGTGAATACATTGACGCCTTCGCCTGGAGTTACGAAGATATGCCGGGATTAGATCCTCAAATTGCAACTCACAAGCTCAACATTTTGCCGAATTCCAAGCCGGTCAAACAACAACAATGGGGATTCAAGCCTGAAATGATGGATGCAATTGATGATAAAGTCAAAAAGCTTATAGCTTGCTGTTTTATCAGAGAAGAACAGCATCCTGATTGGGTAGCCAACGTCATCCCAGTCTTGAAGAAGACTGGAAAGGTTCGAGTTTGCATAGACTTTCGGGATCTCATTGATGCTTGCCCTAAAGACGAATTCCCTCTCCCAATTACTGATGTTATGATCGACAATACATGTGGATTCGAACAAATTTCTTTCATGGATGGGTTTTCTGGATATAATCAAATTCGGATGAATCCTGAAGATGAGAAACATACTTCGTTTCGTACTCCTCGGGGTGTGTACTGTTATACGGTCATGCCGTTTGGTCTTAAGAATGCAGGTACAACTTACCAGCGGGCTATGAGTACTATCTTTCGAGATCATTTACGAAAGACTGTCGAATGCTATGTTGACGATATTGCTGTCAAAAGTCGTCTCAAAGAAGATCACATTCAAGATTTAAGAACTATCTTCAATCTAATGCGCCGGTATCAACTCAAAATGAACCCCACCAAGTCTTTCTTGGGTGTCTCTAGTGGTAAGTTTCTCGGCTTCGTCATTACCTCTAAGGGTATACACGTTGATCCCGAGAAGATCAAAGCCATTCAAGAGATGCGTCCTCTACGCAACCTAAAAAAGCTACGAGGATTCCAAGGTCGACTTGCGTACATCAGGCGGTTCATTTCGAATTTATCTGGACGTTGCAGACCATTTACTCAATTAATAAAAAAAGGTGTATCTTTCGTTTGGACGGAAGAATGTCAACGAGCATTTGATGACTTAAAGCGATATTTATGAGCCCACCGGTTCTTGTACCACCAATCTCAGGAATACCCTTCTTAATGTATGTTCGGGCAATAGATCATTCATTGGGAGCTTTGCTGGCTCAGAAGAACAAGGAAGGCCATGAGCAAGCCATCTAATATCTTAGCCGAACCATGATTGGAGCTGAACATCGTTATAGTCCGGTAGAAAAGGAATGTTCATCCTTAATGTTTGCTGTTCAGAAGATAAGCCATTACATCATAGGCCAAACTATTCATGTCATATCCCGAGTCAATCCTCTTCGAGTCTTAATGAAGAAGCCAAGTACACTCAATTCTAGGCTTGCTACTGTAGAAGCATAGAATTTCAGGACCAGAAATCCTATGCGCCAGACACTACATGCGCCAGAGCTCGAACAGAGTACTTCACAGCAAAAACATCGAATATAGACATCGAAAATGGACATTTTATTACATATAAAAGTCTATTACATGTCTAAGAAAAGATTGTACAAAGGAGAATTTCTACAAAGAAAAGATCCTAAGTCTACAGCCAGCAGCCATCATACGCCCTCAAATAGGCGCAGCAATCACCATGCGCCCCCAATTAGGCGCATCCCACCATGCGCCCTCAGCAAGGCGCATCCTTTCAAGCAGCTCAGTTATGTGTATCCCAGTTATGTGCATCCCTTCAGCAGCCCAGTTATGTGCCGCTCTTCCAGCTAGGCTGACCGCCGTCGAAATGCTTCGACTAATGAAGCATTTATTGAGCAGAACGAGGGTGGCAATCAACCCTCTAGCCGAGGAAGAGAAAAGAACCACAAGCCAACTTGTGGCCAGGGGAGGCTTCGAAAGAGCCTCCAAAGGTCAAGGAAGATCGTGATCGAAACCGCGGCTAAAGGAGAAGCTTTCAACACAACCAGAATGGGCTACACCCATTTTGAAGGAAGAAAGAGCCACCAAAGCCGCAGCACCGCCATTCCAATCTACGGCTCTTCCTGCACAACGAAGACGAGGCTCGAGCATCCCTATCTTTGGATGTAACAGGCACCTTCCGCCTGCCTCAGAAGCCCTCGACTCCGACTTTTGGATGTAACAGTCACCTTCAAGTGCATCAATAAAGACATTGCGTTGCATCTTCACCCTTGGGAGCATCTCATCAACAGAATGCATTCGAGTAAACGAATTCATGTCGGAAGGACGTGAGAGAACGAGAAGCAAACTCTCTCCATGCCACTATTTATAGGCCGGGCAAATCAAACCCAAGCGCCAAGTGGATGGCTCTCCGAATTCCGTGCAATGAATTTGTATTAAATGGATGAACCGGACGCTTCGAATTCAGCTAAGTCAAAACAACTATTTAAAGCACTCAAATATCGTAACAGTCGCACCATTAAAGACGTGTCACGAAGCAGATGCGCCGGCCAGACCGCGCATCACACAGACGCACCCTTCAACATCAAGCGTATCACACAGATGTGCCCTTCAGAACCAAGCACATCACAGGGATGCGCCCCCCATGCATCCCCGTACGCCTAGTGGAACGCCAACCGACGCGTCCACTCAGCTGTCCATCGAATGTCACAAACATTAAATGCTGAACTGACAGAGTTGGCAGCACGCCTCCCGAAGTCTGAACAGTTCAGAAGACGAAGCGTCGCCAACGTCAGCATCATCATTACTTTCCTCCGACGGCTACTGCCACGTGGCCATCCAACTGCTTGCATGCGCCTCTGCAGCCATGCGCCAAAATCTGCATACGTCTCAAAAGCCATGTGCCTCAGACTTTTCACTGATCCCTAAAGACAGAAGGAAAGTCACCATTGAAGCTCTGCATGCGTTTCAAAAGCCATGCGCCCCAGACTTCTCTCTGATCCCGAAAGACAGGAGCTAAGTCACTTCTGAAGCCTCGCATGCGCCCTGAATGGTTCGTGACTCCTAAAAGTTACGAGCCAAAGCCTCCTCATGTGCCAAAACCTAGGCACATCTTACCAGATCATTCCCCACCAAATCAGAGATCTCCGAGCCATGGGTCGATGACACGTGTCCTTTGACTCGACTCATCCAAGATCTCAGCAACAGAACGATCTTCTCCTCTGCTACGTGCCGGTCCACAACAGCAGTATGAAGAATTCAACCCCTCGATCAGGGCGCATCGTTCATACGCCTCCATCAGCAATCAACACGTGGCATCCCCGCGTACAGGCGCATCCTACATGTGCGTATGAGCAGCAAGCCTGCAAAGCTATAAATAGAGGGATCATTTCCTTCTTCCGTAACCTACACACCTACCTACCTATACACGGACAGAACACACAACCACCAGAGAGGCGGATACAGACACTCAACGTCTTCATCCTCTCAGCAAGCTCCAGCACCCAGAGCAATCCAAGTCTTCAGAGAACCGATAACCGTCGTCAGATCGTCAACGGAGTCAACGCATTACCACTCACTCCATCGGCACAAGGGACCCAGATAAACAAAAGTGTACTCCTAGGACTACGTCTAAGTCCTATATTGTAACACTGTTCTGTTTGTATTGAAATTTACAATAAAAGAATTTTAATGGCAAACAAGTTGGCGACTCTGCTGGGGACCTCTTTCTTCTTCATCGAGAAAGCTGTGTCGCAATCCGACGACGTGAAGGTGGGCTCCTCCCACAAGACACTGGTCGTACGCCTCAATCAACAGGCGTATGAGGAGTTCATCTCTGAAGGCAGTGCAAGTCCTTCGAAGCGGCTGCCGAAGCCGAAGAAGACCCGCCGAGTCTGGGTGCGCAAGGTCGACGCCTCGGGCACCACCACCTAAGGGAATGTGCCTATCAGCCTTCCCTTCTTGCTGACGTCCTCAGCAACCAAGATGCGCCCGCTGGTGCAGCGCATCTCTCGGGGAAACGTGCGGCTAACCACATTTCTCCGCCATCTCCCTCTCAGGCGAGGAAGATGCGTCGACGGAGCAGGGGCACAGCCAATGCCTCGCACATCACCTCTGATGCGCCACAGAAGGTCTCTGTCTTTGACAGACTCACTCGCTGTAATGGCAAAGAGAATTTGGATTCTGAGTACTATGCTCCCCAGCGGACTGGTACGATAAAATCCAAGGCAGCACGGGCCATGCGCCCCAAACGTGCTATGCCAGCAGTAAGCCAGAAGCATGCGCTCACAATCATGCACGCTGCTGATGGTAAGCTCTACAAGGTCGACTTTAGTGCTGCGGCGCCAGAAACGAGCCGACCTTTAAAGTTCTTGTCTCACTGGGGCGCATCTATTGCGTGCACAACCAAGTCGAGTTAGGCAAATCCAGTGGTCTTGAACTCCCGCGCCTCCTCTGGTTGTGCGTCTGAGGTCCGTTCAAGTCACTTCAAATGCTGTGGTTCCCCTACTACTGATCGGGATGCCTGTTTGGTATTAGATCAGGGGGCGCAGCACTCACTTGACCACCCCGGCGCTTGGCCTTGCCATGCGCCTGAAGGGGTGTGAAGGTGGCACTCTCCTCCAACGATCTGCGTAACGTGATCACTCACAAGCGCCGATCAGGAGAGTCGACTGACAAGCATGATGCGCCTCTCACGGGGCATACTTGTGCTGTGGTCACCATCAACTGCTGTTGCAAAGCGGCAGTCCCACCCAGGCAGTCGGTATTCCAGCGGCTGCAATCATCGACACCCCTCCGACGTCGCCTCGGGAAGAAGGTGTCAACAGAAGAAGAGCCAAGGGTTGCTTCATGCAATATGATCTCCAACTCCTCGTCATTTCGAAAGACGACTGACAGTTCCTCTTCCTCGTCCAAAAGCCAGCCGAGGAAAACCAAGACAGCTGTCGCGTCCTCCGGAGTGTTCGAAGGTACTCGGAAGAGGAAGAAGATCTTGGAAGAAGCTGGGGGTAGTCAGACCCCTGTCGAGTCCGAAGACGAGGGTGTCCGAAGCACATCTGGGGCGGATCCTGTCAGCCTCCCAGGAGATGAGGATATCCCCCAGAACATAGCTGGGGGTAGTCTAGCATCTGCGGACCTGAGTTCCGGAGACGCATAGGCCCTTCAAGACGGAGCTGAGGGTAATCAGGCCCTTGCAGATGCGCCCATGGTGAATGTTCTCCCAAACATAGCCGGGGGTAGCCAAGACGAGGCTCCAGGAGAGGCAACTCTCCCACAAGAGAGTGAGGCCGAGAGTGAAGCCTCAAGCCATCCATCCACTCCCGGCCGTGTCATGACAGTAAACGTGATTGGGGCTGATATCGAGTCTGATGTGCCGCCAACGGACCTCGTCCAGCGCATGGATACCCTAGAGGGACGACTCAAAACCCTCTCTGCCTCCATGCAAACACTAACTCAAGCGGTGTTTGAGATACGGTCAGCATTGTCCAGGGCACCTTCTGTCGGTCCCGACCCAGGGGCCAATGGAGAATCGAGTGTTCCCCTTCAACGGGTATCCTCGGACATAGATCGCCGTGAAGCACCTCGGACATCGGAGCCCTCAAGTGCTCAACTCCCGGTGGTACCACCTTTTCCGACTCCCAGCTCCACAGAAGACGTGGTCAGATGAACAGGGACTTGCGCGAACACTTTGAGTCCAAGATAAGACACGAGGAGCGCCAAAAGATGGGCATCCCCCAACCTTATCCCCTCGAATGGAATAAGGTGGTTTATCTTCCTAAGTATAAACCACAAAAACTGACGCCATACGACGGGAAGGACTCTCCGCGTCGCTATCTGACGTATTTCCAGTCTCAGATGGGACATCTTCCGAAGGAGGAAGCACTACTTACCAGCATATTTGTTGGGGCACTGAAAGGAGTGGCGTACGACTGGTACTGCAGCCTCCCTGATAATTCAATATCTTCTTTCGACGACCTGACGCATCTTTTTCTCGACCGTTTCTACGAAGACGGAAAGAACATGACAATGGCGTCCCTTATAGAGATACGCCAGAAGGAGAAGGAAACAGTCCGAGTGTTCATCGAACGCTTCCGACTGGCCTGCTTCAGACTGCCCCCGGGCATGTCGGAACATGCGCTTCTCTCCTCCTGCAACATGAACATGCTGCCTGCAGTCAAACTCTGGCTTAACTCTACTCCTCCTCCCGACTGGAGCTCCTTGATCATTGAAGCAGAAGCCGCAAAGAAGAAGGCGGCCAATGCTCGTCTTCTGGGAGTCAGTTTTTCTGCCTTCAAGGACAAGGGGAAACAGCCTGCAGCGAACAACCCCGGACGAGAGACAAAGAGGAAATATGTATTGACTGTCAATGCCTCAAAAGGTGCGTCAGCACCTGCTCAGAAACCTCCACTTGTACCAAGGCCGAAGGAGGTTTATTCGTTCAACGACGAAGACACCCTGCAACTCTTTGAGATACTGAAACAGGGTGACAAGATCAAGCTTCCGGACCCGAAGCGTCCCGATGAGGTTGGGAAAGTGGACAACCCGAGGTACTGTCACTACCATCGGTTTGTCGGACACCCAACCAAGGACTGCTATGTCCTCAAGAATTACATCCAGCGCATGATCAATGCGGATGTAATCCCCATCGACTACGAAGAGAAGACGGTATCAGCCAACGTGGTGTCACTCCAGTTTGGCACCCTGCCGCCGACTACAACACAAGATGGCGTCGTCCCCATCCCTAAGGTGACAATGGAGGTGGTTAACCTACCACCTACCCGTGAGAACGTGAGTGGACTCATCCCACTCACCACATCTCGGGGAGAGATCCTATGGGTTCACCCAGATCTCGTCTCCGAGGTGACTTAACCGGAGGTACGCCCTACCTCCAAACCCAAAGGCAGGAAGATCAAGTCTTGCCGTACGGTCTCTTCTTCAACGGAAGAGGAACTTCCTGTGCAGACGCGTTCACAACAGAATGTCCAACCCGACGAAGCTGCCGTCGAGGTGGTGCCTCCTGGCACTGTCCCTGTTGTCCAGAACGAGGGCCCGTCTAAGCCCCCAGCAGCCAATAAGCAGAAGCAGATAGAGTCTCGCTTCGACAGGCCTCTATGAAAGGAGAATGCTTTGGGGCTAGCCAAGCCCCACAACTTCGACATACGGGCACAACTGGCCAGTACTCCTGCCCGCCTATCTCTATTCGAGCTCCTTCGTCTTTCCAAAGACTCCCGAGAAGCTCTCTGTGAAGCTCTGAAGGATGCTGAATCCTTTCTCAGTCAGGTCAAGCAGCCTGAAGATCTCTCGACTGTATGCACGCACTGTCATTGTGCGGATGAGGTTATCCCCAATATAACCTTCACCCAATAAGACATGCTGCTCAAATACAACCGACACAATAGGCCGCTGTACTATACAGGGTATATCGGTTCAGTTAAGGTGAAGCAGATTCAGATCGATCCGGGATCTTCTCTCAGCATCATCCCGAAGATGCTGCTCTCAACACTGGACATCCCAATATACCGACTGGCGCCCTCCAACACAACAATCAGTGGCTTCAACGCCAGCAAAAGCGAACCACTGGGCAAAATACGACTAAAGTGCCACATCGGTAACCTCAGAACCGAGGTCACTTGTTATGTCGTGGACGCTGAACTCAACTACAACTTTCTGTTGGGTCGCCCATGGCTGCATGAGTACATGGTGGTGCCGTCCATGCTCCACCAATGTATGAAGTACGTGTCCACCAACAACGTCATCCGTACGGAGTTCGCGGACATCGACCCTTTCAAAGGGATTGAAGCCTACTTCACCGATGTTGACTTATACAAATCACTTGACGGGGAGGAAGCCAATGATGCTAACGACGAAGCAGAAACGGCAGCAGGGCCGGACATGGAGCCTGAGGTCACTCCCGACGCTCCTTTGAAGATCCGACTCAAAGGCAAACCGCTTCAGAAGTTGCCTCCCATGAGCATTAAGCTACCCGGGAATGCACCAGCTGCTCCTGAAGCTCCCTTGAAGGTACGTCTCAAGGAAAGCCGCCTCAGATATCGGCTCCCTTTGTGGCAAAACTACAAGGGAAGGCACCAATCACCGGAGGCACAGCGGAGGCACCTCTGAAGGTGCGTCTTAAGGGCAAGCCACCGCTATCTCAGCCGCCAGAGAAGGCCCACGTAGTCCTCTCGGAATCCAAAGCCAACGCTGTGGTAGACTCTCCCGGTCCTACTCTAGTGCTTCCAGACGAAGAGTTGGGGGAATATATTTCGGCTAATGTAGATGCCCCTTCTCTGGACAATGTAATCCCGCGGGATAAAATCTCATATTTCATTAATAACAGAGTGTCTTTTAATTATTCTAGTCTTCCACATTGGAATGTCATGTATACATTAGATAACGCTCTACGGTCGTTGTAAACACAAATAACGACCGCCCATCATGTAAATCGAGTAGTCCCGTCCCAAGGGGTCTGTTACATAGTCCCACCACGGAGTCGAGATGAAAAATCCATCATCTTCGGCAAGGTTGAGCGTCATCAAGACCTCCCGCCACTCGAGCCAGAACCAGATGCCGGCAGAATGCAACTCTATCGGTACACGGACAAGGCAAAGTACCTCATCCAAAAGATGGGTTAGGACCTAAAAAGCGACAAAGGCCTGAACTACGGCAAGGGTCGACGTCTCCCTCTCCGGCTTCCAACACCTAAAGGAAAGCCGCAGGACTATTACAATCGAACTCGACGGGGGGTAGGCTACGTCACGCCGCCGTCAACTCCAGAGAGTTCAGATGCGAAAGAAGTAGAACATTCTCACTCGTCTGAAGCATCAACGTGGGACTCCGATACCAGTATCGGCTTAGTCTTCAAGAGGGTGCTGTCAGCCAACATGACGTCTGCACAATCTCAAGAAGAAGAAGGCAAAGACCAAGCGTCGGAATTCTTCGAAGAAGAACCCTGGGCTCAACGCCTAGGACAACAATGGGAGTCTCATTTTGAATTACGTGAACCTCCGACCGAAGACGAAGTCGAGCAGATCGACCTTGGGGATGGATCTTCTTCCAAACCCATCTTCATCAGCAAAAGTCAAAAAGGACAAGACCGAAAATCTTTAATCCAGCTGGCTAAAGATTATATCGACGTCTTCGCTTGGAGCTACGAAGATATGCCGGGACTTGATCCCCAGATCGCGATGCATAGGCTGAACATCTTACCTGATGCCAAGCCTATCAAACAATAACAGCGGCGCTTCCGTCTGAACATCATGAACGCCATCGATCAGGAGGTAGACAAACTCTTAACCAGCGACTTCATCTGTGAAGAGCAACACCCAGATTGGGTAGCCAACGTCGTCCCCGTCACCAAGAAGAATGGGAAGATACGAGTCTGTATCGACTTCAGGGACCTCAACTCCGCTTGCCCAAAGGACGAATTCTCGCTTCCAATCACCGACATGATGATCGACAACACATGTGGCTTCGAGCGCATGTCTTTCATGGACGGGTATTCGGGCTACAACCAGATCAAGATGTTCCCTGATGACGTAAAACACACGTCATTCAGGACTCCAAAGGGTATTTTCTGCTACACAGTGATGCTCTTCGGCTTGAAGAACGCTGGTACGACATACCAACGAGCTATGAGCACCATTTTCCGTCAACACCTTTGCAAGACAGTCGAATGCTATGTTGACGACATCGTAGTCAAGAGCCGTCTCAAAGGAGATCACCTGTAAGACCTCAAGACAGTCTTCGATCTCATGCGGGCGCACCAACTCAAGATGAACCCCGCTAAATCCTTCCTAAGAGTTTCTAGCGAAAAGTTCTTGGGCTTCATCATCACGGCGAAAGGCATTCATGTCGATCCCGAGAAGACCAAAGCCATCCTTGATATGGACCCTCTGAAGAATCTTCGAGAACTTCGAGGCCTATAGGGGCGTCTGGCATACATCCGGAGGTTCATAGCAAACCTTTTCGGCAAATGTCGACCCTTCACTCAGCTCATGAAGAAAGGAGTCTCTTACGTCTGGACAGAGGAATGCCAGAAAGCTTTCGATGACATCAAAGCTTACTTGACAAGCCCGCCAGTCCTGGTGGCACCAGTCACCGGTAAACCATTCCTCCTCTACGTCCGTGCCATGGATCATTTCCTCGACGCCCTGCTAGCTCAGAACAACGACACAGGCTATGAGCAAGCAATCTACTACCTCAGTCGAACTCTGATCGGGGCCGAACACCGGTACAACCCCGTTGAAAAGGAGTGCTTAGCTTTGGTATTTGCCATCCAAAAGACTCGACATTATGTCTCGGGACAGACAATTCATGTCGTTTCCCGAGTCAATCCGTTCAGGGTCCTCATGACGAAGCCAGGATCATTGAACTCCCGGCTAGCCACATGGGCGATCTTGCTAACACCATACAACATGGTGTTCGTTCCGCAAAAAGCTGTTAAGGGCCAAGCTTTGGCCAACTTTTTAGCTGCATACCCCATCCCAGAGTCCTCAGGACTCTATGAAGACATCCCGGATGAGGTCCAAGAATCAAACGTCACCGAAGAAGGTCCCGTATGGCAGATGTTTTTCGATGGCGCTTCAAGAACATGCCCCAAAGGCCAAATCATCGCAGGAGTGGGGGTGGTATTAGTCTTCCCCGATCAGCTGGTCATCCAGCGTGCTTACTCCCTTTCAAAGCCGTACTCCAATAATGTTGCTGAGTACAACGCGCTCATTATGGGACCCCAGCTGGCACAACAGCTGGGGGTAAATCATCTGGAAGCCTATGGCGACTCAAAACTCGTCGTAAACCAGATCAAAGGGCAATACAAGGTTCGCCATGAAGATCTGATCCCCTACCATGAAGTTGCATTGAACATCATTTCAACCTTCACCGGGTTCTTCATCGAACACGTACCTCGTCTGCAAAATCTAGAAGCTGATGCTCTGGCCGGCCTCGCAGCCTCATTAGCGGCACCCTTCGGAACTCAACACTACGTCACGGTAGTGGATCGAGACCTGGTCTGCCCTAAAAATAACCTGTGCTCATAAGTGGCCCATGCCATGTCAATGAGTGCTGGGGTTAACGTCCGAGACTGGAGATTCCTATTCATCGACTTCGCTGTCTACGGAATTCTTCTAGAGGACCCGAAAGAAGCCATATCAGTCAGGAGGCGCTCTCTTCGATTCTACCACGATACGACTACTAAAATGCTGTATCGACGCTCCTACGATGGACTTCTCCTTCGATGTTTGTCCAACGAAGAAGCAGCCGAAGCCCTTCGAGAAGCTCACGATAGAACCCGTGGGACCCATCAACCTGGTCCTAAGTTGCAGGACCGACTGCGACATGGGCTACTACTGGCCAACCATGGCCGCTGACACTGTCGAATATGATAAGAAGTACCATGCGTGCCATCTTCACGCAGACTTCATTCATACACCGTCAGAACCACTACATCCTATAGTCGCCTCCTGGCCCTTCGAAGCTTGGGGCATGGACATTGTGGGACCGATCACCCCTCCTTCATCGAGAGGACACTGCTTCATCCTAGCAATCACCGACTACTTCTCCAAATGGGCGGAACCAGTTCCGCTGGCAGAAGTAAAAAGCTTCAGGGTGATCAGCTTCATCAAGCACCACGTCATCTACCGTTTCGGAGTACCCCGGAGGATCATCCACGACAATGGTCCTCAGTTCATTAGCCATGTTTTCAGCAGATTCTGTGTCAAGAATCGCATTCAAAACGTGGCATCAACCGCCTACAATCCGGCAGCAAACGGATTGGCCGAGGCGTTCAACAAAACTATCGTCAGGCTACTCAAAAAGGTCGTGTCATCTAACAAACGCGACTGGGACGAAAAGCTCGGCGAATGCCTTTGGGCCTACCGCACAACGGTACGGACCCCGACAGGCAACACACCAATCTCCTTGGTCTACGGGAGCGAAGCGGTACTGGCTCTCGAGATCCAGATACCCTCACTCCGCGTAGCAATCACAAACCAACTCACAGAAGAGGACAATCAACGTCGTCGTCTACGGGAACTGGAGGCACTTGACGAAAAGCGTCTCCTAGCTCAATAATGCATCGAACTCTACCACGCCCGTATATCACAGGCTTTCAACAAGAAGGTCAAGCAGAGGACTTTCCAAGTTGGCGACCTGGTTTTAGCAGTCAGGAGGCCGATGGTGTTAATGCACAAGACACCAGGAAAGTTCGAACCCAAATAGAAAGGACCTTTCATCATAGAGACGGTATACTCAAACGGTGCTTACCGCCTCGCCAAATCCAATGGGGACTTGTTCATGATGCCCATCAATGGCAAGTTCCTAAAGAAGTACTACTCTTGACATCTCTCAGATATGTGCTTCCACCCGGGGATCTGTGGACCCAATCATCAGGACTCACAGACAATTCCCTTTCACAAAATCATACGCTTCCGGAACCCAGCTGTTCCGTAGCATCCTCCAGTAGAAGGACAAGTACGTCCACATCACCTCTGAGTTGTCCACCCTACACCCTACAAAGCGGAATCTTACATCCCATAAGACTATGCTATCCACCATGTTTACCATGTCCATATTACCTCTGAGTAAACATCCCGTACAGACAACCCTTGCGTTGTCGTACATTGATCGCAGAACTTCCACGTCCACATTACCTCTGAGTAGTTTCGCGTATCCCCCAGAATCATTCCTACCACGTCCACATTACCTCCGAGTAGGGAGATTCCACCACTTGAATCCCATATTTGCCATGTCCACATCACCTCTAAGCAAACATGAGGGTTCTCTCAAACTTATTATCTGTACCTAAAAACCAAGGTACGCAAGAGATAATAGGTCCACACAAATCATCAAGTTCATGACAGCAAAAATGAACACACCACAAAAAAAAATTTATATTCTTTATTTGTAAATAGAGAGTAAAAGTTTACATCCCCAGCAAGAGTTACAAAAATACAAAAAAAAGAAGAGACCACAATCGTGAAGCGGCCAGGGTATCCCTCTGATTCGATGTAGCATCAATCGAAAGAGCACCTCCCAAGGCCCCTCCTTGAGAAGGAGTAAGCTCCCAGGGCATCCTTCTCTTGGAAGCTAAACGATAGAAGGCCGTCATCGGCAACTGGCGGTCAAGTTGTCGCATGTACAGCACCATGCCTTTTGCAGAGAAGAACCAGTCTTCTTTGACCTTCAGTATCTTTGCCTCAGTAGAGATCAGGCGGTCACCGAACAAAAAGACAGGTTTTAAGAAGGTCACATCCTCGGATTCAGCAGATTTTAGTTTTTCGCTCTCCATCACACTCTGAAGGAAAATCGGCAACTGGTTCTGGATCTGCAGCACTCTCTCAAGAGGTTGATTCTGTAAGATAGCATCCTTCACAGGGTTGATAACTGCCTCGTCAAAATCAACTCCCATTTGACAATGGTAAGCATCTAGAAGGACCTCATTCAGCAAAGAAATTGTCATCGACACTGGCACAACGAAAATAAAAAGTCAGGCAAAAAGACAAAGTGTGTCAAAGCAACCTTGCGCATCATCAGGGTGTCAACCCATGCGCCTCAGTAAAAGCTTCGGCGCATCATCAGGGTGTCAACCCATGCGCCTCAGTAAAAGCTTCGGCGCATCATCAGGGTGTAAACCCATGTGCGTCAGCAGAGGCTTCGGCGCATCATCAGGGTGTGAAACCATGCGCGTCAGCAGAGGCTTCGGCACATCATCAGGGTGTAAACCCATGTGCGTCAGCAGTTAAAACCTCGGTGCATGATAAAGGCCTAAACCTATGCACGTCGGCGGGATAAAACCTCGGCGCATCCATACGCGTCGGCAGCAGAGAGTTAGGGCACACCAACTCAGCCGCATGATCCAAAGTTCGTCTGAACAAAGAAAATAGTGGAAGAAAAGACACCCACCCGTCACCGCGGGTCGAACGTCGGCCGGAGTCACAATGGTGACAGGAGCATCCTCCTCGACAAATACTACAGCAGCCTCTACAGGCTCTTTCCCTTTGCCTCGTCCAGTACCGCCACGAGGAGTCTTGGAAGCCATTGCTTGAGAGAAGAAAGCTAGGGTTTTTGTAAAAGAACTCTAAAAAGCAAAAGCAAGGAGAAGAAGAACTCTCTCTCTCCATCTCTCGCCTATTTATAGGCTTGGTCGCACGCGTGAACCGATGAAGTGTGACCTCAGCCGTCGCCTCGGGTTCTGTGAAGAGATAACCACAAATAAAATCAAAAAGATCATCATTAATCTTTCTTGGTTATCGAGGCATCATTATTTGCATTAACTAAGCGGAGCATGCGCCCCATCACTGATGCGCGGAGTATCTATACGCCCTGACAGTCGTGCGCCCCTACCACCATGCTTCTTATTCAAAGTATTCCAAAACTTATCCAAAACTTTTGAAAACTTTAAAGGGGGTCTTGTAGAAGCATGAAATTTCAGGACCAGAAATCCAATATGCCAGACACTACATGCGCCAGAGCTCGGACAGAGTACTTCACAGCAAAAACATCGAATATAGACATCAAAAATGGACTTTTTATTACATATAAAAGTCTATTACATGTCTAAGAAAAGATTGTACAAAGGAGAATTTCTACAAAGAAAAGATCCTAAGTCTACAGCCAGCAGCCATCATGCGCCCTCAAATAGGCGCAGCGATCACCATGCGCCCCCAGTTAGGCGCATCCCACCATTCGCCCTCAGCAAGGTGCATCCTTTTCAGCAGCTCAGTTATATGCATCCCAGTTATGTGCATCCCCTCAGTAGCCCAGTTATGTGCCGCTCTTCCAGCCAGGCTCACCGCCATCGAAATGCTTCGACTAATGAAGCATTTATTGAGCAGAACGAGGGTGGCAATCAACCCTCTAGCCGAGGAAGAGAAAAGAACCACAAGCCAACTTGTGGCCAGGGGAGGCTTCGAAAGAGCCTCCAAAGGTCAAGGAAGACCGTGATCGAAACCGCGGCTAAAGGAGCAGCTTTCAACACAACCAGAATGGGCTACACCCAATTTGAAGGAAGAAAGAGCCACCAAAGCCGCAGCACCGCCATTCCGATCTACGGCTCTTCCTGCACAACGAAGACGAGGCTCGAGCATCCCTATCTTTGGATGCAACAGGCACCTTCTGCCTACCTCAGAAGCCCTCGACTCCGACTTTTGGATGTAACAGTCACCTTCAAGTGCATAAATAAAGACATTGCGTCGCATCTTCACCCTCGGGAGCATCTCATCAACAGAATGCATCCGAGTAAACGAATTCATGTCGGAAGGACGTGAGAGAACGAGAAGCAAACTCTCTCCATGCTACTATTTATAGGCCGGGCTAATCAAACCCATTCGCCAAGTGGATGGCTCTTCGAATTCTGTGCAATGAATTTGCATTAAATGGATGAACCGGACGCTTTGAATTCAGCTAAGTCAAAACAGCTATTTAAAGCACTCGAAGATCGTAACAGACGCACCATTAAAGATGTGTCACGAAGCAGATACGCCGGCCAGACCGCGCATCACACAGACGCATCCTTCAACATCAAGCGCATCACACAGACGCGCCCTTCAGTACCAAGCACATCACAGGAATGCGCCCCCCATGCGTTCCCGTACGCCTAGTGGAACGCCAACCGACGTGTCCACTCAGCTGTCCATCGAATGTCACAAACATTAAATGCTAAACTGACAGAGTTGGCAGCACGCCTCCCGAAGTCTGAACAGTTCAGAAGACGAAGCGTCGCCAATGTCAGCATCATTATTACTTTCCTCCGACGGCTACTGCCACGTGGCCACCCAACTGCTTGCATGCGCCTCTGCAACCATACGCCCAAATCTGTATGCTCCTCAAAAGTCATGCGCCTCAGACTTTTCACTGATCCCTAAAGACAGAAGAAAAGTCACCATTAAAGCTCTGCATGCGTTTCAAAAGCCATGCGCCCCAGACTTCTCTCTGATCCCGAAAGACAGGAGCTAAGTCACTTCTGAAGCCTCATATGCACCTCAAAAGCCATGCACCCCGAATGGTTCGTGACTCCTAAAGGTTACGATCCAAAGCCTCCTCATGCACCAAAACCTAGGCACATCTTACCAGATCATTCCCCACCAAATCAGAGATCTCCGAGCCATGGGTCGATGATACGTGTCCTTTGACTCGACTCACCCAAGATCTCAGCAACAGAAAGATCTTCTCCTCTGCTACGTGCCGGTCCACAACAGCAGTATGAAGAATTCAACCCCTCGATCAGGGCGCATCGTTCATACGCCTCCATCAGTAATCAACACGTGGCTTCCCCGCGTACAGGCGCATCCTACATGCACGCATGAGCAGCCAGCCTGCAAAGCTATAAATAGAAGGATCATTTCCTTCTTCTGTAACCTACACACCTACCTACCTACACACGGACAGAACACACAACCACCAGAGAGGCGGATACAGACACTCAACGTCTTTCTCCTCTCAGCAAGCTCCAGCACCCAGAGCAATCCAAGTCTTCAGAGAACTGATAACCGTCGTCAGATCGTCAGCGGAGTCAACGCATTACCACTCACTCCATCGGCATAAGGGACCCAGATAAACAAAAGTATACTCCTAGGACTACGTCTAAGTCCTATATTGTAACACTATTCTGTTTGTATTAAAATTTGTAATAAAAGAATTTTAATTGCAAACAGCTACGTGGGCTATATTATTAGCACAATATGATATAGTTTATGTTCCTCAAAAGTTTGTGAAAGGCCAAGCACTTACAGATTTCTCAGCAGCTCATCCTGTCCCTGAGATATCTAAACTCTATGATGAGATTCCGGACGAAACATTGGAATCAAATATGATTTCAGAAGAATTTCCTACTTGGAGATTATTCTTTGATGGAGCTTCTAGAATTGGACCTGGAGGTACCCTTGTGGCTGGAGTGGAAATTGTTCTTGTTTCACCCGAGGGATTAACTATTCAAAGGGCTTATTCTTTAGACGAATCATGCTCTAACAATATGGCAGAATACAATGCCTTGCTCATTGGACTCCAATTGGCTAAACAACTGGGTATTGAATATCTCGAAGTATATGGCGACTCTAAACTGATTGTTAATCAGGATAGCTTCTTCATTCAAAGGATTCTTTATCGAACATGTACGTTGGGCATGCAATATAGAAGCTGATGCCTTAGCTAACCTAGCGACGGTATTAGCAGTTCCAGTCAAAAGACAATAAATGGTTGTTATCTCTAATAGAGAATTATTTTGTGTTGAAAACAACCATAACATTGAATTCAAAAGCCTAACTGAAGTCAATGTCCTTAGCGAGGATTGGAGAGTACCTTTCATTGATTTTGCAGTGTATAACATTTTGCCAGAAGATCCTAAAGAAGCTACTAGTATCCGTCGCCGATCACTTCGATTCTATTATAATCATACTACTAAGACACTATATCGAAGAACTTTTGATGGATTACTCTTGAGATGTCTCGCTGGTGATGAAGCAAAGCAGATATTACGTGAAGCTCATGATCGTGTTTGTGGAGCACATCAACCTGGTCCTAAACTACAGGATCGTATCCGACGTATGGGCTACTACTGGCCCTCTATGATATCAGATGCTATTGATTATGCAAGGAAATGTCATGCATGTCAAATTCATGCAGATTTTATTCACCAACCGTCAGAATTTCTTTATCCAACTACAGCCTCATGGCCTTTTGAAGCTTGGGACATGGATATAATTGGCCCTATCAATCCTCCTTTATCTAAAAGACATCGGTTCATCTTAGCTATAACCGATTATTTCTCCAAGTGGGTAGAAGCTATACCTTTAGCTGAAGTAAAGACTAGTAGCGTTATCAATTTTATCAAACATCATGTGATATATAGATTTGGTGTCCATCGCCGAATCATTCATTATAATGGGCCGTAATTCATCAGCCAGAAATTTAATACGTTCTATGATGACAACAGAATCAATAATGTCGCCTCTACAGCCTATAATCCTGCGGCTAACGGGTTGGCTAAAGCATTCAACAAGACCATTATCAAACTCCTTAAAAAGTTTGTCTATATTAACAAACGTAATTAGAGTGATAAACTTGGAGAATGTCTATGGACGTATCGTACTACTGTCCGTAACCCCACAGGTTGCGCACCTTTTTCTCTGGTATATGGATGTGAAGCTGTGCTACCTTTGGAGATTCAAATTCCATCATTGAGAATTGCCATTTCTAATGAGCTTACTACAGACAATAATGATCGTCTTCGGCTTCAGGAATTGGAGGTGCTTGACGAAAAAAGGTTATTAGCTCAACAACATATCGAACTTTATCAGGCCCAGATTTCCAAAGCTTTCAATCGCAAAGTCAGAGTGCGAACCTTTCAAGAAGGTGAGTTGGTTCTTACAGTCATACGTCCTATGACTATGACACATATGAGCAAAGGCAAGTTCGAGGCAAAATAGGAAGGACCGTATGTGATAAATAGAGTCTTCTCCAATGGAGCCTATCAATTAACAGATATGGATGGCAGAGTTGCTATGATGCCCATCAATGGCAAATTTCTCAAAAAATATTATATATAAAGACAAAATATACTTTATTTTCAGAGACATGATGTAAATAAAAGTTTATTTTTATTCAAAAGCAGAATGGAATTACATAATATTAAGGACGGGGAGGAGGCCCTGACCCTTCCTGGTTAAATACAAAGTTCGTCAATCGTTCAAACATCTCATTGTCTGAATGCACTAAGAATTCACAAACAGCCATCCTCAATGCCTCTTCTTCAGCAGTTTTTCCAGGATCCACTAACTTAGAGATCAAATCCTGTCCTGGTGCAGGAGAAACAGTTGAGCCTTCGCCCCTTTCTTTTTGAGAAGGCACTGGAGGCTCAGTAGGAGGCGTCTCGGTCTCTCCTTCAATCTTCGGAGCGATCAAGTCTTTGGAAGACATTTTTTTTTGCACAGGAAGAAAAGAGATTGACAATTTATAGGCAGAACAACTAAGTAATCAGCCTTGAGAATTGATGTAACTTTTGGAAAGAGGCACAACTGTTCGTTCATTTCTAACGGTTCATTCATAACCGACTCTTCATCTTTCCTTCTTCGAAACCGACATGCTTGATTCATTCGCTTTCTTTTTCGAAAGTTTAAATGACCATTCATTCATTCAATATTTCTTCCTCGGAAATTGAAGTGAATGGTCATCCATTCATTCATCATAGTGAGAGGTCATGTCTCTTACGAATTTGAATTCCAAATATTCACATCAAAACAATTTGCCACATTCGTAATCCTCTCTGGATTCTGTTATCTATGACAGTATAGCAAAATCAAATTATAAAAAAGAGAGAGAATAATGAGACAATTATTTCTTTATTCCTTCTTTAAAAGCATAGATACATCTTGATGAAAATCTAGTACATCTTGGATTTTTATTCTAATAAAGGTCTATTACATCTTTGGATCTTCCCATCGATAATGAAGGTCTATTACATCTTTGGATCTTCTTATTTGTTGGTGGCAATTCCTTGTCGTCTCGACCTGAAGCAACGAGCCAGACAATGGAATTAACTCTGGTCTTCTCTCTGAGAAAGGTGAGAGGAGAATCCCAGAGCGCAGCAGCCTAAAGATGAGCTGCTGTCAATACAACTGGTGGAGAGAAGACAACTCGCCAGGGAAACTAGGAACGAGATCACCCTTGTGATATAATTTATAGTTCTGCGTCTTCACCATCCAACTCTCATGTATAAAGGCTCTTCCTACCATCTGAGGAAGACCCTTCTTAACATGAAGAGTCCTGAGCTATCTGATTTGAGTGTCAGAATCACATGAGCTGTCTGATGTGGGTGTCAGAAGAATGCTCTCTACAATATCCAAATCGCTAATGCCAGTCCTAAAGAAGTTCGCTAACCAAGTCCCTACAAATATCAATAAAACAGGAGAAGTTAGTAGAACATATCAGCAATGCGCCTACAAACAGGCGCACATCAGCAGTATGCGCCTACAAACAGGCACATATCAGCAATGCGCCTACAAACAGGCGCACATCAGTAATGTGCCGACAAACAGGCGCATATCAGCAATGTGTCTACAAACATGCGCATATTAGCATTAAATACTGATCAAACAAGTGTATGTGTATGTCAGCAATACGCGCCTCCGATCAGAGCTAAATACTGGATCACAGTGTGCGCCTATTCTCAGAAACAGTTAGTGCATATCAATAGTGTCTACAACATGCAGATCAATAGTGGTACGAAAGAAGAATATTCATACTATTGATTCTTCGACAAGACTTACCAATTTTTGAAGACACGGTATGCAAGCAAATAATGTCAAAATGAAGTGGCACAAATAAAACCTTGTGGGAAGATATTTGTTTTGAGAGAGTATGAATGATTCTTTCATTTCTGGATGCCCTTTTTAAAGAGGTTAAAGATGATGTGGGTGCGTCGTTTTAGGATCCTATTTTGGGAAAGAACTAAAAATGGGCATCTAAAATCGTGTAACGACTGCCACGTGTTCTTCAGAAGAAACAGTAAAATGAAGAATTGGTTAAAAGAATATGTTCATGAGCACCATTCGAAATCACAGCCACACAAAATCAAAAATTCTAGGTTTCATTACATAAAGACGGGTAGACCCCTACAGTCAAGGACATAAAAATAAAAAAATCGTTCTGCCTAGAACATTATTTCTGGTCCTTGCCTTCATCAGTCTGACGAAGGGCGACGCCCAATTCTTGCATAGTGCGGATCCCCGAGCGGCGCATCAGGTTAAAAAATCCCTCTGAATTGACGTGCTCCTCAGAGGATGATCCGCCACTCGAGCGATTGAAGACTGACGGAGTTAAACCAAAATAGTTCAAGAAGTTCACTGCCCTCAAAGCTGGGTCAGCCTCCAACAAAAAAGTTGTAGGTGCAACATCATGTCCTGCTTCAGGAGACTTGATTGTGGTGTCAGAATTGGTCTCCATCTCTTTCTTCTTGGGGGCCATTGAGGAACAGAAGTGAAGAACAAAGCACAGGGATCAACTACTACATATATATCAACAAATTGACTCTTCGTATACTTCTTCTTCATGGGAAACTGAAAGTAATCAATGAAACTCCGGAAGACGAAGAAAGGATTGAGTATTTTCGAGAAACGTACTTAATCATGATGACCGAGCATTGACCGGCACAACCTGACTTAGTCAAAACTTTTCTAAATTCAAAGTATTCCAAAACTTTGCAATGTTTTTAAGTTTTAAAAACTTTGAAGGGGGTCTTGTAGAGCCTAAAAATCAAGTCGCACCTTCAATATACTGATCAGTGATCAAGTTGTGCCCCAAAAATCAAGTTGCACCACTGACATGAAGCCCAGAGAACAGACTGCGCCACTGATCAGATTGCGTCCAATATCAGACTGCGCCCAATCTTTTTGTGCCAAAAACCTACGTGGCATCTGACACTTAATGGTCATCATTACTTGACCATACTGACGACTGACACAACAGTAAACGAGGAAAATCTCTTCGAATCCCGTGAATTGTGCCGCTCAAGGAAAAGTTGGTGGACAGCTGTCCTGTACACTTCGTGAGTTTCGCCCAGGCACAATCTAAACAAAATCCTTAGTTGCGCCTGGGCGTAACCTGAACGCCTTTTTATCAAAAGCTGCCACGTGTATAGGCGTAGCTCAAATCAAGTACAGTTTGACTTGTTGACTGAAGTTTGAGCAACCTGATAAAGTTGAGACAACTTACATTCTAAAGCAGGATGACGTGGCGCACATGCCACTAATCTCTTAAGACGTGTCTACTATCCTGTACACGACCACGCACATCTCAATCATATGATGCCACGCGTCTAAATACAGTTAGTACACGATTGACAACTGAATGAAAGTTGGCGCAACCCAGTATGGCACAATCCAGCCTCGCGCATATCAGAATAACTGCTAAAACAGTTATTTCCTGAACTCTATAAATAGAGTTTCCAATCATCACAAGGCAGAGATCAAGAACTCTAGCAAAATTGCTGTTGCATTCTCCAGAGGCTACAGTCTTCAAGTTCACATAGTCCAAGGGATAAAGTGATCGTCTTCTGATCAGATTCCTAAAGTTGTACTTCTCCAGAATTTATTGTACTTTGTACTCTTTTACAAGTTTGGAATAAAAACAAATTTTTATTTTATTTTTTGCAAATAATAACACCCGATTGTAGCCCCCTCATAGAGTAGGATACGGAACCCTTGACACACTTGAATGTGTCCTTCTTCCGGTCACCAGAGTTAAACTGGATCATGCTAGAAATGACCCCAGGGAGTTCAGGAGTCAGGTTCCATTTCATTTGCCTCTGTACAGCTAGATCAGCAAATATCGACAGAGGGTATTGACGCTTCATCGATGGCAGTCCTATTCTTTGGTCATTCAACGTAACTATCAAAGAATCTTCCAGACATATCGTCGTGTCATCCTCAAATCCCACGCTATCACTAAATAGGAAGTACGGCTTCTTCCAACAGCACGGCCCTCTGAGTTTCTCGTCATATATCATCTGCTTCAGAAAGGTTATCTCATCTTCAATTATGGCAATTGCCCATTCCGTAGGTTGGTCATGACTGATCTTTGCCTGAACATCGCTGACCATGTTGGTTATAAGGCTCGTGCTGAGAACGTGGCAAGCAGAACCAAGCTCTGGGATAAACATGTTTACTGCAAGGACAGAAAGAAAGTCAGACTCAGAAAACTGCAGGAAAAATTAAGTTCTGAAAGGCTTTTATGCACCCAAAGGGCTATGCGCCCAATGGGCTATGCGCCCAAAGGGATATGTAACGCCCCAGTCCCAAAATACGTAGGACCAAGTACGTAAACATGCCAGCTGCACATATACGAAGAATATTCCAATATATGGAATCCTCAAATATGTACATAAGCTGTAAACAAAATAACCACAGGCCAGTAATATATAATCTAATCTCATCACAGCTCAACACAGAAGATAATAGAGTCCAAATAAATAAGTAAAAGTATCAAAAGATAGCCGGATGAACATACTCACTCCAAACAGCTATGAAAAATAGTCTCACAAGATCGGAGTCCGACCTCCGCAAATAGAAAGAAATGAGATACAAAAATATGTCCACTAATGTCTCAAATAAAGAATAGACTAGACATTAGTAAAGACTGCCTCATCATCGATGTAGGATAGCTCCAACGTCGCTCCGTACTCCTGTAGAAAATCGTCTAAACCTGGAGAGATAACCAGGTCCTCAGGGGACATAGCAAGATACAAGAAAACACCATGCCATATAAACTGTGATAATATAATAAGGAAAAAGATATGCATGCAATTGGGTTCGTGACCATTCTACTGTGAATATGCAGTTGAGATACAATCCTTCGACGCATGAGCCCTCGCTGTAAATGGGATCGGCATAGTTTCCATAAAGGGCACCAGGGGCCTACGTCCATAACGCTCTGGAAGCGTCAGAGGGCACCATGTGCAAGGGGCTACGTCCATAACGCCCTGGGGAACGTCAGAGGGCGCCTGGAGCCTGTGTCTCCGGAGGAGCGCACGGGTAATCAGGGAAGTGCAAAAAAGCCCATACGTCAGGTATTGTTCTCCCCACCCAATGCCTACTATTATCATCTCTATGACTGATATGAACCTCTAGTAACCGCCAAGTCTTCTAACATACAATACTATTGGCAGTTACTTCTATCCGTCGCATGCTCCATACGTATCGGTGGCCAGCCGACTACGCGGGTACGTGTCCTATATGTGACTCAGATCACGTGATATAACAAGTGTCAAGGCCGTATGAGATATACCAATACCTCAACATCAATAGGTGGTCACTAGACTAAGTCGATGCAAGAGAAATAAATAAAGCGAGGTAAACGACCGATAGAGTCTCTCCCACCCAAGTGTGACTTGGACGCACAGTTTAAATATCAAGAAACAAAATGCTGATAATAACAACTGAAAATAAGAAGTATAATAATCACAGAGTAAGGTGGCAAGGTATCTTGCCTGATGGTGCAAATTGGCAAGTCCAAGTAATCACAATGTCCGCTAAGAAACGTCACAATCTCCAAACAACTTCGGACGCTGAAATAAACATCAAAAATGCACTTGGTGTAAAAGATATACTTAGGAAATGCCTGTCCAAAAGTCTAATTCTGGAACAGGGACAAAATCGTAATTTTGGATCAAAACGATGTCCGCCGTTGGACCCGCTTTGCACCGAAACGTGTGCCAAAGTCTATGGTCTCTAAAGTCGTCAAACTACATGTCTACGGATTCAGTTTGAGGAGAAAAATTCAACGGTATGTCCAGTTTTCGATTCCGATGAACCGTGTACAAAATCGTCCGTTTGAGTGGGTCGTGGGCCCGCCAAAAATGGGTTTCGACTCGACCTTCTCAGAATCGAACCAAACTTGGCACACAGGACCATAATTTCGATTCGGACCTGTTGCCACAAGTTTCATCTCGATTCGACGACTGTACACAAAGTTATGGGCAAGTTTGCAAAACACCGATACAGAGGTATCTCGACGGATACGCGTTGATTTCGTCGCGCACACGCGACGAAACCGAGTTCCGTTAGTTCCCACACGTTCGCAACATCCATACGCATCTTTCGATGCATATAGCGCGAGACCACGTCGCCCGGTTCGTCGGGGCACACGCCATATCGGACAAATTTTAGAAAATTAATATAATTAAACACAGGTTTTTTCTCAACTTCAACATCAATCTACTCTTTACACACAAATCGAAACGACGATCCAGAAGATGCGTTGTGATCTCGGTTATATTTTCTTTTACTGTTTTTAATTAGTTCCTACAAAACTTTACTGCACAGCAAGAAAATTGGCCGACAAGTTGTCGTTTTAAAATAGTTTTTAGCATTATAGAAAATAGATTTTTGTTCAACTTTGTCTCAATTTTTCGAGCAAGTCGATGGTTTGTTTTTGAAATCCATCTAGAGGATCTCGAAGAGGGTCAAGTCTACTTTCCAGAATATCTTACGGATCGAAAATCGGTGCTACGAGTAAAAAGTTACGTCGTAGGGAAGTAGGGTACCTTGAGTGGGAAAACTGCTCCGTGGGTGACGCGGGGCTGACTTCCGATGCTCCGTTCATCGCGCACAAAGCTCCGTCGCTGGTGAAATGAATTCGTAGGCGAAGAGGGTATGATCAGCCTCAACTTTCGTTTTGGAAGATTAGGGTTTTGAGGCTTGTGGAAAAAGTTATATATATATCAAGTTGGTTCAAAAACCTAACACAAACACTATTACTAATAACCCCATTTGGGCCTTGCCCACGGGTTTCTATTGCTACGTGAGCATTGCTGCTGTGCATGGGATGGGGGGGCCCACTTAAGTGGGTGGGTGCTAACTATATATATATATTTTTTTTTTCCTTTTCTTTTTCCTTTTTCTTTCCTTTTCTTTTTCCTTCACTGTGGTCGGTCCCCACATGGGCCGACCACCACAGCATCTTCCCTTTTTTTCCTTCTTACTCTCTCTCTCTCTCTATATATATATATATATATATATATATATATATATATATATAAGGCATATAATCCCATAAATTTCAATAAATTGTAATTAAGTAATAAAATTTTTACAATAATCATAGGCTATATTTAGTAGCACTTTAAAATATCAAGCACACAAAATCATGCACATATTATATATATATATATATATATATATATATATATATATATATATATATACCAACTAACTCTTAATGCCAAATAATATGTAAAAAATAAATTTTAAATCACTAAAAATAATTAGAAAATCCTGGGGGTTTACATCCTACCTAACTTAAAGAAAATTTTGTCCTAGAAATTAAACTAATGTCGGGGCATCAAATGCAATGCAAGGGAATTAATAGTAATTTAAGAGCTTAAAATGCAAGACATACCTTCGTCTTCGAACAAATGCGGGTAGCGGTTTCGGATGTCGTCCTCGCACTCCTAAGTAGGCTCCCCTGGCGAGTGATGCTTCCATGCCACACGAACCAATGGAATAAATTGATTCCGCAACGCCTTCACTCGGCGATCGAGGATACCTACCGGTTGCTCTTCGTACGACAAACTCGGTCCAACTGTGATCTCGGAGTGATTAAGCACATGATTGTTGTCCACCACGTACCTCCTTAACTGAGATACATGGAATACGTCATGCACTCCCTCTAGTGACGGTGGCAAAGCCAATCTGTAGGCAACCTCTCCAACACGTTCCAAGACATCGAAAGGCCCGATGTACCTTGGACTCAACTTGCCACGTCCTCCGAATCGAATCGTGCCTCTAGTGGGGATATCTTCAAGAACACATGGTCGCCCTCTTTGAACTCCAAGGGTCGACGATGATTATCTGCCCACTGCTTCTGACGATCCTGCGCTGCTCGCAGGTGGCCCTGTATTTTCTTCACTATCTCCACTGTGCTCAAGACCAACTCGGGACCCAATAGCTGTCGCTCTCCTATGTCGCTCCAACAAACAGGAGACCGACACTTCCTACCATACAATGCCTCAAACGGAGCCATCTGAATGCTCGCTTGATAGCTATTATTGTAGGAAAACTCAATAAGATGAAGATGGTCCTTCCATGAACCGCCAAAATCAAGCATGCACGCTCTCAACATATCCTCTAGCGTCTGAATGGTACGCTCCGACTGACCGTCTGTCTGAGGATGGTATGCCGTGGTAAACTTCAATCGGGTGCCCAAACTCTCTTGCATACTGTCATGACCCGTACCCTAGAGTAAGGGCACGAGACGTAGGTATGTCCAGCCTACGCCGCAGTGTCGACGGTAGAACGCTGTCCTAGGTCACAACATCTAACAATTATAATTCTAAGCAGTTTATACTCCCCGAATGGGGGTGACATAGCAGAATGTAAACTCAATCACATTTAAGGTAGCACATAATGGAAGATAGATAAAACATGAAATCCACAAAGAGATACATCAGATAGAAGTCTAAGTGTCTAAGATACACAACCCAGAAATATCTCAAATCTCAAATATAGTAATCCATAAATACAACTCAAGACAACTGAAAATAAGCTATAAGCAAAACCCTAGCTATCTATACAACCTCTACTGTGTCTCCTCTAGGCTAGCAGGCAACCTCCAGGCTATCTGTAAAATTTATCAACAGCTCCAGTCAGGACAGGAGCGAGCACAATACATCTCAACAGTTCATAGCAGGTTAGAAAATATAATCATACAGTAAAGTAAGATACAGGTATTGAAGGAAATACGGTATATAAACAGAGAGAAAGAACTGTAATAGAAATATCTACTATACAATAGAGAACTAACAGTGGCTAGTGAGTCAGAGTACAAAATAGACATGTAAATGGCATAGGAGATTCTGATGCTACACTTCGGAAAGATTCTGATGCTACACTACTTGGATAATATTCACATGTCCACTTCTACTCCCCCGTACCCCCAATCAATACACAAGGATCCAGCTAGGTTATGTTATGATTCCATGCAATGGCCCACAAGGGGTGATACATGGATGCCCATAAATGCGTAATTCTAGGAATGCCCATAAATGGGAGATTCAAGAAGACTCTGTGATCATGAGAGTACATGTCACAAGTGATCAATGAACCAAGAAGCATAGTGAAACACAATGTAAGTGAAACGCACAGAACATGTAATATCCGATGCTCCTGAAGGATAACATCTCAAGAAGGGATCCATATAGTACCAATCCGTGTGACCAACGTGACAGTATCAAGTAAAGTAATTTAAAGCCGGAAAATAATTCTAAACAGGATATAAAATGATCAGAGAATGTACTCGCCTGGTATCCTGAATGTCCGAAGAGAATATACTGTCCGAGGAGTGGTGTCTGTCTCCTATTGAACAGTACAAGTCACAACAAGTCTAAAATAAGGAAATAGACTGCTACAATGCATCTACATGAAGTTTGGGGTCAATCTAGGCTAAAGTCAACCTTTGGTCAACTCTAGTCAACTAGACTAGTCAAACTAGGTCAAACCTAAACCAAACAAGTCTATACTAGTCTAACTAGTCTATTCTAGGCCTAATCAAGACAAAACAAGTCTAACTAAACTCTCACTAGACAAACAGACACACCATAGGCTAAGAGCCCTAGGCTATAGGCTATATCATGCCTAAGCCAAACTACAAATACATATACACATAACAATATATATATATCTAATATATTGTAGTACACTCATAACATATAGGCTACCTATATGTACATCCCACATATATATATATGTATCACTATTCACATATTCATATACATAGATATATATAGGAAAGCTATATATATAGGCACATACATATATATATAGAGAGAGAAAGAGAGGTAAAAGAGTAAGTGAGTATGTGTGTGTTTGGCATGTGTGTGAAAGGATATGTGTTAATGTTCTAAAATTTAGTGATAGGTTTGTGTATGTGACATGGAATACATGATGTCAAAGGGTGTATGAATGCATGTGTGTAAAAGGTTATAGGTAAACTCAGTTTATAGAAATACATACTTACCTTGTATATATGCATACATACATATCATGTATATTACATTTACATGATACATACATGTATACTTGTATTATATTATACTTACATTCATGCATATTAGATACTTGTATTTATATTAACATATTGCAAACATTCATTTTATTCATGCATCTATGCATTACCTACATATTTTATACATATGCATACATTGTATATTCATATCATTTTGTACATTAACATAGAGACATACAAACATGCACACATCATATATTTCATACCTTGCATTACCTTACATATCATGTTATATATTATCATTCATTCCTTTCATATATTACATTCTATATTACCTATATACATGTATTTCCTCCATTCATTCATGCTTGCATCATATACTCTACATTACCATACATGTTATTATTATATATTGTATTACAATATTTATATATTATGCATTCATATATATCATTACATATATATCTTACATTCATATCTAGCATTCATTATATACTTTCATGCATACATTGTATATTATTCTTTCATTCATGTATTGCTTATATGCATTATATTAATTATATTCTTACATGCTTGCATTCAACCATATATATATACATTAATGTAAAGAGAATATATATCATATATATATTATTTCATTCATCTAACATATCAGGTATTACATACTCTTTATTCATTTAATATCCATACTACATAGACTCATAGGTTACACAAAATGCATATATCGTATAGTCACTCTTCTACTTAAAACCAATACTGTACCAATTGGACATTCACTAAATTCTAGGATTAAAGTATGTCATAACCCTTTGTGTTAGCTTTTCGAAACTTTAAACGGATCGCATTTTCGTGTCCGGAAGCTCCCGAAATTACGAAAATATCGAAACACGTTCGTCTTTCGTACAGCTGACACTCAAATAATTCTACAGAAAGTTACAGAAAGAATTTAGATTATTAAACTATATATTTGGAAAGCTAACTTCGATACGATTCTTTTAAAAAAACGGAAGATAAATCGGAGTTCTAAGCTAAAAGTTATGACATTTCTAAGTTGCTTTGGTTAATAAAAATGTGGATGAAAATTATGACGGATTTGACAAAAGAACACATATAGGCCAAGATACTTGGATACAAACATAGGTATCCAAATGAAACTCATTCTAACCATAATAACTAAGATCAATCCACTCTCTAACCATTATAAAACTGAATTTAAATATCTATTTAAACTATTATCATACATACATACACATGGGGTGTCCTAATTTGGGATCTATCAAGTAGGACACAAGACACATATCTAAAATCCTCAAGAAAGCTCCAAATGGCCTCAAATTTGAATCTAAATGGGACACATGCATGAGGATGGATCCTACGGATTCAAAACTAAAATCGATTTAGAGGATGGGATTTACCTATTGGGAGTGGAATCCCAATGAAATCCTTTAGGACACGGCTCCGATACGAAGATCCCTCAAAGTGGACACTCCTCCTTGCACTCCTCTTCCAATCCTTGGTAGCACCCTTCCCTTGGAGAATGGGAATGATTGAGGGAAGGTTTGATGAAGGGATGATTTGATTTGGAGATCAAATCAATGGGAAGGCTCTCTAAAATTGGGGAAGAACAAAAGAAAAATAAAAGAGGCAAGATTGTAATAAAATAAATGAATCATTCTCTCCTAAAGGTGGCTGCCATAAAGAGTCCATTAGGGCTAATGGGAAATATCCTAATTGCCCCTCTCTAGTCTCATATGGTTAAGTCTAGACTAGGTTCAAGTTTGGGGTCAAAATGATCTAGTTTTGAGTCTCTAACTTAACCATTCTAACATGATAAAAATTAGTTTAATTAACTAACTTAATGTTGGGTCTTGTGAGCCATGCTTAACTTAATATTGGATCCCATCTAGAGTTCAAGCTACCCGGGTCACAATACAAGTCGGAACGAGACGAAACTCAAACCCGACTAAACAAATCCAATAAAAACAATATTAAAAATATAAAATTTTTCCAAAATATTAAAATATGAAAAATGACCAAACTCGTAATACATCAATTTAAATATTATTAAAATAATCTAAAATTCACCAATTAATCAAAATCCTAAATAATTCAAAAGTCACGAAATGACCAAAATACCCTTAGCCTAAAAAGTTGTAAATAGTTATTCTAATCACATGGTTAGGTCCCCATGGACATGGTTAGTCTCTAAGCTTAGCAAAACTAGAGATTAACTAGTTAACCATCAAAATCATAATTCAACATTTTAAATAGTTTTAAATTGATTAAAAAAATTACCAAAAATTACAACATGAGTTAAATCCTATTATCGATTAATCAAAATTATAAAATTTAAAAATTACCCTCATTTGAAAAACTGGGTGTTACAATCCTACTGTAATGCCTGTAGTTCATATTACGTATCTTGGAATACGTGTACGTATTTTCTCTTGTATTGCATATCTCTTGGCTTGGCTCGGTTTATTTTGGGTTGGTTCGGCTAGGCTTGGGTTGCCTTGGTTAATCATGAACCAAGGAGAGAACCCCTACCTACCACCCCCATCATCCTTTATTAACCCATTCCTTCATTCTCTCTCTTCATTTATTCTTCTTCTTCTTCTCCACATTTACTCTTCCACCTACCAGAGAAGAGGGCTAGGCAAGTGCAACTTGCTTCATGATGGATCTCAAGTTTTATTGTTCCATTCTCTTCTTTACTTGATTCTAAGCCTCTTTAGAACTTGGCATCCTTGGATTTGATGGATGGATTCTTGTAGATCTAAGTTTATAATTTTTTGATTTTTCTTAGTTTTGATCTCTAAAACTTGGTTATTTTCGAAAACTAATAGTTCTATGTTGTAGAGAATTCAATTTCATGCAGTTTTGGCTTTCGTTTCGCTTGATTTCGACTTGGAATGAGGAAGTTATGGCCATAGCAAGTTTTTAGGACTTTCATGGCTGAACTTGCTGTTTGGGGACGATGAACCCCATGCGCCGGGAACCCCATGCGCCCGGGAGGCCATGCGTCGGGAGGCCATGCGCCATGAAGTCCCGACAATGCATCCCTTAACTCCGAGCGTGTCATGCGCATAGGTTCCCTACGCGCATGTACTGAAGACGCAACGTGAGTTTTCCATGCACCGATGGTGCAGGAATCCCATGCGCCGATGGTGCAGGAATCCCATGCGCCGATTGTACAGGAATCTCATGCGCCGATGGTGCAGGAATCCTATGCGCCGATTGTGCAGGAATCCCATGCGTCGATGGTGCAGGAATCCCATGCACCGATTGTGCAGGAATCCCACGCGCCGATGGTGCAGGAATCCCATGCGCCGATTGTGCAGGAATCTCATGCGTCGATGGTGCAGGAATCCCATGCACCGATTGTGCGGGAATCTCATGCGCCGATTGTGCAGAAATCCCATGCGCCGAAATTGCTCTATTTTACTGTTTTTGCCTGTTTAAGTTGTTTTGTAGCTAAAATCTTGAAAAACTCAAAACATGAAAGTTGTATATCTTTTCTTGGCTTCAAGAATATGTCACTAGTTATTTTATGCAAGTTTCTCTCATTCATGATAATGTAAGAATAGAACACGATAGTGGCCTGCCGTGGCGTACCCTTATTAGGTAAACTGACATGATGCATCTCGACAAGCTGTTACGACAGCTAGCCTGATATGACAAGTATGAAAGACCTGGACACCGTGGACGATTGTGTTTGTACAAATAAACCAGTACTGTCTTGCATCATATCTAGGATAGGGATCCCTGAGTACCACGGTCAGGGATACCTACTGCAATTGACTAAGGCTAATTAACTAGAATGATTCAGTAGTCATGAAGAGATTCCCAGCTACAGGCAATCTCGTTATCTGGGCGCATTCAGTGGACTTGTAGCCTACCGACGAGTAGGACACATTTCCAGCACACAGTCACGTGTTGCATTCTTCGTAAACGGACATTCGACCTGGATAACCGGAGGGTCGGCAGGGCTTGTGGCTGTTGGGATAATCTCATTGCATCTTGCTAGTAACTAGGCCGGTGATAATCCTAATTAGTTAAAGTATCAAGCCGTACTTATTGCTTGGCCGTGATTGATTGGATGAAGTTTATTCTAGCTTAGTCTTATCCTGATCCCGTACATGCTTGTATCATGACATGATTTCTTGTATCGATAAATGATGGGATACCAAGTTCTGTTCAGATGAAGGGTTACAACGTCGGTCCTTGTTTGGTTTAAGGGTTATAACTTGGCTATCTGAATAGTTCCATGGTTATCTTATCATATATCGTCCTGCTTATTGTACATGCCTTAACAATAAAGATCAGGGGTCCAGTTCTGTTCAGGCGAAGGGTTACAACCCTGGTCCTTATTTGGTTTAAGGGTTGTAACCTGGCTCCCGGAGCAGTTCTGTGTCCTCTTTTCGTTTATTGTCCTATTATAATCCCCTGTCATGCTCGTCATGTTTTACCTTACTTCAATACCATGATTATTTATACTAGCCTTAATAATAAAGATCAGGGGTCCAGTTCTGTTCAGGCGAAGGGTTACAACCCCGATCCTTGTTTGGTTTAAGGGTTGTAACCTGGCTCCCGGAGCAGTTCTGTGTCCTCTCTTTGTTTATTGTCTTGTTACCTTATCAATAGTAATTAAGGCGGGTATATATTCAGGTGAAGGATTGCGACTCCGGTCCTTGTTTGGTTTAAGGGTTGCAGTCTGGCTACTAGAATGGTTTCTCCGTGCTCAATATTTTATTATTATCTCATTTATTATCAGTATCTTTTAATTACCTTTACTATTTATTTATGATATGCTGGTTTTAGTTCCTAGGTGAAGCCTCCTTTGTGGCACTTACTCTTTCCGGGGTCTGACCCAGCTGGTTTTGTGTGGCCAGATATTAGAGCAGCACCAGAGGATCCACATGTCTTCCAGCCAGATAGTGACCACCAGGCGTAACCCTGACAACGAGTGGGTTTCTTTTTGTCCTTCCACTTTATTGTAAAAATTATTCTTTTGAGGCGTTTAGCCGACGAGCACGTGTTAGCTCGTATTACACCTTATTTACTGTCTGCCTACGGGCTGTAACATGATTGACAGATCCTAGGGTTGATCATGTATGACTGAACTCTTGCTAGTCTTGACATTTTGTACGACTAGCTTCATGATCATCCAATATGTAATGTATGGGACGCCTTGCTATTATATATTTGGTGCTCTGACATCTTGTAACTATTATTCCTTGCTTGAGATTGAGACAATAGGCTTGTTCATGACCATAGGAGACTATTGGCTTGTAGTTAAACCCTCATATATCTAGACAGCCGTGACCGTATAGCGAGGTGGGTTGCACTTCAATATACGTAGCTGGCTATGTACGCCCCCGCCCTCCAGTATTCTGGTGCAGGGGCGTGACATAGTTTTAGTGGTGGCCCATGCAGGTCTTGTAAATCAAGATATGTGAGGGTTTACCGAATAGATGTCTCAATCAGTACTCGCCCTTGATTTATACTCGTATCCTCTGAATCCCTGTAATCTTGACCTGATCCCATGCTTGTATCGTTGATCTGTCCTGGTCCTTCCTTATTGTTCCCTATGTCGTCTTCTTCAGCGGCATTGTTCCTGGACCTGTCGATCAGAAAGGCGGAGCACCTCCCGTCGACCAGCAGCAACCTGGAGATCAAGCCCAGTATTCAGGAGTAGCCTCCAGAGTCATGCCTACCGAAGGAGAACCACCAATTCAGTCCGTCCAGCCTGCAGAGCCTGAGGATGGCACTTTGGTAGATCTCATCAGGTCCCTATTAGCTTCCCAGGATCGTCGTAGAGATGCCTTGCACCAGGCGGTGGCAGATGCTTTGACCAGAGGAGGTCATCAGGATAATAGTGCGGCCAACAGCTTCAAGCGCTTAAACCCTCCCTTCTTCGACGGCAGTGAAGATGCGATCGCTGCAGATGCATGGCTTCAGGACACATAGGTGATTCTAGAAGCAGCCAGGACTCCAAAAACCGAAAAAGTGGCCGTAGTGTGCCAACAGCTATTGGATCTTGCCCGCAGCTGGTGGACGGCGCAGGCCGTTGGATTAGTGGCCCCTATTGCCTGGGCAGTATTCATGAAGAGATTCCAGACCAAGTATTTTGATGCTGTAGCTCGGTACGATCTGCAGACGAGGTTCACCAATCTGAAGCAGATGGACAGGACGGTCGACGGATATGCGGCCGAGTTTTCGAGACTTAGTCGGTTTGCTCCCACCTTGGTAGCAATCGAGTTCGATAGAGCCCAGCGGTTCCAGCAGGGGCTTTATCTAGAGATTCTATTGGTAGTGGAGCAGTTTGAACATCAGACTTTTGATGCAGTATTGAGAGCAGCCCGGAGGCATGAGTATACCTCCCAGAGGATCGTGGATAGAACCGGAGGTAGAAAACGATCCTACAGCCAGATGAATCAGTCTTCAGTACCAGCCCCGACAGCCAGGGCTTTGACCATTGGAGCTCCGAGGAGGGCGGCCTCAGTGACGTCGGTTCAGCATTCAACCCCGACGCACCCTCAGCAGCAGAAGCAGAAGCAGTCTTTCGCAGTGGCATGTTCACACTGCGGGAAGCCAGGGCATGTGGTATCAGAGTGTCGCAGAGCACAGGGTTTATGCTTGGTTTGTGGTACCCCAGACCACAGGGTTAGGAAATGCCCGAACAGGAGGAGTTCATCGGCCTTCTCTAGTCCTTCAGTTAGAGGACCAGCACCAGTCCAGCAGCAGCAGCAGCTGCAGTACCCGTTCTCGAGGCCATTGTCGACGCAGGCCCAGGTATTCCAGTAGCAGAGACCGCAGTAGTATGCCCAAGCCCAAGCCCTGATCCAGAGCAGGCAGAGGAATTTTTAGCAGAGGGGACCCGAACCCAGAGGGCATGGTCAAGTGCAGGCTTTGACCATGGAAGAAAAAGGAATAGCACCAGGTAAGGTAGTGGCAGGTACTATTCTCGTCAACACCTTTCCAGCTTCAGTATTATTTGATTCTGGTGCCTCGCATTCATTTATGTCTGTACGATTCACGACACGGGTAGGACTGGAGCCCGAGTCATTATCAGTAAGGCTCAATATACTTACTGGTAACGGACTTGTGGGAGTAGATAGAGTATTTTCCTCGTGTCGGATCGTAGTTAGCGGTAGAGAATTCCCCGCTCGATTGATAGAGTTCTCGATGGTCGATTATGATGTGGTCTTAGGGATAGCTTAGTTGAGGGACCAGTATGCTAGGATAGACTGCCACATTGGCAGGGTTATTAGCATTCCAGGCGAGTCAGAGTTTTCCTTCTTCCGAGGCGAAGTTGAACCTTCTCCTCCAGTGTTGCGGATGGCAGTAGCAATAGTACAGTTACCTCGAATAGTCGAAGAGTTTCCAGATGTTTTCCCAGAAGAGCTTCCAGGGATGCCGCCAGAGCGAGAGATCGAGTTTACCATCGACTTGATTTCCGGGACAGCCCTAGTGTCAGAGAGAGTTTACAGGATGGCGCCGTCAGAGCTAGAGATATTGTACAAGATGATTGAAGAACTCAGACCCAAGGGATTCATTCGTGCTAGTGGATCACCTTGGGGAGCCCCGATGCTTCTGATGTAAAAGAAGGATGGTACGTCCATATTATGTGTAGATTATCGTACCTTGAACTCAGTGACAATCAAGAACAGATACCCTCTCCCGAGGATAGATGACTTGTTTGATCAACTCAAGGGGGCAGCAGTATTCTCGAAGATCGACTTGCGGTTAGGATACCACCAGATCAGGTCAGAGAGCAGGACATCCCGAAGACAGTGTTCAGATCGAGATATGGGCATTGGGAGTTCCTTGTGATGCCATTTAGAGCAACCAATACGCCGGCAGTATTCATGGACCTCATGAATCGTATCTTTATGCCTTATTTGGATCAGTTAGTGATTGTGTTCCTAGATGACATTCTGGTCTACAGTAAGAGTGAGGCAGAGCATGAGCATCATCTCAGAATTGTCCTCCAGATTCTCAGAGAGCACCAGTTGTATGCCAAGTTTAGTAAATACGAGTTCTGGCTCGATCGTATTTCGTACTTGGGCCATATCATCACCAGAGAAGGAGTAGAAGTGGATCCCCAGAAGATTGTGGCCATTGAGACATGGCCAGTGCCCAGTACGGTTGCAGAAGTTTGCAGTTTTCTTGGATTGGCCGGTTACTACCGGCGATTTGTTTCAGACTTTGCTTGAATTTCAGCGCCATTGATCCAGTTGACCCGTAAGGATATGCCGTTTGCTTGGACAACAGAGTGCCAGGATTTTTTTGAGAAGTTGAAGCGAGGCTTGATGACGGCACCCATTCTCACGCTTTCAGAAGGAACCGGAGGATTCTCAGTGTATTGTGATGCTTCAGGCAGAGGTTTATGATGTGTTCTGATACAGCATGGGAAGGTAATAGCTTATGCATCACGACAACTTTGTGATCATGAGAGAAATTACCCAACCCATGACTTGGAGCTGGCAGCAGTAGTGTTTGCACTTAAGTTATGGAGGCACTACCTATATGGAGATAGGATGGAGATTTTCACCGACCATAAGAGCCTGAAGTATGTTTTCACTCAGAAGGATCTTAACATGCGTCAGAGAAGGTGGCTAGAGCTACTTGTAGAATATGATGTCAACCTGCAGTATCACCCAGGGAAGGCCAACATCGTTGCAGATGCATTGAGCAGAAGAGCCGGAGTTTATTTCCTAACAGCGCAACCAGAGTTGTTAGCCGATCTTTAGAAGATGGGTATAGAAGTTGTCCTACCTTCCAATGTGGCATTGATGGCCAGCATGCAAGTTCAGTCTACTATAGTCGAGAGGATCCGGATGGCGCAGTCAGCAAATTCCAAGCTTCAGCGACTCAGAGCAAAGTGTGAGGCAGGACGAAGACCAGAGTTATGTATCCATGAAGATGGTACACTTCGACATGGAAAGCGTCTTTGTGTACCCAGTGGAGATATCAGACAGGAGATCATGACAGAGGCCCACAGTTCGCAGTATTCCATTTATTCCGGCGGTATGAAGATGTACCGTGATATCTGCCAGCATTTTTGGTGGAATGGCATGAAGAGGGAGATAGCCCGGTTTGTCTCTCGATGTTTGGTTTGTCAACAAGTTAAAGCCGAACATCAGAGGCCAGCTGGACTTCTTCAGCCCTTGCCAATTCCAGAATGGAAGTGGGAGCATATAACCATGGATTTTGTGACTGGATTACCTAGATCCCCGGCTGGCAGAGATGCTATTTGGGTTATTATAGACAGGCTCACGAAGGTGGCTCATTTTCTCCCGTTCAGAGTCGGTCAGCCGACGGCTCAGCTAGCAGAGATGTATCTCAGGCAGATCGTCAGGCTTTACGGTATACCAGTCAGTATCACCTGGCACAGAGATTCAATATTTACGTCGCACTTTTGGCGTAGCTTACAAGAGAGTTTGGAAACTCGCCTCCAGTTCAGCTCCGCTTATCATCCGCAGACTGATGGCCAGTCAGAATGCACGATCCAGACTCTCGAAGATATGTTGAGATCTTGTACACTCGACTTCGATGGTTCGTGGAAAGATCACCTGTACCTGGTGGAGTTCTCTTACAACAACAGTTTCCAGGCCAGTATCCAGATGGCACCGTTCGAGGCACTGTATGGTAGGAAGTGTCGATCCCCTCTAGCATGGGACAATGTCGGAGAGAGACAGATGCTCAGACCGGAAATGATTGCTCAGACCGTTGAAGTGGTCAGGAGAGTCAGAGAACATCTTCGAGTTACCCAAGATCGCCAGCGACATTGTGCCGATTCTCATCGACGACCCCTTGAATTCTCGGTCGGCGACCATGTATTCCTGAGGATTTCGCCTAACCGTGGCATCATTCGTTTCGGCGTACGGGGAAAGCTTAGTCCTAGGTATATAGGACCGTTCGATATTCTGGAGCGAGTAGGTGATGTGTCCTATCGTCTCGCTCTTTCGCCGTCGCTAAGAGGGGTGCATGACGTGTTCCATGTATCTCAACTACGACGGTATATCTCGGACTCGAGCCATATCCTGGATCATTCAGAATTGGTTATTGGTACCAACCTTTCGTATGAGCAGAGGCCCGTGTCTATATTGGACTGGAGAGAGAAGATACTCAAGAACAAGACTATTAGTTTAGTCCGAGTTGCTTGGGGTCATCACTCTTTGGGTGAGTCAACGTGGGAGCATGAGGATGATATCCGATCGCGATATCCCGACCTGTTTGACTCGTAAGGTATAATATCTTTCTTATGCCTTATACTTTCAATTCCTTGCTTGAATAAATGACTGCATGATAGACTGCTTGTTATAGCTTATGATTATTATAGCTTGTCCTTGCAATTCTAGCCTCTTGATTAAATTCTGAGGACAGAATTCTTTTAAGGAGGGTAGAGTTGTAATGCATGTAGTTCGTATTACGTATTTTGGAATACGTGTACGTATTTCCTCTTGTATTGCATATCTCTTGGCTTGGCTCGGTTTATTTTGGGTTGGTTCAGCTAGGCTTGGGTTGCCTTGGTTCATCATGAACCAAGGGGAGAACCCCTACCTACCACCCCCATCATCCTTTATTAACCCATTCCTTTATTCTCTTTCTTCATTTATTATTCTTCTTCTTCTCCACATTTACTCTTCCACCTACCAGGGAAGAGAGCTAGGCAAGTGCAACTTGCTTCATGATGGATCTCAAGTTTTATTGTTCCATTCTCTTCTTTACTTGATTCTAAGCCTCTTTAGAACTTGGCATCCTTGGATTTGATGGATGGATTCTTGTAGATCTAAGTTTGTAACTTTTTGGTTTTTTTTTTGTTTTGATCTCTAAAACTTGGTTATTTTCGAAAACTAATAGTTGTATGTTGTAGAGAATTCAATTTCATGCAGTTTTGGCTTTTGTTTCGCTCAATTTCGACTTCGGATGAGGAAGTTTTGGCCATAGCAAGTTTTTAGGACTTTCATGGCTGAACTTGCTGTTTGGGGACGATGAACCCCATGCGTCGGGAACCCCATGCGCCCGGGAGGCCATGCTCCGGGAGGCCATGCGTCGTGAAGTCCCGACAACGCATCCCTTAACTCCGAGCGTGTCATGCGCGTAGGTTTCCAACGCGCATGTACTGAAGACGCAACGTGAGTTTTCCATGCGCCGATGGTGCAGGAATCCCATGCGCCGATGGTACAGGAATCCCATGCGTCGATTGTGCAGGAATCTCATGCGCCGATGGTGCAGGAATCCCATGCGCCGATGGTGCAGGAATCCCATGCGTCGATGGTGCAGGAATCCCATACGCCGAAGGTACAGGAATCCCATGCGCCGATTGTGCAGGAATCTCATGCGCCGATGGTGCAGGAATCCCATGCGCCGATTGTGCAGGAATCTCATACGCCGATTGTGTAGGAATCCCATGCGTCGGAATTGTTCTATTTCACTGTTTTTGCCTGTTTAAGTTGTTTAGTAGCTAGAATCTTGAAAAACTTAAAACATAAAAGTTGTAGATCTTTTCTTGGCTTCAAGAATATGTCACTAGTTATTTTATGCAAGTTTCTCTCATTCATGATAATGTAAGAATAGAACACGATAGTGGCCCGCCGTGGCGCACCCTTAACAGGTAAACTGACATGATGCATCTCGACAAGCTGTTACGACAGCTAGCCTGACATGACATGTATGGAAGACCTGGACATCGTGGACAATTGTGTTTGTACAAATAAACCAGTACTGTCTTGCATTATGTCTAGGATAGGGATCCCTGAGTACCACGGTCAGGGATACCTACTGCAATTGACTAAGGCTAATTAACTAGAATGATTCAGTAGTCATGAAGAGATTCCCAGCTACAGGCAATCCCGTTATCTGGGCGCATTCAGTGGACTTGTAGCCTACCGACGAGTAGGGCACATTTCCAGCACACAGTCACGTGTTACATTCTTCATAAACGGACATTTGACCTGGATAACCGGAGGGTCTGCAGGGCTTGAGGCTTTTGGGATAATCTCATTGCATCTTGCTAGTAACTAGGCCTGTAATAACCCTAGTTAGTTAAAGTATCAAGCCGTACTTATTGCTTGGCCGTGATTGATTGGATGAAGTTTATTCTAGCTTAGTCTTATCCTGATCCCGTACAAGCTTGTATCATGACATAATTTCTTGTATCGATAAATGATGGGATACCAAGTTCTGTTCAGATGAAGGGTTACAACTCCGGTCCTTGTTTGGTTTAAGGGTTGTAGCTTGGCTATCTGAATAGTTCCATGGTTATCTTATCATATATCGTCCTGCTTATTGTACCTGCCTTAACAATAAAGATCAGGGGTCCAATTCTGTTCAGGTGAAGGGTTACAACCCCGGTCCTTGTTTGGTTTAAGGGTTGTAACCTGGCTCCCGGAGCAGTTCTGTGTCCTCTCTTCGTTTATTGTCCTATTATAATCCCCTGTCATGCTCGTCATGTTTTACCTTACTTCAATACCATGATTATTTATACTAGCCTTAACAATAAAGATCAGGGGTCCAGTTCTGTTCAGGCGAAGGGTTACAACCCCGGTCCTTGTTTGGTTTAAGGGTTGTAACCTGGCTCCCGGAGCAGTTCTGTGTCCTCTCTTTGTTTATTGTCTTGTTACCTTATCAATAATAATTGAGGCGGGTTTCTATTCAGGCGAAGGATTGCAACCCCGGTCCTTGTTTGGTTTTAGGGTTGCAGTCTGGCTACTAGAATGGTTTCTCCGTGCTCAATATTTTATTGTTATCTCAGTTATTATCAGTATCTTTTAATTACCTTTACTATTTATTTGTGATATGCTGGTTTTAGTTCCTAAGTAAAGCCTCCTTTGTGGCACTTGCTCTTTCTGGGGTCTGACCCAGCTGGTTTTGTGTGGCCAGATATTGGAGCAGCACCAGAGGATCCACCTGTCTTCCAGCCAGATGGTGACCACCAGGCGTAACCCTGGCAACGAGTGGGTTTCTTTTTGTCCTTCCACTTTATTGTAAAAATTATTCTTTTGAGGTGTTTAGCCGACGAGTACGTGTTAGCTCGTATTGCACCTTATTTACTGTCTGCCTACGGGCTGTAACATGATTGACAGATCCTAGGGTTGATCATGTATGACTGAACTCTTGCTAGTCTTGACATTTTGTACGACTAGCTTCATGATCATCCAATATGTAATGTATGGGACGCCTTGCTATTATATATTTGGTGGTCTGACATCTTGTAACTATTATTGCTTGCTTGAGATTGAGATAATAGGCTTGTTCATGACCATAGGAGACTGTTGGCTTGTAGTTAAAGCCTCATATATCTAGACAGCCGTGACCGTATAGCAAGGTGGGTTGCACTTCAATATATGTAGCTGGCTATGTACGCCCCCGCTCTCTAGTATTCTGGTGCAGGGGCGTGACACATACCCACCTTATAAAAATTTCGTTCTCGAAATTAATATGATCGCACCCCTTTCTAGGTCAAACATAGTCAAGGGTCAATCACAAGTCAATTTTCTCAACATCCTAGTACTTGGTCATCCGCTGGTCAACTTCTTAGGATTTTACCTATGCTAGCTACCTAAGTGTTGGCAACCAGAATTTAGCAAAAAGAGAAACTCTATAATAGGCTAGCTCTTAACTTCCCATTTCTATCTGTGCTGATACTATAAATCTCATAAGCTACAGGTTTATAAACACACATTCCCCACATCAAGGACTAATCTATATATATATCCACAGTTGATACTAATGGGGGTAACATCCCTATTTTCTGACAATCAAGGTCCTAAGAATTTTATCTATACCACGCAATTTCAAGGAATAGCATACAGGGTCAGGGCATACTGTTGCAGTTGGAAGTCTCACCTAGGAGCGCTGGTCATTCTAGGTCAAAACAGTACTATGGTATCAACACACAAGCAATCTAGGGTGTCCTAATTGGGAAGGTAAGGGAACAACAACCATCAAGGTTGTGAGGGTTGTCTACCATCCTATATAAGAAATTAGTCATTAACAAACAACTGAGAAATTATTAAAAGGTTACTATTCCATAAAATGGTAAAAATTAAAAATTTAGGCACAACAAATCACAAATAGATTTTTGTCTTGACAAGATCTAAGTTGATCAATTTCGGGATAATTCGAGATTTGGGCAAGATGGGGAATCAATAAAATCAAGTATGAGCACGAGCATCCAATGATGAAGATCCAGGTCATGATTAAATTTAATTCAACTGGATACGAATACGAAGTTCATAGGCGATAAAAATAATTCCAAGGAGAATTGTCAAGGCTGTTGCGGATAAGATTCTAGGGCAAGTTTAACTATGTCTCCATCCACGTAGATTAATATGAAAAGCGAACTAAAACGTAATAGGTTGATCAGACCATCATACGCCGGTTCTGATTAGACAATATGTTAGTGGGTGCGCACCCAATAAGATATGTCATGATCAATCTCGAAAAGGATAAGCTTGTAAAACTAAGGATAATTAGCAGCATAGGATATAAGTAAGGGTGGTAGTGATGAACGAAGATACATAGTCCAGATTCTTAACTAAATGGGTCAAGCAATCAAGTTAAGGTACAAGGTTAAGCATTTAAGGAATCAAGCAGAACATCATCACATATCGGGTCGAAGGAATTGAGTCAAGGCTGGATCTCTAATTAAAATCAGGAATAATTCAGTATCATGGTAGAGGTTATAGTTTAGCCATTTGACCAGAAAATCATATCAAGAAAATAGAGTACTAGGAGACGGGTTTTAGTGGGACATGATATACCTACACGAAGGTGAGTTCGTCTAGGTCTTGCATATAAGATTTGTTGGAGGGTAACAGCTAATTACATTCCGAATGTCAAGGTCACGATAAGGAACGTTAAAGGATCTCAAAATAGAAAGTGGGGGTTCAAGAGGTGGTAAATAAATGTACAAGATAAGGAAGATCAAGTTAATCATCTGTTTCTGATACCCTTAAGTTCATCTGGTCATAACTTGCCAATCGTATCCTTACCTCACCAGTCTCCATATAAAAATTTAACCTTTACCTAAGCCTTTACCATGACTACCGTAGGCAATTTCCAATTTCCAAACATTACTCATGAAGCATAGCCTTCACATTTAGGAATCAACATTAACCATTTATTCAAATTTCCAAATTCTTTCACCTTGTCTTAAATTTGGCCCGAAACATCTAAATCCCGTTTACGAATCCCTTGAACTTATTCAAATGGTTCTCCTCGTGTTATTTAATTTAAATACCTTTAGGCCTTACAAAACATATCCTCCATCAAAAAAAAATCAACTTCCGTATTTTCTTCGACATACACCTTTGAATATTATTCTCCTAAAAAAATTTCCACAACAATCTCTAAATTTCTATAACTTTATGTTCCCTCTATCCCTAGTCATTTCCTTGCAATATCTTGTTCAATATCCTTATTGAATGCAATTAATTTTTCTTTTCTATTACTAACCTTCTACATAGCCTTAGGGTAAAACTTCCCAAGAATCAATAACCAGAGTTTCGAGGTTCTCAAATCTAGGTTGACCTTGAATATCTTCATCAGTTTGAATACACCTATAAACTATCTCAAAACCCCAAAATCTCAAAAGTGTGATTGTTTCCAGATTGGTAGTGTACATCTCTTGATTCTATTCGAGACCTTTACCACATTTATATCTCAAGGTTTCAATATTGAACACTCCACATTTTGATTTCCTCTAGATCATCATATAATAATCAGTTATGTCTCCTCTGAGCTACATGATTCACATCACTTCTTCAGTCTTTTCCAGGCAGAAGATATGAAGATTCGAGGGTTTCGAGGTACATCTGGTAGGGATGATAAGATATGGGTGATTGGTGTAATTAGACAGAGTTTAAGATAAGAAAAAAATATGAATGTAAGAAAATAATGGCAAGAAGGAGTAATGAAGATCTGTTCTTTCTCATCTGTTCAAACGAGATGAACCCATCAAGCTCAAATTCAATAGCAAAAAATAAGGGTGAATCCAAACAAGAGGAAAAAGGAATTCCAATTGAAAATCAAAAATGAGTTTCTCAGGGGTCGTCCCAGGAATCTCTCAAAGAATCCTAAGTGTGATTGAGTGCCTTGAATTTGAAAATATTAAATACAAAATTAAAATCAACAACTACAGAATTTTATCAAAATCATCAACTAATACCAGGATTCAAAGTTCTACAATGAATCGACCAAAATCAAATACAAATCAAGGAAAAAGGTGAATCAAAACAAGGGAAAGGGAGTTTAAATCAGAGTTCAAAATAAGATTCTCAAGGGTCATCCCAGGAATCTCTCAAGGAATCCTAACAGTGATTGAGTATCCTCTCATCCTAACATCTTAATTTCTATATCCTATAGCAGGCTCGTTGTAGTACAGCTAAGTCATTGCGCTACTACGAAATCGTACTAATGCGAATCTCGACCTGCATGGACCACCACTAAAAACGTGTCACGACCTGCACCCTAGAATAAGGGCACGAGACGTAGGTACGTCCAGCCTACGCCGCATTGTCGGCGGTAGAACACTGTCCTAGGTCACAACATCTAACAATTATAATTCTAAGCAGTTTATACTCCCCGAATGGGGGTGACATAGCAGAATGTAAACTCAATCACATCTAAGGTAGAGCATAATGGAAGATAGATAAAACATGAAATCCACAAAGAGATACATCAGATAGAAGTCTAAGTGTCTAAGATACACAACCCAGAAACATCTCAAATCTCAAATACAGTAATCCATAAATACAACTCAAGACAACTAAAAATAAGCTATAAGCAAAACCCTAGCTATCTATACAACATCTACTATGTCTCCTCTAGGCTAGCAGGCAACCTCCAGGCTATCTGTAAAATTTATCAACAGGTCCAGTCAGGACAGGAGCGAGCACAATACATCTCAACAGTTCATAGCAGGTTAGAAAATATAATCATACCGTAAAGTAAGATACAGGTACTGAAGGAAATACAGTATGTAAACAGAGAGAGAGAACTGTAATAGAAATATCTACTATACAATAGAGAACTAACAGTGGCTAGTAAGTCAGAGTACAATATAGACATGTAAATGGCATAGGAGATTCTGATGCTACACTACGAAAAGATTCTGATGCTACACTACTTGGATAATATTCATATGTCCACTTCTACTCCCCCGTACCCCCAATCAATACACAAGGATCCAGCCAGGTTATGTTATGATTCCATGCAATAGCCCACAAGGGATGATACATGGATGCCCATAAATGGGTGATTCTAGGAATGCCCATAAATAGGAGATTCAAGGAGACTCTGTGATCATGAGAGTACATGTCACAAGTGATCAATGAACCAAAAAGCATAGTGATATACAATATAAGTGAAACGCACAGAACATGTAATATCCGATGCTCCTAAAGGATAACATCTCAAGAAGGGATCCATATAGTACCAATCCGTGTGACCAACGTGACAGTATCAAGTAAAGTAATTTAAAGCAGGAAAATAATTCTAAACAGGATATGAACTGATCAAAGAATGTACTCGTCTGGTATCCTGAATGTCCGAATAGAATATACTGTCCGAGGAGTGGTGTCTGTCTCCTATAGAACATTATAAGTCACAACAAGTCTAAAATAAGGAAATAGACTACTACAATGCATCTACATGAAGTTTGGGGTCAATCTAGGCTAAAGTCAACCTTTGGTCAACTCCAGTAACTAGACTAGTCGAACTAGGTCAACTAGGTCAAACCTAAACCAAACAAGTCTATACTAGTCTAACTAGTCTATTCTAGGCCTAATCAAGACTAAACAAGTCTAACTAAACTCTCACTAGACAAACAGACACACCATAGGCTAAGAGCCCTAGGCTATAGGCTATATCATGCCTAAGCCAAACCACAAACACATATACACATAACAATATATATATATATATAATATATTGTAGTACACTCATAACATATAGGCTACCTATATGTACATCCCATATATATATATGCATCACTATTCACATATTCATATACATAGATATATATAGGAAAGCTATATATATAGGCACATATATATATATATATATAGAGAGAAAGTGAGGTAAAAGAGTAAGTGAGTATGTGTGTGTTTGGCATGTGTGTGAAAGGATATGTGTTAACGTTCTAAAATTTAGTGATAGGTATGTGTATGTGACATGGGATACATGATGTCAAAGGGTGTATGAATGCATGTGTGTAAAAGGTTATAGGTTAACTCAGTTTATAGAAATACATACATACATACTTACCTTGTATATATGCATACATACATATCATGTATATTACATTTACATGATACATACATGTATACTTGTATTATATTATACTTACATTCATGCATATTAGATACTTGTATTTATATTAACATATTGCAAACATTCATTTCATTCATGCATCTTTGCATTACCTACATGTTTTATACATATGCATACATTGTATATTCATATCATTTCATACATTAACATAGAGACATACAAACATGCACACATCATATATTTCATACCTTGCATTACCTTACATATCATGTTATATATTATCATTCATTCCTTTCATATATTACATTCTATATTACCTATATACATGTATTTCCTCCGTTCATTCATGCTTGCATCATATACTCTACATTACCATACATGTTATCATTATATATTGCATTACAATATTTATACATTATGCATTCATATCTATCATTACATATATATCTTACATTCATATCTAGCATTCATTATATACTTTCATGCATACATTGTATATCATTCTTTCATTCATGCATTGCTTATATGCATTATATTAATTGCATTCTTACATGCTTGCATTCAACCATATATATATATTAATGTAAAGTGAATATATATCATATATATATCATTTCATTCATCTAACATATCATGCATTACATACTCTATATTCATTTATTATCCATACTACATAGGCTCATAGGTTACACAAAATGCATATATCGTATAGTCACTCTTCTACTTAAAACCAATACTGTACCAATTGGACATTCACTAAATTCTAGGATTAAAGTATGTCGTATCTCTTTGTGTTAGCTTTCCGAAACTTTAAACGGATCGCATTTTCGTGTCCGAAAGCTCCCGAAATCACGAAAATACCGAAACACGTTCGTCTTTCGTACAGCTGACACTCAAATAATTCTACAGAAAGTTACAGAAAGAATTTAGATTTTTAAAATATATATTTGGAAAGCTAACTTCGATACGATTCTTTTAAAAAAAGGGAGATAAATCGGATTTCTAAGCTAAAAGTTATGACATTTCTAAGTTGCTTTGGTTAATAAAAATGTGGATGAAAATTATGACGGATTTGACAAAAGAACACATATAGGCCAAGATACTTGGATACAAACATAGGTATCCAAATGAAACTCATTCTAACCATCATAACTAAGATGAATCTACTCTCTAACCATTATAAAACTGAATTTAAATATCTATTTAAACTATTATCATACATACATACACATGGGGTGTCCTAATTTGGGATCTATCAAGTAGGACACATGACACATATCTAAAATTCTCAAGAGAGCTCCAAATGGCCTCAAATTTGAATCTAAATGGGACACATGCATGATGATGGATCCTACGGATTCAAAACTAATTTATAGGCAAAGAAAATCGATTTAGAGGATGGGTTTTACCTATTGGGAGTGGAATCCCAATGAAATCCTTTAGGACACGGCTCCGATACGAAGATCCCTTAAAGTGGACACTCCTCCTTGCACTCATCTTTCAATCCTTGGTAGTACCCTTCCCTTGGAGAATGGGAATGATTGAGGGAAGGTTTGGTGAAGGAATGATTTGATTTGGAGATCAAATCAATGGGAAGGCTCTCTAAAATTGGGAAAGAACAAAAGGAAAATAAAAGAGGCAAGATTGTAATGAATGAAATGAATCATTCTCTCCTAAAGGTGGCTGCCATAAAGAGTCCATTAGGGCTAATGGGAAATGTCCTAATTGCCCTTCTCTAGTCTCATATGGTTAAGTCTAGACTAGGTTCAAGTTTGGGGTCAAAATGATCTAGTTTTGAGTCTCTAACTTAACCATTCTAACATGATAAAAATTAGTTTAATTAACTAACTTAATGTTGGGTCTTGTGAGCCATGCTTAACTTAATATTGGGTCCCATCTAGAGTTCAAGCTACCCGGGTCACAATACAAGTCGGAACGAGACGAAACTCAAACCCGACTAAACAAATCCAATAAAAATAATATTAAAAATATAAAATTTTCCCAAAATATTAAAATATGAAAAATAACCAAAATCATAATACATCAATTTAAATATTATTAAAATAATCTAAAATTTACCAATTAATCAAAATCCTAAATAATTCAAAAGTCACGAAATGACCAAAATACCCTTGGCCTAAAAAGTTGTAAATAGTTATTCTAATCACATGGTTAGGTCCCCATGGTCATGGTTAGTCTCTAAGCTTAGCAAAACTAGGGATTAACTAGTTAACCATCAAAATCATAATTCAACATTTTAAATAGTTTTAAATTGATTAAAAAATTACCAAAAATCACAATATGAGTTAAATCCTATTATCGATTAATCAAAATTATAAAATTTAAAAATTACCCTCATTTGAAAAACTGGGTGTTACACATACTCCTCCAAAATTGTGAGGTAAATCTCGAGTCACGGTCTGACACAATACTAATAGGCACACCGTGTAATCTCGCAATCTGCTCCATATACATCTTTGCCAATACCTCTGTCGACTGGCCCACTCTAAAAGGTAAGAAATGGGCTGACTTTGTAAGTCTATCCACAATCACCCACACTGTGTCACATCCCCTAGGACTCCGAGGAAAAACCCGTGACGAAATCCATAGTAATGTGCTCCCACTTCCACTCGAGAATGGGTAGCGGCTGTAATAATTCGGCCGTCCTCTGGTGCTCCGCCTTTACTTGTTGACATACCAAGCACTTGGCAACGAAACGAGCTATCTCCCACTTCATTCCATGCCACCAATAAAACTGTCGTAAGTCATGATACATCTTGGTTCCTCCAAGATGAATAGAATATGCCGAACTGTGAGCCTTTGCCATCAGCTCTTGCCGTAACTCTCCATTGGGTACATAAATACGATCACCACAATGCAATGTCCAATCGGGATGGATCCTCAATCCCGTCTGCTCTCCTGCTTCAGTCCTCTCTCTTAGTCGTCAAAATCTGGCATCATTGGGCAATGCTGCCTTGATGCGCTCTACCAATGATGATTGCACTTGGAGGTTGGCTAATATGCCGTCTGCTCCAGGCAATACTACCTCAATACCAAGCCGCTCCCAGTCTCTAATCAACTCCTTCTGCGTAGTCAAAAAATGTGCCATGGGCTTACGGCTTAATGCGTCTGCCACGACATTAGCCTTGCCCGGATGTTAATGAAGCTCGATCTCATAATCCTTCATCAACTCCAACCAACGTCGCTATCGTATATTCAACTCTTTCTGTGTGAACACGTACTTGAGGCTCTTATGATCAGTGTAGATATCAACCTTCTCGCCGTACAAGTAGTGTCTTCATAGCTTCAAAGCAAAGATAACCGCTGCGAGCTCTAGATCGTGGGTCGAATAATTCTTCTCATGCACTCTCAACTGTCGTGATGCATATGCTACTACCAGACCGTGCTGCATTAATACACATCCTAATCCCTTCCCGGATGCGTCGTTGTAGATCACAAATCCTCCTGGGCCCGATGGTAGTGTCAAGATCGGTACTGTGGTCAATCGCTTCTTCAACTTGTCAAAAGCGGCTTGACACTCGTCTGTCCATACAAACTCCTGATCCTTACAAGTTAAGAAATCTTCTACGAACCGTCGGTAGTAACCCGCAAGTCCGAAGAAACTTCTCACCTCAAAAGCTGATGTGGGAGCGGGCCATGATTTGACTGCTGTGATCTTTTTTGGGTCCATATATATACCATCACCCATAACAATATGACCAAGAAATGATACCTCCTTGAGAAAGAAATCACACTTGCTAAGCTTCGCAAAAAATCGCTCAGTCCTCAACATTTCCAAAACTATCCGTAGATGCTGCTCATGCTCCTCTAGACTCTTGGAGTAAATCAAGATATCATCTATAAAGACTACTACAAATTTGTCAAAGTACTGGTGAAAGATCTTGTTCATTAAATTCATGAAAACTGCGGGAGCATTGGTCAACCCGAAAGGCATGACCAAGAACTCGTAGTATCCATACCTTGATCTAAAATCCGTCTTTGCAATGTCTTCCTTCCGAACCTTCAATTGGTGATAGTCCGATCGTAAGTCAATCTTGGAGAATACTTTTGCTCCACTCAGCTGATCAAATAGATCGTCTATACGCGGTAAGGGATACTTGTTCTTCACCGTCACCGTATTCAATGCTCCGTAGTTGATGCACATGCACACTGTCCCGTCTTTCTTAGGCACAAAAAGAATGGGTGCTCCCCATGGTGACGTACTGGCACGAATAAATTCCTTCTCTAATAAGTCATCAATCTGCGTCTTCATCTCTACCAACTCCTTGGGTGCCAGACGATATACTCGAGATAAAATAGGCTCGACTCCGGGAATAAGCTCAATAGAAAACTCAATATCTCAGTCAGGTGGTAGTCCTGGCAATTCCTCGGGGAATACATCCTCGAACTCGGTGATAATAGGGTGCTGAGGGGTGTCATGCATCATCATATGAGTCCCCGATGTGGGTGTATCACAACTCTTTCCGTCTTCTTTGGTGAACTCAAACTCTGCCGCATTCGGTGGTCTAAAGATAATACTGCTCCTATGGCAGTCTATGAGAGCGAAATGCTGGCTCAACCAGTCCATTCCAAGTACCACGTCAAATGTCGGCATAGAAAATACAAGAAGTCGTGCCATCATCTCTCTGCCACTTATCACTACAGGACAAAGTCTACAAACACCACTAACAAGTACAACTCCTCCTCCAGTGAGGATTTTAACATTTTTAGCTAAGGGTGTGATGGAAATGCTGTGTCTAGTGGCAAAACTAGTGGCTATAAATGAATGTGTGGCTCCAGTATCAAATAAGGTAATAACAGGAAAAGATGCAACTAAAACCATACCTGCTATAACTTCTGCCTCTGTCTCTATATCTTCAACAGCAAGTGAGAATACCTGCCCATAATTCTGTCCTAGGCCCTCAGCTCTGGCCTTGTTATACTGTATGCCTTGGGGTGGCAATGGTGGACGAGGTGCTCCTGCTACGGGCCGTGGTACTGGAAGAGCTGGGGCTGTAGGCCTCGAGTTCTAGCGAGCTTGTACTATCGCCTGTTGCTCCAGACAGTCCTTGAGCATGTGCTGATTGGATCCACATCTCAAGCATAATCCAAGGCGAGTCCTGTAGTCGTTCTGGAGATGTCCTTGTTTTCTGCAGTAATGGCAAACGGGCTTCTGATAAGGTGAGGGCCTCTGCGGGAACTGTCATGTGGCCCTCCTAATAGGTCCACTCTGGGTGGCTCAGGCTGGTGTAACTGCTGGGGTATGTCGTCTCGATGTCTGCTGCTGCTCCTTACGAAGAATCTCCTGAGCACGAGCTTCTTCCAAGACAGCTGAATGGGAGACTCGAGACAGGGTAGTCGTATAAGACTTGAGCTCTGGCGCAAGCCCCTGGTGAAATCTGTCACGGCCCGCACCCAGTGTAAGGGCACGAGAAGTAACGAACGCCCAGCCTACGCCGCAGTGTCGGTGGTAGAACGCTGTCCTGAGTCACAATATCTAACACCGTCTAGAATAACTCCGAATGGAGAGTAAAAATAAGTAACTCAATCACAATACTAAGATGGAATAGAAGAATAAATCTCAAGAGAGTCGCAGATAAAAAGTATAGGTGTAAACCACCAGAATAAATTTCAAGTATAACTCATAAAGTCTCAAACAGAAATACAAATAAAGTACTAAACACGGCTAAACTATGGGCAAGTCCTCAGCGGCTGTGGGATCCTCCTGAGGGTCCACGTCGCCAGTGTCATCTAAGCCAATGCCATAATAAGTAGGACAGTACTCCTCATCAATACCTGTAAAATTTTTAACATGACCAGTCAGGACGGAACGAGCACATATCTCTCACAACAGTTCATAGCAGGAATGGACATATAAAGCAAGCTATAGAAAACTATACATGAATCGTTGTAAAAAAAATCAACAAGAGAGAGAGAGAGAGACTATAAAATGAGATATAATATGATAGTAGAGAAATGTAACCTTCTATGTGATTCAGAGCATGAATTGGTTATGTAAACAGCTTGGGTTGCACATGGATACAGCTATGGAGTGCACATGGATACCTATTGGGGATAATGATCACATAACCGACTACACTCACCCTGCCCCCAATCAATACACAAGGATCAATACATGTTATGTTATTGTACATGGATATCAACTACTGTATACATGGAGCTCATATGGTCATGAGTGTACATGAATAACATATGAGTGCACATGGATAAATATAAATACATGGAGTACATGATGGCCATGATAAAGTACATGAACATGACATACTCAATTTATCCGAGAGGATAACATCGCATGAAAAGATCCAGAGGGTACTAATCCGTGTTAACATCGTGTCAGCATCAAGTATACTAGTCTATAACAAGAGAACATATCCAAAGAAGTATGAAAAGAACAGAGAATGTACTCACCTGGCAAATCGAACTGCTGATGATGAGGTGTAACTAAACTGGGGCAATGTAAACGTATTTAAAATACACACATGTCACAACCAAATCCATAATATCAAGAGAAATAGCTACAATGCAAGACTACATGCTTCTATGTCCATTTTGGTCAAAGTCAACCCTCTGTCAACTCTAGTCAAACCTGGTCAACGCCGGTCAAACCTGGGTCAACTGGTCTGTCTACTAATTTTTAGGTCATACACAAAATTCTAGGTCATTTGGAGTTCGTTTGAGTTGAATTGGATCAAGTTTGACCCAAAGTTGACTTTTGTCAATTTGGTCAACTTTTCGGCCAATTCGACTAAACTAAGCTCGAAATGACAAACCAAATCTGTCCTTGGGCTTCTATAGTTATATACACAACTATAATCTATTCCAAGGGGTTACCAAGCATAAAACCTATATACATATAGGTATATACACACATATGTGTATATACAATACAAACAAAACCCAAATCTAACAAAAAGTGGTGTGTGCGTGTGTATGTACTAGTGCTTACTGAAATAAGGGGAAATCTGAGATTAAAGACAGTACCACGCAACCATGTCCTAGACCTACCCCAGGACCCCCCAGCTACGTGCACAAGCACGTGGCGTTTCGTTGCATGTGCGGCGCTCAAACGAGCGAGAACGCACGCGTACCACGCGGTATCGAGAAATTCCAATACGCGTTCTGTGGACACGACACGGACACAATTTTGAACCCGAGAGTATACGAACGCATCACGTGGGTTGAGGTCAACGTGTATGCCAAGTTTCGCGGATTCGTTTGGTGTATTTTGGATTTTGGGTCGTTGTGTGAATTGGGTTGTTTTTCTTTAGTTTTCGATTTTTGAATTAAATATGATATTCTGATTTTTTAACTTCTTAGCTTCTAAATCTGAGTTTACAGGACTTATATGAGATTTCGGATTCCTAGGAACCAACCTTTGGCTTTGTTTCATAATTTTTCCATCATTTATGAATATATGTGTTTCTATATAGCTTTATGCATATATTTAACTATGTATATATATATAATCCCGTTGAAACCCTTTGCTATGTTCTTATGCGTTGAAAATGGGTTGAGGGAGTTTAATTCCAGATTTTGATTTTCAAACTATTTCAAACAATTGCCAATCTCTCCTTTTTAACATTTGTATATCAATATATATATATATATATATATATATATATATAAAAAATATATATATATATATATATATATATATATATATATATATATATAGTTCTTACTTTATATATATGTATATTAGTAGTATTCTATTTTGAGTGATACCATGGTTGCGTGGTATTGTCTTTAATCTCAGATTTCCCCTTATTTCAGTAAGCACTAGTACATACACACGCACACACCACTTTTTGTTAGATTTGGGTTTTGTTTGTATTGTAAATACACATATGTGTGTATATACCTATATGTATATAGGTTTTATGCTTGGAAACCCCTTGGAATAGATTATAGTTGTGTATATAACTATTGGAGCCCTAGGACAGATTTGGTTTGTCATTTCGAGCTTAGTTTAGTCAAATTGACCGTCAAGTTGACCAACTGTCCTGTGGTCCTCCTAATAGGTCCACTCTGGGTGGCTCGGGCTGGTGTAACTGCTGGGGTATGTCGTCTCGATGTCTGTTGCTGCTCCTTACGAAGAATCTCCTGAGCACGAGCTTCTTCCAAGACAGCTGAATGGGAGACTCGAGACTTGGTAGTCGTATAAGACTGCTCTGGCGCAAGCCCCTAGTGAAATCTCTTTGCCTTCTCTAACTCTGTCGGAATCAATCCTGCACCAAATCGACTCAGGCAATTGAACTCCGAGTCATACTCATCAACTGTCATATTCCCTTGCTTCAGATGTAGGAACTGGTCATAGAGACCATCTCGAACATGAATAGGGAAGAATCTCTCATAAAATGCATCATAGAACTGCTTCCAGGTGATCCCAGTGCCTAATCGTCTCTCTTCCACCTTTCACCAGTGGTGAGCATTGTCTTCTAACAGTAGGTCCACTCCTCTCATCCAATCTCGAGCTGGCAACTGGGATGCCTTCAGTAGCTTCTCGGTACTAATAAGCTACTGTGACACCTCTAATGGCTTCTCTGTTCCTCTAAAGACCTTGGGGTTCATATCTGTGAAATTCTTGATAGAGCCTTCATAAGGATGCAGAGCCGGTGCTGGTGCTGGAACTGGAGGTAGTGGTGGAGGTCTAGCCAATGCTGCTATTATTGTCTGTCTCATCAGCTCAGTCTGCTGCCACTGAGCCTGCATCATGGCGTACATAAACTGAGTAGTAGGGCTCCCATCAGTCGGTGGTGGAGGCATCTGAGGTACCGACTGTGGGGGAAACTGCTGAGGAAATGGTGGTGGTAGAGGCAGAGGTACATTCCCTTCTGGTGGCATGGTAGTAGTCTACCCAGCCTGGCTGCTTGAGGGTGCTGCGATCTCTGGGTACTCCGTCGTCGGTGTCGTAGTAGGCTGCGACTGTCCTGGCTGGTATGGTGTCGCTTGAGTCATGGGAGGATTCTGTCCCTCCGGAGTAGCCTCTTCACCAGATGTGAGGGCCAAGGCAGAAGTGCGTCCGCTTCTTAAATGCATACTGTTGGCATGAAGAAGATACGTTGATATTAGGAAGATTTGATATGAAGTAAATCGAATAATCAAGGAAGCTTCGAAAAGATTGGAAGTCAATAGATAGTAGTAGTTCTGGATGAGATATTCCTATTCCTATATGCAGGCTTGTTGGGCACAGTCATGTAACCCAACAATATTAACGTTGACCTGCATGGGCCACCATAAAAATATGTAACGCCCCAGTCCCAAAATACGTAGGACCAAGTACGTGAACATGCCAGCTGCACATATACGAAGAATACTCCAATATATGGAATCCTCAAATATGCACATAAGCTGTAAACAAAATAACCACAGGCCAGTAATATATAATCTAATCTCATCACAGCTTAACACAGAAGATAATGGAGTCCAAATAAATAAGTAAAAGTATCAAAAGATGGCCGGATGAACATACTCACTCCAAACAGCTATAAAAAATAGTCTCACAAGATCGGAGTCCGACCTTCGCAAATAGAAAGAAATGAGATACAAAAATATGTCCACTAATGTCTCAAATAAAGAATAGACTAGACATCAGTAAAGACTGCCTCGTCATCGATGTAGGATAGCTCCAACGCCGCTCCTACTCCTGTAGAAAATCGTCTAAACCTGAAGAGATAACCAGGTCCTCAAGGGACATAGCAAGATACAAGAAAATACCATGCCATATAAACTATGATAATATAATAATGAAAAAGATATGTATGCAATCGGGTTCCTGACCATTCTACTGTGAATATGCAGTGAGATACAATCCTTCGACGCATGAGCCCTGGCTGTAAATAGGATCAGCATAGTTCCCATAAAGGGCACCAGGGGCCTACGTCCATAACGCTATGGAAGCGTCAGAGGGCACCATGTGCAAGGGGCTACGTCCATAACGCTCTGGGGAACGTCAGAGGGCGCCTGGAGCCTGCGTATTCAGAGGAGCGCACAGGTAATCAGGGAAGTGCAAAGAAGCCCATACGTCAGATATTGTTCTCCTCACCCAATCCCTAGTATCATCATCTCCATGACTGATATGAACCTCTAGTAACCGCCAAGTCTTCTAACATACAATACTATTGGCAGTTACTCCTATCCGTCGCACGCTCCATACGTATCGGTGGCCAACCGACTACGCGGGTACGTGTCCTATATGTGACTTACATCACGTGATACAACAAGTGTCAAGACCGTATGAGATATACCAATACCTCAATATCAATGGGTGGTTACTAGACTAAGTCAATGCAAGAGAAATAAATAAAGCGAGATAAACGACCGATAGAGTCGCTCGCACCCAAGTGTGACTTGGACGCACAGTTAAATATCAAGAAACAAAATGCTGATAATAACAACTAAAAATAAGAAGTATAATAATCACAGAGTAAGGTGGCAAGGTATCTTGCCTGATGGTGCAAAGTGGCAAGTCCAGGTAATCACAATGTCCGCTAAGAAACGTCAAAATCTCTAAACAACTCCGGACGCTGAAACAAACATCAAAAATATACTCGGTGTAAAAGATATACCTAGGAAATGTCTGTCCAAAAGTCTAATTCTGGAACAGGGACAAAATCGTAATTTTGGGTCAAAATGATGTCCGCCGTTGGACCCGCTTTGCACCAAAACGTGTGCCAAAGTCTATGGTCTCTAAAGTCGTCAAACTATATGTCTACGAATTCAGTTTTAGGAGAGGAACTCAATGGTATGTCCAGTTTTGGATTCCGATGAGCCGTGTACAAAATCGTCCGTTTGAGTGGGTCGCAGGTCTGCCAAAAATGGGTTCCGATTCGACCTTCTCAGAATCGAACCAAACTAGGCACACAGGACCAGAATTTTGATTCGGACCTGTTGGCACAAGTTTCGTTTCGATTCGACGTCTGTACACGAAGTTATGGACAAGTTTGCAAAATACCGATACGGGGGTATCTCGACGGATACGCGTTGATTTCGTCGTGCACACGCGACGAAACCGAGTTCCGTCAGTTCCCACACGTCCGTAACGTCCATACGCGTCTTTTGATGCATATAGCGCACGACCACGTCGACCGGTTCGTCGAGGCACACGCCATATCGGACTAATTTCAGAAAATTAATATAATTAAACACAGGTTTTTCCTCAACTTCAACATCAATCTACTCTTTACACACAAATCGAAACGACGATCCAGAAGATGCGTTGCGATCTCGGTTATATTGTCTTTTACTGTTTTCAATTAGTTCCTACAGAAATTTACTGCACAGCAAGAAAATTGGCCGACAAGTTGTCGTTTTAAAACAGTTTTTAGCATTACAGAAAACAGATTTTTGTTCAACTTCGTCTCGATTTTTCGAGCAAGTTGATGGGTTGTTTTCAAAATCCACCTGGAGGATCTCGAAGAGGGTCAAGTATACTTTCCAGAATATCTTACGGATCGAAAATCGGTGCTACGAGTAAAAAGTTACGTCGTAGGGAAGTAGGGTACCTTGAGTGGAAAAACTGCTCCGTGGGTGACGCGGGGCTGACTTCCGATGCTCCGTTCGTCGCGCACAAAGCTCCATCACTGGTGAAACGAATTCGCAGGCGAAGATGGTATGATCAGCCTCAACTTTCGTTTTGGAAGATTAGGATTTTGAGGCTTGTGGAAAAAGTTATATATATATCAAGTTGGTTCAAAAACCTAACACAAACACTATTACTAATAACCCCATTTGGGCTTTGCCCACGGGTTGCTATTGGTACGTGAGCATTGCTGCTGTGCATGGGATGGGGGGGGGGGGGAGGGGCGCCCACTTAAGTGGGTGGGTGCTAACTATATATATATTTTTTTTTCCTTTTCCTTTTCTTTTTCTTTTTCTTTTTCCTTTCCTTTTCTTTTTCCTTCACTGTGGTCGGTCCCCACATGGGCCGACCACCACAGCATCTTCCCTTTTTTTTCCTTCTTACTCTCTCTCTCTCTCTCTCTCTCTCTCTCTCTCTATATATATATATATATATATATATATATATATATATATATATATATATAAGGTATATAATCCCATAAATTTCAATAAATTGTAATTAAGTAATAAAAATCTTTACAATAATCATAGACTATATTTAGTAGCACTTTAAAATATCAAGCACACAAAATCACGCACATTATATATATATATATATATATAAATACACCCATATATACCAACTAACTCTTTAATGCCAAATAATATATAAAAAATAAATTTTAAATCACTAAAAATAATTAGAAAATCTTGGGGGTTTACAGGATATGCGCCCAAAACAAACATGTGGGCGCATGACACACGAACAGTACGTGGGCGCAAAACATGCCACAGTTAAGTGGGTGCATAACATGGCAACATGTGGGCGCATAGCACACCACAGTGTTGGCGCATGACTTCTGTGGGCGCATAATGATGCTCACAGAAGTATGTTGCCTTAGGCGCAGGCGTCCAAGCAGAAGAAAAGTCCGAGCATCGCAAATTAACGTTCGAGACTTTATTTTTGAAGCATGCCCTCACCCAGAATCGGGTCCTGGATTGCCGAGGACGTTACCACGGGAGGAGAGCCACTCGGTGCAGCCCCTTCCCTTCGCGGATCTCTTGGCGACCTTGGGAGACATGGTTCTCAAAGAAAGAAGATGAAGAATTTTTGAAAAAAAATCTAAGAGAAGGGAAAAATGAGCTCTCTCTCTCTCTCTCTCTCTCCTTCAGGGCCTATTTATAGGCACAGGCCACATACTATGCGCCCACTTAGCTTTATGCGCCCATACGCCCACTGCACAGTATGCATCCATAATGGCCTATGCGTCCACGTGAAGAACGAGTCCCTTACACACTATGCGACTGCCACTTGCTGACGTGGACAACGTACGAAGGATGGACCGCTTCAAATTCTACCCCGATGAATCTGTCAGTTCAGATTTCAAGGAAGATCTCAACAGTCGTATCTTTCTAACAGGCTGGCCAAATACTATGTGCCCAAAGAGACGCCCGTGCTATGCGCCCATTGCATCACGAGAAGACAATCCATGCTTCTTTCAAAGTATTTCGAACTTGTTCAAGTATCGAAAACTTTGAAGGGGGTCTTGTAGAAGCATGAAAAAATTTCAGCAAATGAAGCTCCATGCACCCAAGCCAGTGCAGCTCCATGCGCCCAAGCCAGTGAAGCTCCATGCGCCCAATCAGTGAAGCTCCATGCGCTCAGCCAGTGAAGCTCTATGCGCCCAGTCAATAAAGCTCCATGCGCCCAAACAATGAAGTTTCATGCGCCCAAGACTAGCTCCTCCAAAAGGAGGGCACATAGCCTGAGACATGGCTATGCGCCCAAGCCTGACTCAGTTAAAGCCATGATCAAAACGTGCACCGAAGCGCACGACCACGTCAGTCTCCACGAGCAGTCGTGCACCGAAGCATGCGGCCACGTCAACACCACGACCAACCCACGATCTCGCAGCCTGTATGCGCCTAGATCCTATGCGCCGAAAGCAGGACTATGCGTCCACATGAAAACCAGCGTATTTTCTCATGTGGGCGCATAACATCATTCCAGCTCAAGAACGATTATAAAAGGGGGGCCTCGTCCCTCTTCAAAACACAGAACGGAGAGCATTTTCAAGAGCCAAATTGCTGCACTTCTTGCCAGTGAGTCGAGAGTTAGCAATTTTCTTAGGTTTTCTCCCACTTTTGTAATCGGAGTGTCAACGGAGTAAAGGAGCAACTGTCGCTCGATCTCCATCGTCCCATTTTCCAGAATGTTTTTTGTACTCGGAGATCCTCAGTGCAGGATCTCTCAGGCGTACTCGATTTGTGGTGTCTTGCGCCAATAAAGAAAAGATAGCGTTTTTTTCTTCTTTTTTGTGTGTGTCTATATATATATATATATATATATATATATATATATATATATATATATATATATATATCAACAAATCTGGACGGCTCACAGGATCCAACGGTATAAAAAATATTGTCAAATTCAGATTCAGTCCGGCAGGCCGGTATACTGACGGAATATTGCAGTATACCGTAAATATACTTTATCTGCAAATATTGATGAATAAAAAAAATTGAAAAATGGATTTTCTACAACACCGACATACCAACGATATACTGTAGTGTACCATCTGAATACTGATTAGACGAATGTCGACGAATGCGAACCTGGAATCAAATAGAAGTTAATTAGGTACAACACCGGTATACCGACAATATATCATTGATGTTATGTTCCGCCTTCAACTCTTCGAAATTTTTTGACACATAGATAACATTCGTTGCACTCTGAAATATTTTTCACATAAGTTAAAAATCTTACCCAACTCCAACACACAGAACCGCTACAATATCACAACCTAGAAGCCGACGCATAGGACGCCAACTCTCATGCAATTTCTTATATTTGCACTAATATTATCCGAAATATTGGCATTAGCAATATTTCTCTTATTCGGAGTAAAATTTTGATACATGAGGTATCTCTTTTGTATGACAAATGGGTTCATCCTCAAATTTTATGTCCACACATTTTATGAAGTAAAAGGGAAGCCCACTTATCAAACAACTTCACAGTTCTGTAAAATTTGGTGGAGTACTCTACCTCCAAACGATTCCATCATTCCATGAGCACTGGTCCTGGACCCGACACAACTTAATGCTGCATTGGAAGGAATCTGAATCCCAACTTTATTCCAAAACTTCCTTCCGTTTTGGGTATCCCAAACTTTATTCGAACTCCATTCGATTTTGGGGTGTTGATTTATGCTTATCAAACTACTTGAAACTCAAACCAGTGATAAAAGTTTTTATGTCCAGCTAACTCTTGTAAAAAATAACACGGATAAGAGACGGAATCGACACTCCAAGTTCTCCAACCATAAAAACATATAGGTGTCTGTGAGTTGTAATAAAAAAAATCTTAAAATCTCAAACTAGTGTTAAACTCTTTCATATAGAATGTAAAGAAATCCTAAACAAAGTATAAATATGAAAATGTGACTTGCTCCTCCAAACTATCTTTCCTTATGTCACAGATAACGTGTCGTCTGACATGGAGTTGACATGACAGCTAACAAGACAAAATTTAAAATTATAATTATAATTAACATTAAAAATATAATTACATAAATATTAATATTAATATTAACAATAAAGATAAAATTAACATTAATATTAACGTTAACATTAACATTTAGATTAAAAATAAAATTAAGATTAATATTAACATTAAAATTAATGAACAATGGATAATTATTTTTTTGGGTTATAATTTGTCATATCAGCTAACATGTCAGACGTCACGTCAGCTGCCACGTAAGGAGGAATATGTTTTAAGGATATTTTAGATATAGGAATAGCATTACTTTATAAATATTACCAAATTTTACGGTGGACAACATCATACGTTTTTTTCTATGTATAGGACCAGGACACGTCACATATTTTAATTGGATTGCATATGAGTACGACACAAGTTCGAAACATAGACACGAATGATTCACTAATCTATATGCTTTGGCGTAGAGTTTCTGACCCTCGTTAGCAATCACCCGAATAAAACTCATATCATACGCAAATTTTTCGTATCTTTCATAAACGTGTAATACTTGCGTACTTTTGAAAGATTCGAATCAGTACGTAAATTTTAAGCATGCAAAATTATAAACGTGTTCCATATAAAATATTGAAAAGTTAGGCATAAAAAATGTGGTGAAAATTTATTTAACGAAAAATTTCAGTAGAAGCATAAAAGTTTATAAAAATTGCAGAAAAGACATCAAGTTAGGGAAATTTACGAGATGAGCACAGTCGTGCCCAATTTTTGGGCGTGAAAATTTTTTTTCTTAATGGCCCACTTACTTTCCCACTTAATTTTCTTAATGCCCCCGCTTAATTCTTAATGCCCCCCTTAATATCTCGGGATTAGAAAAAAGGAAAAGGGCGCCCAAAAATGGGGCACCAAAGTTAAAAAAACAAAAATGGCGCCCAAGTTTAGGGCGTACAATTTCACTTTTGTCCTTTTCTGACGCGTGGCTGAAAAAGTGCGCTGAAAAAGTACGCCCGAGTAAAATTGGCTTGCAAAATGGCTACTGGCTACTACTGCTTTTACCAACGGCTACATGGCTTTAACTTATGCGCAATGGCTACTGGCTATTATAGCCTTTACAACGGCACTATGGTTTTTACAACAACTGCTATAACTTTCACAACGGCTATTTTACATGTATATTGTCTATATATATAAATCATCTTATTGAAAATTTTAACATTCAATTCATTCCCTCACTTCTCAAGTTCTCTCTCAGAGACAAAATTTTTTCTCCTCCGCAGTAAAGATTTCAAGAAGAATCATCTCCAAATCACCACCTGGTGTCAAGAAGAATCCATCAGAAAGAAGTTGCAACATTCAACGACTATTTTTAGTTTTTTTTTATGGATCAAGTATTAACATTGATCTGCTACCATGGAGGTACACTTAGTGGACTATCTTATGAAGGAGGTACAACTGATCTAATTTCTACCTATCCTAATATCTTCTTAGAAAATATGCGTAATATTATCGTGGAACGTTTTTCTATTACATATGATTTCGTAATAAGATATTTTTTTACCGATACATTTTTAGTAATAGATAGTGAAGAAGCATGGAACTTTGTTATTCAGGATAATATAGGTGCATCTTGTATAAAGATTTATATTAATCAAGCATTAACAAATATAAGCAGAAATCTTTCTTCTACTAGTCAACCTGTTTATAACAGCCAAAATTTTCATGTTGGTCCTAGCACTTCAAACCAAGTAAATTTAGTTGAAGAGAACGTTGATGACATTGATAGTGACGACTTAGTCGAAGATTTAGACAATAATGATGATAATTTAGATGGTAGCACCCCTGAGTTATTTGTTGGAAAAAAAATTTCCTTCATCTTATGCATTTCAAAATTTTATTAGTGATATAGCAATTCTTCATAATTTTAGTTGTAGAGCTAAACATAACAATTCTCAAAGAATTGTATACATTTGTGACTCTCCAGATTGCAGTTGGAGAGTGTATGCTAAAGCAATTGGTAACGGTACAATCTTTGAGATTTTAACATTTGAATCTCGACATTCGTGTACCGGTGTGTTACCAAGAGGACATCATCGACATACTACTGCTGCATGGATTTGTGAAAAAAATAATGGGTAAAATTAGAGATAACCACTCCTATAGTGCATCTCATATTGTAAAAGATATACTTAGAGATTATTGAGTACATATTACGTATTCTAAAGCTTGGAGAGCCAAAGAACTTGTATTATCTGAAATCAACGGTAGTTATATTGATGCATATGGCAGTCTTGAAAGATATTGCTTGACAATACGGAAACAAATCCTGGTAGCAAATGTTTTTTAAAGACCGTACAAAATAATGTCTTTCAAAGAATATATATTTGTTTTAAGGCATGTATAGACGGTTTTTTAAGTGGTTGTTTACCTATAATTAGTATTGATGCAACATTTTTGACATCAAGATATCAAGGTAATTTATTTGTGGCATGTGCACATGATCCTAACTACCAGTTATATCCTATTGCATATTGTATTGCTGAAAATGAGAATACCGAATCATGGACATGGTTTTTAACCAATTTGAAGATTTTTTTTGAAAATTTCTTTGACCAGTGGGATAGTATTTCATTCATATCAGATAAGCAAAAAGGATTAATTCGTGCGATGTGCGATACTTTTCCTGCCTCTCCATATTTTTTTTGCATTCAGCATTTTAAACAAAATATAAAAAGTCAATGCAGTAGTAAACCTAAATATCTAGAATGGTTGGATAAACTTGCTCGATCTTATAATATTTTGGATGCAACAGAATGGTTTGAAAGAATCAAGTCCGCGGATGTTCGTGTTTTTAATTGGATAGTTGGTATCAATGATGAAAATTGTAATTTCTCACATTGGATAACAGCTTATGCACCATGTTCTAGACTCGATATCAACACATCCAATATTGCAGAATGTTTTAATAATTGGATTAAGAATTTGCGTGATAAACCAATAACAACATTGCTTGACGGTATTAGAGAGAAGATCATAACAATTCATGAAAAGCATCGACAAAATGCTGAAAATATGGACAACAACTTCTATCCAATGATGCTTAAGACTATGGCTCGCCTAAAACGAGAGAAGCATCATTTTCAAATGTTGCGTATTGAAGGTTATTTATTTGAAATATTTGATCACGAAACAAGTAGATGTTATGTGGTACATGTAACACCCAGTTTCTGGAATGAGGATATTTTTGAAATTTTGTATTTATAATTATTATTTAATGTATTTAAATCATATTATGATTTTTGGTGATTTTAATTAATTTAAAATTATTTTAAGTCATGGCTTGTGATTTTGATGCCTTGCTAGTGTAACCTGAGAGACTGTCTGACCTGGAGCCTGACCATGTCATTAGGATAATTTATTTCTACTTTTGAGCATGAGAGTATTTTGGTCATTTGGTCTCTTTGAATTATTTCATGATTTATTGCACTGGTGATTGTTGATTTTGACTTTTGACTAGCTGTGACTTAAGAGACTGTCCTAGATTTTGACCTTGACCTTGGTGACTTAGTTAACATGGTATGGATACTAATCTAACTCAAGTTAGTCTTGGTTGACTTAAGTTGGCTAAGTTTCATGAAGAGAGTAGGAGGATTTTTGCATTGGACCATAGGCTAAAGACTTGAGCTAGTTAGCTAGTACAACCTGGTCCATAGCCATTAGACTAAACCCTAATCGTAATTTTCCACTTTATGACCAGCCACTAGGTCATTCCCTTCCCTATAAATAATCTCCTATTTAGTTCTTGTCCCTTTTGTATTGAAAGAGCACATAGGAAAAAGAAAGGTTTGTCCATTCTTTCCCATTCCATAGGTTCTCCATTTTAAATCTTTTTCCACTCTAGTTTCTTGCATTAGAGTCTAATACCCTCCTATTTTCTGATTGTGGAGTTGAATCCCAGCCTTGGGACAATTTGGAAGCTTTGGCTAGCAAGGAAGAATCTCCCATTTGAAGCTTTTTCAAGCTTTTTGCACATATAGGTAAAATCCTTTAAATTGTATTAATATTTTTTTTTTTTGCATTTAGGGCTAGATCTAGGAGTCCCCTAGCTGTCCCTAGAAATTGGATGAATTTCGTGTCCGTTTGGTGTCCGTATCGGACACGTGCCAATGTCAATGTGTAGGTGTTTGATTAAATGCCACTTAGGAATGAAATTTCATATTTTGTTAAACTAATTATATGAATTGGTAGATCTAAATGTGTATATTAACTTTTGTGAAGACTAAGTCATGTTTGGTGTCGATTTTGTGTCATAATTTGTGCTGGACACGCAACACGGGGGCTCGGTCGGGTGCCGTGCTGCTCGTGTCCGATTTTTTATTGGACACGACACTTTGTGACACCAAAATTGGTGTGTACGTGGCCCTAGTGACTGACAGGACTCCCACAAAACTTTGTGGGTCCTCGTTCAGTGTGCACGGAGAAATCGTCGCTGTACTGGGTTTACACTAACACGTGCGAACCCGTTTTTGCGCTCTGATACGCGCTAATTGACATGACACGACACACATTAGACACGATACAGACACCTAGACACCTAGCCCAACTCTGGGCGAACCCACGTGTATGAGCATGAGACACGGGTCGTCCTGTGTCGTGTCCTAGGGCGACCCACACGCACGTACGAGGCTGTTGTGCTGTCTTTTTCAATACACTGAAAAATCGTGTTTGGACACGTTCGTGTCCACTTGCACGGACACGAACACCATGGTTGACATGCACAAGTATGACACTTCACTTACCAACCAATATTTTGGATTATTATCATGATTTGGCTTTCAAAATTCATTTTTTTAGTGTTCACTGATACGTGCAATTCCAGTCTTTCAATTCTGGACTTAATGTGCTCTGAACTGATTTTATTGATCTTTAATTGCCATATTTTATTCATTTACACATGTAAAGTTCACTGTTAATGATAGTTTAAGTTTTGTGTTTGAGAAATGGATTTTCTATTTGATTTTTGGATGTTAAACTATCATTTTAATCCCAGTTTCCTGAGAATTTTTGAATGTTCTTGTATATCCTCATACATTTATTGTTTCTCGATTGTTCACACACATTTGCTCACAATTAACACCTTGACACCCCACAACATGTATCACACAACACTGAATTTAATTCCTACATACACACACATGCTAGTTAGGAAATTGTGTTGATAATGGGATCTTCCAATTGGATGGACTGCTATGTTAAATGTTGGGTAATTTCTGAACTGAGAACATGGTGTCCCTGTCACACACTTGTTTTCAAATATCTGTACACACACACAGGTACACGCATATCACCTTAGCAGCTCACACACTGTCACTTGACACCATGTTCAACACAACACTCCCACTTGCCATGACACTCGACCACCCTTCCCATGTACCATCACTGAGTCCCTTGTATTTGATATCAGCCATTGATACTATAGGATTAGGGGCTATTGGGTTGGGGTTTTTCTTTTGTTGTCGTTATTCGCTGTTAGTAGACTGTGGTGTCTTGATTTGTCTTAGTGTGTTCAGGTTATAGCTATATCAATGTAATCTGAGTTTGTGGAGTGAGGCCAGTGTTTAGATTTGAATGTGAGTTAGTGACTAAATCAATAATTTGTGTCATATATGTGTTAGTGTATCACCAGAAGTGAGATATGTGTGTATTGGTGTGTGTACAGGGGGATTAGGATATGGGAGTTAGTTTCATGTTAGGATTTTATTAGAGGTTGGCAGGAACCTTATTGCCATGCCTTGGCTTGGGCTTGGCTTTCGTTTGCAGCTAGCAGTAGTAGCAGCATTACATTACAGCTGCGTTGGCTTGCCTGGCTTTTTATTTGCAGCAGCTGCCTTGGCCTTGCATTGCAGCTGCAGCAGGTAGCAGAGCAGGGGCTGGCAGGCCAAAGTATGGCCTGGCCTTGCATAGCCAGGTGGGCTTGGTGCCACACTTGGTAGAGTGTGTGGGTTGAGTTCAGTCTTGGATTCGAATGCATCATTGTAATTAATACATATACTCCTGAAATTTCAGTTAAGGTAGACATATAGGTAGATAGTTGTGAGGATAGTATGGTTTGGCATTGCCTATGTCCACATGTGTGCTAGTGGGTGAGGGTTCAATTAGGAAAGAGAAATGTTTGGTATTCAGTTTATAGGATTTTTAGAGAGTGGGATGTATGATTCAAGTACTTGGATAGTGAAACAGTGGGATGTTAGAGTTGGGTTAGGCATGTGAAGGTGGCCTAGTACCAAGGGTGTGAGTCATGGAGTGAAGTAGGAATATGGAGTGAATGTTGGAATTGAGGGTGTGCTTGATTAGCTTAGAGTATCAAATGGAATTTAAGATGTTTGTCCAGGAGAGGGCATGGGCCATTGGCCACATGGGTTGAGAGAGTGAGGAATAATGTGAGTTGTTGTTGAGAGTTCTCATATTATATATGTTATATATAGATGTGATATATATAGTTAAGCTTGATTTCTTTATGATACATCATGTGTTACATAAGAGGGATATATGCCTAGGACTATAGTTTGATAGTATATATAGTATATGTATATAGACATATTAGCCTATATGGCATCCTAAGGTATCCTAGATATATTAGCCTATGGGTTATTATGAGTTAGCCCTATAAGATTGACCTAGATGTTGACCCAACAGCCTAAGTGACTTGTTGAATATATTGACTAAACCCTAGATAGTTGTCTTAGGCTCTTAGTTGACTAAAGGTTGACCAGAGTTGACTTAGAGTTGACTTTGACCTAGTTGGACCTAAAAATTATGTAGTTTGCATTGTATCATTCATTTACCTTATCTTAAACATATTATAATCCATATTACTCCGTTTAGGACATTGTGACTCCGGTGCAGACATCTGATATTATACTACTCTTTTCAGAGTAGCAGGCGAGTACATTCTCTGATAGTTCTCTCATTTACTTGTCAATTACTGTACTTCAGTTCTAGTTAGTTGTATGCGATTCTCTGTTGCAACACGTATGGATATTCTGGATTCATGTATACGACACACATTTATTGTCTGGCCTCTATTACTGGAATCATTCTGGAATCATTTAATGGTATCATCATATCTGGCTGGACTCATCTTGAATCATTGTGTCAGAATTCTGGATTCACTTGTTGGGAGGGAAAATACTAGAGTAAGACATGTAGACATACCCCAATTCTGGAATCATCCCATGCTGGAATCAAATTGGAATGATAGCCATCTCACACCCGACCAGGTGTGTGATGTGCCGGATTATCTATTGCCATTTACATGTCGATCTCGGTATTTTAAAACACACTGCTAGAGTATAGGCTGGACTCATCCTGGAATCATTGATCACTATGACTGGGATCATCCCTTACTGGATTCATCTTGTATTAGATTCGTCTTGTACTGGACTTACATTGGAGTTATACTCGTATACATTACTGTCTGGACTTATATCATATTACCCTTGTTCAGCTAGTTCTATTTTTACAGTCTTTATTCCCATGATTCTTATCTTGTTTAGTTACTTACTTTCCTTCAACTTTATCTGTCTTTCTTTACTATCACCTGAATATAAACTACCATGTTCATCAATACAACTGTCTATAACTGTTTTATAGTTCTCTGTCATTTACTTGGGTTTTCTAGATGAGATTGTGCTCGTTTCTGTCCTGACTGGACCTGTTAAAATTTTACAGATGATTGCCCTGAGGACACTTGTCCTACTCATTATGGACCTGACGAGGGATTAGCTACCTTTGGCCCCGACACTCAGGAGTGATCGGAATTTAGTTTAGTAGACTTGCATCTATTTTTATGTAGAGCTTGTTATATAGAATTGAGACTTGAGATGTATTTGAGATTGTTTGAGATTGTTGTTATTATTTCAGTAGTTATTGTTGTCTTCAATTTTTAGTTATATTTTGGTGTTGTGTTATCGTGCTTAGACTGTGATTGAGTTACACCATATCTTATACTTGTCCTCCGTTCGGAGTTGATCATGATGAGTACATTATATACTGCATGAGTTGATAGTTAGTTAGAGACTTAGGACAGCGTTCTACCGCCAACACTGCAGCGTAGGCTGGGCGCTGTTACGTACTCATACCTTCATAGTGGGTGCAGGTCGTGACACGTTTTTAGTGGTGGCCCATGCAGGTCGAGAGTCGCATTAGTGCGATATCGTGGTAGTACGATGACTTAGTTGTACTGCTGCGAGCCTGCTATAGGATTGAGAGATAGGCTTACACGGAGAGGTACTCAATCACAGTTGGAACTACTTAAGAAGATTCCTGGTTGACCCTTGAGAATCTCATTTAAACTATCTCGAAATTCGATTCTGACAGTATCTGTCTATCTTCCTTGATTCATCGTTGAATTGATTCTTGGTATTCATTATTGACTTGATTTTCTACCAAGATAACATTATGGACAAGGTTGCCTCAGTCATGGAATCTAGAGTCTTCTACAGCCATATCAGCTGGTTGGGCGATGAGATAGAGTCTGATTTTGGATGTATTTCTCGGGTGTGGGAATTTAAAATTTTTGCAGCTAAGCTAGCGGCAATGCAAAAATTTTAAATACCATGATTCTAGAGGTATGTACATTAGTTGTGGACTCTATGGATTATCACAGCCATACTTACTGGTGTGACGAAGATTCTGGTAATATGGCTCTGGATAGACGGGTATGATTATCAGATTGCAGAATAGATACCATATAGATGGTGCCCTAGTATAATTGAGTAGAATATCAGGGTGGATATTACTTGAGTATCATGGATTAGATAGAGGGAGCTAGGCCACCTGTAGTGCAGCACCATGCCCCGCACCATCAGAGGGATACATCCCGGAGGGACAGGGCTGTTGCGTTGGCAGTCGAGTAGACTGACGCTACGGGTGACGGGTTAGCAGGTCTGTCTTTTCTGATCTTCCTTCCATCTTGTTGTGTGATTCCATTAGTACCTGCCAGGATATTGCTTGTGATTGCTAGATAGTATAGCTACCCTGTTCGAGACTGCAGAATCACGACCAGTAGGATTATATTACATGTTATCTATCGACCTTGATTTGATTGGGGGTTGACCTAGGAAGGGTGCGATCAGCTTAATTTTGAGGACGAAATTTTTTTAAGGGGGTAGACTTATAACACCCAGTTTCTGGAACGAGGATATTTTTGAAATTTTGTATTTATAATTATTATTTATTGTATTTAAATCATATTATGATTTTTGGTGATTTTAATCAATTTAAAACTGTTTTAAGTCATGGCTTGTGATTTTGATGCCTTGCTAGTGTAACCTGAGAGACTGTCTGACCTAGAGCCTGACCATGTCATTAGGATAATTTATTTCTACTTTTGAGCATGAAGGTATTTTGGTCATTTGGCCTATTTGAATTATTTCATGATTTATTACACTGGTGATTGTTGATTTTGACTTTTGACTAGCTGTGACTTAAGAGACTGTCCTAGATTTTGACCTTGACCTTGGTGACTTAGTTAACATGGTATGGACCCTAATCTAACTCAAGTTGGTCTTGGTTGACTTAAGTTGGCTAAGTTTCATGAAGAGAGTAGGAGGATTTTTGCATTGGACCATAGGCTAAGGACTTGAGCTAGTTAGCTAGTGCAACTTGGCCCATAGCCATTAGACTAAACCCTAACCCTAATTTTCTACTTTATGACCAGCCACTAGGTCATTCCCTTCCCTATAAATAATCTCCTATTTAGTTCTTGCCCCTTTTGTATTGAAAGAGCACATAAGAAAAAGAAAGGTTTGTCCATTCTTCCGCATTCCATAGGTTCTCTATTTTAAATCCTTTTCTACTCTAGTTTCTTGCATTAGAGTCTAATACCCTCCTATTTTCTGATTGTGGAGTTGAATCCCAGCCTTGTGACAATTTGGGAGCTTTGGCTAGCAAGGAAGAATCTCCCTTTTGAAACTTTTTCAAGCTTTTTGCACATATAGGTAAAATCCTTTAAATTGCATTAATATTTCGTTTTTTTTATATTTAGGGCTAGATCTAGGAGTCCCCTAGCAGGGAGTCCCCTACCAAGGACCCAGAGCCACCAGTTCAGCCAGTTCAGCCTGCAGAGCCTGATGATGGCACTTTGGTAGGTCTCATCAGGATCTTGTTAGCTTCCCAAGATCGTCGAGGTGATGTATTGCACCAGGCAGTGGAAGATGCTCTGAACAGAGGCTGTCATCCAAGGAACAGTGCAGCGAACAGTTTCAAGCACCTGAACCCCCTATTCTTCGATGGCAGCGAAGATGCTATCGCTGCTGATGCATGGCTCCAGGATACTGAAGTCATTCTAGAGGCAGCCAGAACCCCGGAGGACGAAAAGGTGGCCGTGGTGCGTCTACAGTTACTGGATCTTGCCCGCAGCTGGTGGGCAGCTCAGGCCGTTGGATTGGTGGTGCCTATTGCTTGGGCAGTATTCCATGGGTGATTCCAGACGAAGTACTTCGATGCGGTGGCTCGGTACGATCTACAGACCAAGTTCACCAATCTGAAGCAAGGAGGCAGAACAGTCGACGGGTATGTGGCCGAGTTTTCTAGGCTTAGTCGATTTGCTCCCACTTTGGTGGCGACCGAGTTTGACAGAGCCCAGCGGTTCCAGCAAGGGCTCCATCTTGAGATTTTGTTGGCAGTGGAACAGTTTGAGCATCAGACTTTTGATGCAATATTGAGGGCAGCTAGGAGGCACGAGTATACCTCCCACAGGATCGTGGACAGGATCGAATGTCGGAAGCGATCTCACGGCCAGATGACCCAGTCGACAGCACCAGCCCCGACAGTCAGGGCTTTGACAATTGGAACTCCGAGGCAGGCGGCCTCAGTGACGTCGGTCACGTCCCCTCCGCAACAGAAGCCGAAGCAGTCTTCCGCGATGGGCTGCACTCATTGTGGGAAGCCAGGACACGTTGTTTCGGAGTGTCGCAGAGTACAGGGATTATGTTTGGCTTGTGGGGCACCGGACCACAAGATAGGGTCCTGTCCGAATAGGGCCAGTTCATCATCGGCCCAGAATAATCCCTCAGTAAGGGGACCAGCCCCAGTCCAGCAGCAGCAGCAGTACCAGCCTCCGAGGCCATTGCCGCCTCAGGTCCTAGCCTTCCAGCTACAGAGACCCCCGCAGTATGCCCAGGTCCAAGCTCAGATCCAGAATCGGCAGAGAGGTATATGTGTCCTATTGTCTTGTTTTTCCGCCGTCGTTATACGGGACACATGTCATGTTTCATGTATCCTAATTACAATGGTATATCCCGGCCCGAGCCATGTCCTAGATCATTCGAAAACGATTATTGGTACCAACCTTTTTGTATGAGGAGAGGCCCGTGTCCCTGTTTGACCAAAGTGAGAGACCTTAAGCGCAAGACTATCAGTTTAGTTCGTGTTGCTTGAGTTCATCGTTTTTTGGAAGAGTCAAATATGGGAGTGTGAGGATGATATCCGATCATGTCATCCCAATCGGTTTGGTTCGTGAGGTGTAATATCTTCTTTATGCCTTGCACTTCGATTCCTTGCTTGCATGTATGATTGTATGATTGATTGGTAGCGTAGATTGCTTGCAATAGTATAGCTGTCCCGACATCTCTAGCCTCTTGATTAAATTCCGAGGACGGAATTATTTTAAGGTGGGTAGGATGTAGTGCCCCAAAATTCATGATACGTATTTTATACATGTTCGTATTTCTGACCCGTATTTCTTATTTTTCTTTGATTAGTTAGTTGTAGTTTATTTTCATATTTAGCATTGTGGTTTAATTGCCATTTATCGTTCATGGATTTATTTTGATTAAGTGGAGCTTGGTTTTATTCGGATGGGAGAAGGATTGGGTTGGTTCGGCTTGGCTTGGTTTACTTGGTCCATCATGAACCAAGGTGAGCCCCTACCTACCACCACCATCCTCATTTATTAACCCCACCCTCTTTCTCTCTCATCATTCACTCTTCTCCTTCCTCCCCGTTGCTCTCCACCTACCAAGAGGTTTAGGCAAGTGCAACTTGCTTCTTTAGGGATCTTGATTTTTATTGTTCTATTCTTTTATTTACATGATTATAAACCTCTTTAGAACTGGAGTTTTTAATTTTGATGGATAGATTCTTCTAGATCTACATTTTAACTTTGAGTTCATGGAGTTTTCTTGGTTTTGATCTACTAAAACTTATTATTTTCGAAAACTAATAGTTCCATGAGCAAGAGCACGAAATTTCGTATGAATTTGATTTTTGATTCACCTCATTTCGAGTTAAAATGAAGTTTTTATGGCCAAAACAAGTTTTTCTGAATTTTCATGTCGGCTGAAGAATGTGGGCTAGCATAAAATGAGATTTTACGCAGGAAGGCTAGCGTAAAATCAAATTTTACGCAGGAAGGCTTGCGTAAAATCAAATTTTACGCAGGGAACCCCGGAATTGCGTAAATTACGCTGGATTGTATCTAGAATGTAATATTTTACGCAGGGAACCCTGGAATTGCGTAAATTACGCTGGATTGTATCCAGAATGTAATATTTTACGCAGGGAACCCTGAAATTGCGTATTTTATGCGGGATTGTATCCAGAATGTGAAATTTTACGCTGGAACCCTTCCCTTTTACATACTTTGCGCAAAATTGATTTTTTTGGCATAAAAGTGTGCAGAATGACTGTTTTTGCCAAGTTAAGCTATTTTCTAGCCAGAATTTCGAAAAACTTAAAACATGAAAGTTTTAGATCTTTGTCTTACCTTTCCGAATATCTCTGGAGCACCTTAAATTGAGTTCGTATGTGGAGGTTATGCCCGGTCTCCCTGAGCCGCATGATTCCTGCACAACTCTTGCACCCTGTTTATATCTAGTTATTGTATACACACTTATACCAGATTAATGTTAATTTTAAATAATGGCATGACTTGATAGTGACCCACCGTGGTACACTCTTGACATGATAACTTGACCAGACAAATTTGACATGATAACTTGGCATGATAATTCTTGATAGTGGCCCGCCGTGGCGCACTCTTGACATGATAAACCTGACATGATAGCTCTCGAAATGCTGTTGCGACGGCTAACACGACATGACAAGATTGAGTAACTTGGACACCGTGGATGATTGTGCTTGTGCAAATGAACCCGTCTTGTCTTGCATCATGTCTAGGACGGGAATCCCTGAGTACCACGGTCGGGGGCACCCACTGAAATCGACTAAGGCTAATCACTAGAATAATCCAGTAGTCATGAAAAGATTCCCAGCTACAGGCAATCCCGTTATCTGGGCGCATTAGTGGTCTTGTAGCCTACCGACGAGTAGGGCACATTTTCAGCACACCGTTGCGTGTTGCATTCTCCATAAACAAAAATTCGACCTGGATAACCGGATGGTCTGCAGGGCTTGTGGCTGTTGGGATAATCTCATTACATCTTGCTAGTAACTAGGCCTGTGATAACCCTAGTTAGTTAAAAGTATCAAGCCGTACTCTTGATTGGCCGTGATTGATTGGATAGAGTTTATCCCAGTTTAATCTTGTCCCGATCCTGTACAAGATTGTGACACGACATGATTATTGATGCTTGCCTTAACAATAACGATTGGGGGTCCAGTTCTGTTCAGGCGAAGGGTTACAACCCCGGTCCTTGTTTGGTTTAAGGGTTGTAACCTGGCTCCCGGAGCAGTTCTGTGTCCTCTCTTCGTTTATTGTCTTATTGCACCCCATGCCATGCTCGTCATGTTTTACCTTACTTCAACAGCACGATTAATTATTTATACTGGCCTTAACAATAAAGATCAGGGGTCCAGTTCCATTCAGGCGAAGGGTTACAATCCCGGTCCTTGTTTGCTTTAAGGGTTGTAACTTGGCTTCCGGAACAGTTCTGTGTCCCTATTCGTTTATTGTCCTTACTGTACCAATAGTATTTGAGACGGGTTTCTATTTAGGTGAAGGGTTACAACCCCGGTCCTTGTTTGGGTTAAGGGTTGTGACCTGGCTACTTGAATGGTTTCCTCGTACTCAGTTTACTGTGGTTATCTCTATTATTAGAAATTTTTTATTTATTATCTTTATTATTTTATTATTGAATGTGCTGGTTTTAGTTCCTAAGTGAAGCCTCCTTTGTGGCACTTGCTCTTTCTGGGGTCTGACCCAGCTGGTTTTGTATGGCCAGATATCGGAGCAGTCCCAGAGGATCTACCTAACTTCCAGCCAGATGGTGACCACCAGGCGTAACCCTGGCAATGAGTGGGTTTTTTTTTTGTCCTCCCACTTTATTGTAAAATTATTCTTTTGAGGCGTTTAGCCGACGAGCATGTGTTAGCTCGATTGCACCTTTACTTACTGTCTGCCTACGGGCTGTAACATGATTGACAGATCCTAGGGTTGATCATGTATGACTGAACTCTTGCTAGTCTTGACATTTTGTACGACTAGCTTCATGATCATCCAATATGTAATATTGGGGACGCCTTACTATTGTATATTTGGTGGTCTTACATCTTGTAACATTTACTTACTTGCTTGTGATTGAGACAATAGGCTTGTTCTTGACCATAGGAGACTGATGGATTGTAGTTAAACCCTCATATATCTAGACAGCCGTGACCGTATAGTGAGGTGGATTCCATTTCATTATACGTAGCTGGCTATGTATGCCCCCGCTCTCCAGTATTCTGGTTCTGGGGCATTACATAGTTTTAGTGGTGGCCCATGCAGGTCTTGCAAATCAAGATATTTGAGGGTTTACCGAATAGATGTCTCAATCAGTACTCGCCCTTGATCTCTGCTCGTATCCCCTTGATTCCTGAAATTCTTGTCCTGATCACATGCTTGTAATCGTTGGTCTATCCTGGTCCTTCCTTATTATTCCCATGTCGTCTTCTTCAGTGGCATTGAACCTGGACCTGCCGATCAGCAAGGCGGATCACCTCCCGTGGACCAGCAGCAACTAGAAGATCAGGCCCAGCACTCAGGGGCAGCATCCCGAGACATGCCTACCAGGGACCCAGAGCCACCAGTTCAGCTAGTTCTGCCTGCAGAGCCTGATGATGGCACTTTGGTAGGTCTCATCAGGATCTTGTTAGCTTCCCAAGATCGTCGAGGTGATGCATTGCACCAGGCAGTGGAAGATGCTCTGAACAGAGGCGGTCATCCAAGGAACAGTGCAGCGAACAGTTTCAAGCGCCTGAACCCCCCATTCTTCGATGGCAGCGAAGATGCTATCGCTGCTGATGCATGGCTCCAGGATACTGAAGTCATTCTAGAGGCAGCCAAAATCCTGAAGGACGAGAAGGTGGCCGTGGTGCGTCTACAGTTACTGGATCTTGCCCGCAGCTGGTGGGCAGCTCAGGCCATTGGATTGGTGGCGCCTATTGCTTGGACAGTATTCCATGAGAGATTCCAGACGAAGTACTTCGATGCAGTGGCTCGGTACGATCTACAGACCAAGTTCATCAATCTGAAGCAAGGAGGCAGAACGGTCGACGGGTATGCGGCCGAGTTTTCCAAGCTTAGTCGGTTTGCTCCCACTTTGGTGGCGACCGAGTTTGACAGAGCCCAGCAGTTCCAGCAAGGGCTCCATCTTATGATTTTGTTGGCAATGGAACAGTTTGAGCATCAGACTTTTGATACAGTGTTGAGGGCAGCTAGGAGGCACGAGTATACCTCCCACAGGATCGTGGACAGGACCGGAGGTCGGAAGCGATCTCACGGCCAGATGACCCAGTCGACAGTACCAGCCCCGGCAGTCAGGGCTTTGACAATTGGAACTCCGAGGCAGGCGGCCTCAGTGACGTCGGTCACGTCCCCTCCGCAACAGAAGCCGAAGCAGTCTTCCGCAATGGGCTGCACTCATTGTGGGAAGCCAGGACACGTTGTTTCGGAGTGTCGCAGAGCGCAGGGATTATGTTTGGCTTGTGGGGCACCGGACCACAAGATAGGGTCCTGTCCGAATAGGGCCAGTTCATCATCATCCCAGAATAATCCCTCAGTAAGGGGACCGGCCCCAGTCCAGCAGCAGCAGCAGTACCAGTACCAGCCTCCGAGGCCATTGTCACCTCAGGTCCTAGCCTTCCAGCTACGGAGACCCCAGCAGTATGTCCAGGTCCAAGCTCAGATCCAGAATCGACAGAGAGGTGTATGTGTCCTATTGTCTTGTTTTTCCGCCATCGTTATACGGGACACATGTCATGTTTCATGTATCCTAATTACAATGGTATATCCCGGCCCGAGCTATGTCCTAGATCATTCAAAAACGGTTATTGGTACCAACCTTTTCGTATGAGGAGAGGCCCGTGTCCCTGTTTAACCAAAGAGAGAGACCTTAAGCGCAAGACTATCAGTTTAGTTCGTGTTGCTTGAGATCATCGCTCTTTGGGAGAGTCAAACGTGGGAGTGTGAGGATGATATCCGATCACGTCATCCCAATCGGTTTGGCTCGTGAGGTGTAATATCTTCTTTATTCCTTGCACTTCGATTCCTTGCTTGCATGTATGATTGTATGATTGATTGGTAGCGTAGATTGCTTGCAATAGTATAGCTGTCCCGATATCTCTAGCCTCTTGATTAAATTTCGAGGACGGAATTCTTTTAAGGTGGGTAGGATGTAGTGCCCCAAAATTCGTGATACGTAGTTTATACGTGTTCGTATTTCTGACCCGTATTTCTCATTTTTCTTTGATTAGTTAGTTGTGGTTTATTTTCATATTTAGCATTGTGGTTTAATTGCCATTTATCGTTCATGGATTTATTTTGATTAAGTGGAGCTTGGTTTTATTCGGATCGGAGAAGGATTGGGTTGGTTCGGCTTGGCTTGGTTTACTTTGTCCATCATGAACCAAGGTGAGGCCCTACCTACCACCACCATCCTCATTTATTAACTCCACCCTCTTTCTCTCTCATCATTCACTCTTCTTCTTCCTCCCCGTTGCTCTCCACCTACCAAAAGATTTAGGCAAGTACAACTTGCTTCTTGAGGGATCTTGATTTTTATTGTTCCATTCTTTTATTTACATGATTATAAACCTCTTTAGAACATGGAGTTTTTAATTTTGATGGATAGATTCTTCTAGATCTACATTTTAACTTTGAGTTCATGGAGTTTTCTTGGTTTTGATCTACTAAAACTTGTTATTTTCGAAAACTAATAGTTCCATGAGCAAGAGCACGAAATTTCGTGTGAATTTGGTTTTTGATTCACCTTATTTCGAGTTAGAATAAAGTTTTTATGGCCAAAACAAGTTTTTCTGAATTTTCATGTCGGCTGAAGAATGTGGGCTGGCGTGAAATGAGATTTTACGCAGGAAGGCTAGCGTAAAATCAAATTTTACGCAGGAAGGCTTGCGTAAAATCAAATTTTATGCAAGGAACCCCAGAATTGCGTAAATTATGCTGGATTGTATCCAGAATGTAATATTTTACGCAGGGAACCCTGGAATTGCGTAAATTATGCTGGATTGTATCCAGAATGTAATATTTTACGCAGGGAATCCTGGAATTGCGTAAATTATGCTGGATTGTATCCAGAATGTAATATTTTACGCAGGGAACCCTGAAATTGCGTATTTTACGCTAGATTGTATCCAGAATGTAAAATTTTACGCTGGAACCCTCCCCTTTTACATACTTTGCGCAGAATTGATTTTTTTGGCATAAAAGTGTGCAGAATGACTGTTTTTGCCAAGTTAAGCTATTTCCTAGCCAGAATTTCAAAAAACTTAAAATATGAAAGTTTTAGATCTTTGTCATACCTTTCCGAATATCTCCGGAGCACCTTAAATTGAGTTCGTATGTGAAAGTTATGCCCCGTCTCCCAGAGCCGCATGATTCCTCCACAACTCTTGCATCCTGTCTATATCTAGTTATTGCATACACGCTTATACCAAATTAATGTTAATTTTAAATAATGGCATGACTTGATAGTGACCCGCCGTGGTGCACTCTTGACATGATAACTTGACCTGACAAATTTGACATGATAACTTGGCATGATAATTCTTGATAGTGGCCCGCCGTGGCGCACTCTTGACATGATAAACCTGACATGATAGCTCTCGAAATGCTGTTACGACGGCTAACACGACATGACAAGATTGAGTAACTTGGACACCGTGGACGATTGTGCTTGTGCAAATGAATCCATCTTGTCTTGCATCATGTCTAGAATGGGAATCCCTGAGTACCACGGTCAGGGGCACCCACTGAAATCGACTAAGGCTAATTACTAGAATAATCCAGTAGTTATGAAGAGATTCCCAGCTACAGGCAATCCCGTTATCTGGGCGCATTAGTGGTCTTGTAGCCTACCGACGAGTAGGGCACATTTCCAGTACACCGTTGCGTGTTGCATTCTCCATAAACAGAAATTCGACCAGGATAACCGGATGGTCTGCAGGGCTTGTGGCTGTTGGGATAATCTCATTACATCTTGCTAGTAACTAGGCCTGTGATAACCCTAGTTAGTTAAAAGTATCAAGCCGTACTCTTGATTGGCCGTGATTGATTGGATGGAGTTTATTCCAGCTTAATCTTGTCCCGATCCTGTACAAGATTGTGACACGACATGATTATTGATGCTTGCCTTAACAATAACGATCGGGGGTCCAGTTCTGTTCAGGCGAAGGATTACAACTCCGGTCCTTGTTTGGTTTAAGGGTTGTAACCTGGCTCCCGGAGCAGTTCTGTGTCCTCTCTTCGTTTATTGTCTTATTGCACCCCATGCCATGCTCGTCATATTTTACCTTACTTCAACAGCATGATTAATTATTTATACTGGCCTTAACAATAAAGATCAGGGGTCCAGTTCCGTTCAGGCGAAGGGTTACAATCCCGGTCCTTGTTTGGTTTAAGGGTTGTAACTTGGCTCCCGGAACAGTTCTGTGTCCCTATTCGTTTATTGTCCTCACTGTACCAATAGTATTTGAGACGGGTTTCTATTCAGGTGAAGGGTTACAACCCCGGTCCTTGTTTGGGTTAAGGGTTGTGACCTGGCTACTTGAATGGTTTCCTCGTACTCAGTTTACTGTGGTTATCTCTATTATTAGAAATTCTTTATTTATTATCTTTATTATTCTATTATTGAATGTGCTGGTTTTAGTTCCTAAGTGAAGCCTCCTTTGTGGCACTTGCTCTTTCTGGGGTCTGACCCAGCTGGTTTTGTATGGCCAGATATCGGAGTAGTCCCAGAGGATCTACCTAACTTCCAGCCAGATGGTGACCACCAGGCATAACCCTGGCAATGAGTGGGTTTCTTTTTGTCCTCCCACTTTATTGTAAAATTATTTTTTTGAGGCGTTTAGCCAACGATTCGATTGCACCTTTACTTACTGTCTGCCTACGGGCTGTAACATGATTGACAGATCCTAGGGTTGATCATGTACGACTGAACTCCTGCTAGTCTTGACATTTTGTACGACTAGCTTTATGATCATCCAATATGTAATATTGGAGACGCCTTACTATTGTATATTTGGTGGTCTTACATCTTGTAACATTTACTTACTTGCTTGTGATTGAGATAATAGGCTTGTTCTTGACCATAGGTGACTGATGGATTGTAGTTAAACCCTCATATATCTAGACAGCCGTGACCGTATAGTGAGGTGGATTCCATTTTATTATACGTAGCTGGCTATGTATGCCCCCCCTCTCCAGTATTCTGGTTCTGGGGCGTTACGGTGACTTGTTGAATATATTGACTAAACCCTAGATAGTTGTCTTAGGCTCTTAGTTGACTAAAGGTTGACCAGAGTTGACTTAGAGTTGACTTTGACCTAGTTGGACCTAGAAATCATGTAGTTTGCATTGTATCATTCATTTACCTTATCTTAAACATATTATAATCCATATTACTCTGTTTAGGACATTATGACTCCAGTGCAGACATCTGATATTACACTACTCTTTTTAGAGTAGCAGGCGAGTACATTCTCTGATAGTTCTTTCATTTACTTGTCAATTACTATACTTCAGTTCTAGTTAGTTGTATGCGATTTTCTGTTACAACACGTATGGATATTCTGAATTCATATATACGACACACATTTATTGTCTGGCCTCTATTACTGGAATCATTCTAGAATCATTTACTGGTATCATCATATCTGGCTGGACTCATCTTGAATTATTGTGTCGAAATTTTGGATTCACTTGCTGGGAGGGGAAATACTAGAGTAAGACATGTAGACATACCACAATTCTGGAATCACCCCATGCTGGAATCAAACTGGAATGATAGCCATCTCACACCCGGCCAGGTGTGTGATGTGTCGGATTACCTATAGCCGTTTACATGTCGATCTCGGTATTTTAAAACACACTGCTAGAGTATAGGCTGGACTCACCCTGGAATTATTGATCACTATGACTGGGATCGTCTCCTACTGGATTCATCTTGTATTAGATTCGTCTTGTACTGGACTTACATTGGAGTTACACTCGTATACATTACTGTCTGGACTTATATCATATTACCCTGGTTCAGCTAGTTCTATTTTTATAGTCTTTATTGCCATGATTCTTCTTTTGTTTAGTTACTTACTTTTCTTGCACTTTATCTATCTTTCTTTACCATCACCTGAATATAAACTGCCATGTTCATCAATACAACTGTCTATAACTGCTTTATAGTCCTCTGTCATTTACTTGGGTTTTCTAGATGAGATTGTGCTCGTTCCTATCCTGACTGGACCTGTTGAAATTTTACAGATGATTGCCCTGAGGACACTTGCCCTACTCATTATGGACCTGACAAGGGATTAGCTACCTTTGGCCCCGACACTCAGGAGTGATCGGGATTTAGTTTAGTAGACTTGCATCTGTTTTCATGTAGAGCTTGTTGTATAGAATTGAGACTTGAGATGTATTTGAAATTGTTTGAGATTGTTGTTATTATTTCAGTAGTTATTATTGTCTTCAATTTCTTAGTTATATTTCGGTGTTATCTTATCGTCCTTAGACTGTGATTGAGTTACACCATAACTTATACTTGTCCTCCATTCGGAGTTGATCATGATGAGTACATTATGTACTGCATGAGTTGATGGTTAGTTAGAGACTTAGGACAGCATTCTACCACCGACACTGCGGCATAGGCTGGGCGCTGTTACGTACTCGTACCCTCACAGTGGATGCGGGTCGTGACAGTACAGTTAGAAAATAGAACATGTACATATTTTCGTTGGCAACACACTTTTTTACCATGTGTACATGCTTATTTTGCCTGCGAATCTACTAACTTACAGATTGAAAGTTATTATCCTGCTCAATTTTCTGTTGAAATACTTAAACGTGTTTATGCATCTTGTATGGAACCAATTCCATCTCCATACACTCCTGAAGGTGAACTGGTAAGAGGTGAAATTGGAGTACCTAAAGTTAGACGTAGAGCTAGCAGACCTAAAAAGAATCGTTTTATGACAAAGGAGTTGCCGACAAGAGATCTACATTGCAGTAATTGTAACGGACTTGGACACAACAGGAGAAATTGCACAAGACAACCGACACAGTAAATGTGTGAATTTTTTTAAATGTTTTGTAATCTTGTAAGTTTTAATATTTCTTAAATGTTATGTAATCTTGTTATTGTCATTTTTTAAATATTTTGTGATCTTGTAAGAGGAGAAATTTAAATGATTACAAGAGGAGAAATTTAAATGATTCAGAAATTTATACAACAGGAGAATTTGCTCAAGACAATACAACATGGCTTTTAATCAGTCACCTCTGTTCATTCTATCATAATGCCTACGGGGAACTGGCATAAGACCTAATCGTATTCTTCGAGCTGCCGTTTCTTCTGGTGTTCCCTGGCAATGGCTGGAAGTCATCCCCTCCATACTTGGGTGTCTGCGTAGATGGGTAAGGCTGGGGCATGTCAAATAATGAAGCTCCGGCGTCGTACATATAAGATTCCCAGTCAAAGTCATTCGAAGCATACTGCGAACAAGCAGGTTGGGATGTGCCCTCGCCCGCCGCTTGGTCAATATGTGACCCAGAATAATATGATGTATACTGTGAACAACCAGGTTGGGATGTGCCCTCGCCCGCCTCTTGATCAATATGTGACCCAGAATAATGTGATGCATCTTGTGAGGCACCAGAATAATCTTCCTTCGCCTCTTGGTGTGGCCTACGGGTCTGTGCATGTCTGCATCTCATAATTCCTACAGGGTGATCCTGAGGAATTTCTAATGGTAGCACTGGGGGCCTATGTGGTTGGCTCAAAAATTGTACAGAAAAGTCTAGCAATTCACGTGGATCTACTCTTGGGTCCTGGGACAACCCTTCCCAATTTTGGAGCTGAAATTATTTAGATACTAAGTGAGACTCAGAATGATCATAGTTTATTTAAATAAAATTTAGACACATACCATTATATTTACTTGTGTATTCCATACACGCGGGCTACTATCATCCAGAGCTCGGTGAGGAAATCGGGCTTCTTCAAATTGCCAACGTCGATTTTCGACGCGGGGAGTCCCATACCAAAGTACGAAGGATTCGCTACCTTGTACTGCAAGAGAAATAATTTAGCATGATAAATATAAGAAAGTAATTGTATTTACACAATCATGAGATGACTTACAATCAAGTATCGATGTCATCGTTTGAGACAAATGTTCCATCACGTACGTCTTAAACCTGTTCTTCCAACCTGGAAGATGTGAGCGAGCCCGCGATGCGACTGACCCTCTGCTCCGACTAGCAGCCAAGGGTTCTTGAGGTATGAATTGTTTCATCCCAAACTGTCGCATGACACGATCAGCCGGATGAAATATAATATGAGAATGGTAGATGATATAGTATCTGTGTAGTGCCCCAAAATTTGTGACACGTATTTTATACGTGTTCGTATTTCTGACCCGTATTTCTATTTTTCTTGATTAGTTAGTTGTGGTTTATTTTCATATTTAGCATTGTGATTTAATTGTCATTTATCGTTCATGGATTAATTCTGATTAGTGGAGCTTGGTTTTATTTGGATAGGAGGAGGATTGGGTTGGCTCGGTTTGGCCTGGCTTAGTTTGGGTTGGCTTGGTTCGGTTCGGGATTACTCTTGGTTCATCATGAACCAAGGGGTGAACCCCCTACCTACCATCACCACTCATATTTATTACCTATTCTTCTTCTCTCTCTTCATTAATCTCTTCTTCCTTCTCCATTAAACCCACCACCAACCAAGAACACCCCTTAGGCAAGTGCATCTTGCTTCATGGAGGAACCCGAATTTTATTATTCCATTCTCTTCTTTGCAACATTTTAACTTACTTTAGTACTTGACATTTTCTCTTTTCATGGCTAGATTCTTGTAAATCTAAGTTTAAATTATTTTCGAAAATCTTGGATTTTGATCTACTAAACCTTGTTATTTTCGAGTTTTGATGGTTCCATATTGTTGAGAATTTTATCCTACCCAATTTTGACCATTGAAAAGTTAGATTTGGACTTATTTTGACCAAGTTATGGACTTTTGAAGCTTTGGGTTCAAACCATGGAGTTCTTGCTGATTTGGAGAAGACAGTGAGCAGTGCGCGAGCTTTTAGCTTGTGCCACTGAGCTGCGCGCGCTCTTTAGCGCAGCGCAGTCGACCCCATACGCTGCCTTTCGGGAGCGTATGACTCGCATACGCTCGCTTGCTTGACAAGGAGTCGTATCGACCCCATACGCTGCCTTTTGGGAGCGTATGACTCGCATACGCTCGCTTGCTTGACAAAGAGTCGTATCGACCCCATACGCTGCCTTTTGGGAGCGTATGACTCGCATACGCTCGCTTGCTTGACAAGGAATCGTATCGACCCCATACGCTGCCTTTTGGAGGCGTATGTAGCCTGACCTGAGCGTATGCTGCCTGAGCGTATGATGACCTGAGCATATGACCTGAGCGTATGCTGCCTGAGCATATGATGACCTGAGCGTAGCCTGACCTGAGCGCAGTTTGACTTAGGCGCAACTGGACCTGACCCTACTTACCCTGGATTTTCTATAGCCCTGTATATTGATATTTTATTAGATATTTAATGTCTATTTTATATCCTTACGCCTTTTTATCATGAACTTGATAATCCCGAATTTATTTATTATGTTTGGAATGATAGTTGAACAATGGTTGATAGTGGCCCGCCGTGGTGCACTCCTGACTTGATAACTTGACCTGCTACACATGACCTGATAGTGGCCCGTCGTGGCGCACTCTTGACTAGTACACTTGACCTGATAACCTGACATGTTATATCTTGATATAGCTGTTGCGACGGCTACCTGACATGACATGACATGTATAATTAATCTGGATACCGTGGTTGTTTGCATGGATTGTGCTTGTATAAACTACGAGTCCTGTGTGTCTTGCATCATGTCTAGGGCATGATCCCTGAGTACCACGATCAGGGATTCATACTGAATCTGGCTAGGCTAATGACTAGATTGATTAAATAGTTCATGGAGAATTTTCCAGTTACCTGTTGCCCCTTTGGTCCCGGCCTTATATATATATATACATGGGATTTGTTGCTATCCGTCGAGATGAGCGCACTTCCAGCCCGTCGTCGAGTATGGTACCTTAGGACACATGTATCTTACTACAGTGTGTCTGCTATATCCAGCTATCTTTTCCTTTTCTTGCTGGGATTACTCAGGTAGTAACAAACAGGTAACCGGACTTGGAATTCTCATTGCATTTGCTAGTAACTAGGCCTGTGATAACCCTAGTCAGTTAAAGTAGCAAGCCGTACTTATTGCTTGGCCGTGATTGTTGGATGGGGTTCAATCTGTCTAGTCTTGTCTTAGTCTTGTACAAGATTGTTACCTGACCAGATTTCTTATCTTTATCTTGCCGATAAATAGTGGGAGAAATCAAGTTCTGTTCAGACGAAGGGTTACAACCCCGGTCCTTGTTTGGTTTACGGGTTGTAACCTGGTTATCTGAATAGTCCTATGGTTATCTCATCGTATATCATCCTGTCATGCTTTTCCATATGTTCTGTCTTTTATTGATTCTGTACAAGATTGTCTTTTATATTCATCTGTCATGCTTTCTTAATTATTGTCCCTTATTATGTAATTATATTCTTGTGCTAATTTGCTGGTTTTAGTTCCTAAGTGAAGCCTCCTTTGTGGCACTTGCTCTTTCTGGGGTCTAACCCAGCTGGTTTTGTATGGCCAGATACCGGAGCAGCAGCAAAGGATCTACCTGCCTTCCAGCCACATGGTGACCACTAGAGGGAATCCTGGCAACGAGTGGGTTTCTTTTGTTCTCCCACTGTAATTGTACATTATTCTTTTGAGGCGTTTAGCCGTCGAGCAAGTGTTAGCTCGTGTATATTTTACTTACTGTCTGCCTACGGGCTGTAACATGATTGGTAACTCGAGGTTGATCATGTATGACTTAACTCTTGCTAGTCCTTATATTTTGTACGACTAGCTTCATGATCATCTGGATATGTAATATTTGGGACGCCTTACAATTGTATATTTGGTGGTCTGATATCTTGTAACTATTACTAGTTGGTTGAGATTGAGACAATAGGATAATTTATGACCTTAAGAGACTGATGGCTTGTAGATAAACCCTCACATATCTAGACAGCCGTGACCGTATGGTGAGATGGATTCCATTTTATTATACGTAGCTGGCTATGTCCGCCCCCGCTCTCCAGTATTCTGGTTCTGGGGCGTGACAATCTGTGCATACTAGCTCCAAGTGCACCATCAATCACATTTTGAGGTATGCTCATATGGTGCCATTCGACCTATATGAAAGTAGTGTGAAACAAATTATTTAGATAAAGTGTGATAAAGATATATAACTAATAGGTTCAACTAACCTCATTTGCAGAAATTGTTTCAAATAGATGACGATAAATTGAGACCACTTTAGTAAGTCCGTGAGCTGTATCTACATCATCTGAATTCCATCTCACTCCTACGGGCATGACCCGCACATCTACACTGTATCGAGTAAGTGGCCTACCGATATAAAAATATTCGTATGGCCATAGCTGCAGATTAATAGACAATAAAAACGATATCAATTTTCTAACTTATATAACCATTTATGAAGAATTTTTTTTCTAATTATACATGTATAAGTGTAATACATCCACATATATTGCTGTGTACAGCACCTTCCGATCCAATAGTAACAAAACTAGTCATCGAATGATAAATATAGACTAACACTACGGCACCCCATGCATGCTTTGTGGGAGTTTGTAAGTCTACAAAAAATGGGAGGACGTTTGCAGTAACCTTATTTTTGGTCCCGTTGGGAAATAACAATGCACCGCACAGACTTAGTAAATAAGCTCTAGTGCAACATACAAGCTGCAAATATAAACAAGTATTAAAACTATATTATATAGTACAATAATTATAGAAAACTATATAACGTACCCGTTGCTCGTCTACGGGAACCGGTGTATTTCCAATCCGATGAACATGCATAAAAGTTGTTCGAATCCAAGTCATTTTGATACCGGAACTAGTACCTTGATCCGGTTCCGGCTCCACACCAAGATATGTTCTGATAAGATCTCCAACACTTCTCTCATCTTCAAAATATATAGGACTACCAGTAATCGGTAACCCCAAAATCATGGCCACATCGGCCAGAGTGATCGACAATTCACCGAAGGAAAGCTGAAATGTGTTGCGTCCTGGCCACACTGCTCTATCAAACTCAACAATAGATCTCTATCGTGACGCCTTAGACGAATAGCGTCAACATAGGAAAAGCCAAAAGATGAAACAAGTTCATTCTGACGAGTTGTGAGATTCCATCCGTGGCGCCAGTCTCCATGCTCACGTAATTTTACCGTTGGATAATCATATAACTAAATAATGTCTGAAATTTTTTAGTGTCTATAATTATCAATTATAATAATGATAATTTACTTTAACTAAAATACCTTTCTGTCGAATACCATATCTGAAACGTGACGGACTCGTTCCTGTATAATACCCTGTGTTGTAGGTCCACCTGGTATCCGACCGTCATTTTGAATATCCATCTATAAATTAATGACAAATATTATACATTAATTTAAGCAGAACTTGTACGGTTTAGTAAAATATATGCCCTTCTTTAAGGCGTATTTTTTTCCCGGATCTCTAAGACTACACTAACACACTGGCTATACAAAAAAAATTCACTAACCTTCTGGAAGTTCTCCTCCGACTGACTGTGTTACTCTTCCTCTTCCTTTTTCTCTATCTTCCTCTTCCTTCTTCTCTTCCTTCTTCCTTCTTCTTCTTCTTCTTCTTCTTCCCTTCTTTGCTTCTGCAAGTGTTTCACTACTTCATTGTCATCTTAAATATGGCAATAGCACAACCATACAAAAGTGGCCGAATATTTTTGGTCAAAAGCAACTTAAAAGTAGCGAAAATCTCTGCCAAGTGCAGATGCCAATCCAATCCATGGCCACGCGGCACAAGCCGAGCGCGCACCGACGCTACACGGCACAAGCCGAGCGCACCATGCCGCTGAAATTCTACGCCCTAAAATTAGGCGTAATTTTTTTTTCAACTTTTTGAAATTCGGCGCCCTTAAATGGGGCGCCCATTTTTTTTTAAATTCTTTTTTAATTCCAATTCTCTTTTTTAATTCCAATTCTCTTTTTAAATTCCAATTAGCCATGTGGCTTTAAATTCGGCGCACTTAAATGGGGTGCTCATTTTTTTTTAATTCCATTAAAATTCGGCGCCCTTAAATGGGGCGCTCATTTTTTTTTATTCCGGGGGATTAAGAATAAGTGATGCTCGGGGTGAAGAAAAGTTAATTTTTCACGACCTAAATTAGGGCGTGAAAAATTTTCACGCCCCATTTTTGGGCGCGACAGTGCTGTTCTTGCAATTCCCACAAACTTAATGTCTTTTACGCAATTTTTTATAACTTTTATGCTTCTCATGAAATTTTTCGTTTATTTAATTAATCAAATTTGACAACATATTTAAAAATATAATATTTTTAATTTTAATATTTTTATTTGTTGAATATTTTGTATCGATTTATACTCGTATTTTTGTTGTCCTGATTTTTTTTCGTTTACCGAACTGCTAACCAGGCTTTTGACTCGATAACAGACCATACATGTTAGGTCGTATCCACGATAGAGTTTTACATGTTTTTCAAATGACATAGAAGTGCATTGCTTTCTTATTAAGGGGTCAACTCTCATATATATTAATGTCTCAGTATACCTCACTCTATTCAATGCAGAATGGAACTTTGTTCCAAGTCTCCTCCTATTAACAAAGTGGATGATATCCCTTCTTCTTCTTTTTTATGATATCCCATTCTATTCAATGTAGAATGGAACTTTGTTCCAAGTCTCCATCCATCAAGAAAAAAAAATGCGTGACAACCCCAACAACTCAGACATATATAATATTATTAATTAATCTCTAAAATTTTGCATGTGGTAGCTGAGTCCAAGTAGACTCTACGACCTCGTTTGGTTCGTGGGGTCATGGATTTGGTTCATACAAGGTGGGATGTCCTCCATCAATAAAAAATTAAAAAAAGACACGTGACATTTTTATTTCACACAAACAATTTTATAAGTGATTTTGTTCATCCAACAAAATAGTTTTGTACTACGTGTCAATTTTTTCAGTGGAAGGTGAACATCCTATCTAATTTTAGTGGATGAAAAAAAATGGACTCTTTGAAATAGTACCCTAATCCACCGTAAGCCCCTATTGAGAAAAGTATTCCACTTTGATAAATTTTGGATGGTGTCTAAGGGCGGAACCCAAAGTATATGTAATGGCCCGGGTGTCCCAAAATTCGGCTCGGGTCCTGTACGGTCAAATTCATATTGGATCGATCCAGTTCGGCCCACATAAAATCCAAGTTCGAAATGGGTTGCCATTCGCGACCCATAGGTCCGGTCCGACCCAAAATTCAGGTTGAATCAGGTTCATCTTTCCAGTCCGACCGACCTAGTCCGGATCGACCCGGTTATATATATATATATATATATATATATATATATATATATATATATATATATATATATATATATATATATGAGGAGGGATCCACATTCCCGATTTTATGCATCCCATGATATCCATTGTTGGATGTTGTTTAAGTCGTCTAATCTTAATTTGTCACGACCCGATCCTAATATACTGGGTCCAGTCGGATCACGTCCAACCTGTACCGTTGTGAGACGACGACAGTAAGCTGTATCAAGCAGAGAGAATACTAGCAGACAATATCTAAAGCAGAAAAGAAATAACATTTTATTGAATCTGAAAATTAACTAAGAGTCTGAAATGAAAAACACAAGCAAAACAACATTCAATTATTACATCGGTTCTTATTACAACTGGAAAGAAAATAACTAAACCGATGGCACCGCTAGCAATCTGGGGTTCCCTGGTCAGGTTCACCTACCTCATCAAGGCTCGGACCAGGTCCGTAGAAAGAACTAAAAGCAAGATCTTCGTCGTCGCAGTCACCTAAAAATGTTGGTCTCCAGTCAGGAGGAGAGTAAGAACATATTTTCACATCTAACATTCTAAATAATAATAAATGATGCAAGACAGTTTAAAAGCATTATATAATTTTTTTTAGATAGTAATAAAAAGAGACAGCAGGCAATAATCTCAGAAGCTACAATGATGCAATCTACAATAAGTCAATAGTGTTTGTGAGTATATAACAAATATGTGACCGGCTGGTAGAGGTAATGTGTATACTAGCATTTTGGCCAAATGATAGTATACTGTACGGCTCAACCCCCCGTGCGGTAGGGATTAGCACGAGAGACAATATTCGGTAACAATAGCTTTGGTCACATGTGTTGTACTACTCCTCCAATCAATCCCCGAGTCAATGAGTCAATGAGGCAATCAATCAATCGATGTAAAGTCCGAAAGAGATCCACTATGAATCAGTGTCGCTACAATATACATGATTTTACTGATGCAGCACATTTAATTATTAAGTAAAATATAGACATGAAAGATATAAAATTTGTCTTGGTTGTATCCTCGGTATGGGCTAGAAAGGTATCGGCTAGGGTCCGGAATCCGAACCTACATTTAATAATAGTCCGTCCTTAGAACTTATTCCAAAGGTTGGCTAATAAGGCCACTAAACACAAACTACGTTAATTATAAACATTGTCCTTTTTATTAGGTAAATAATAATTTAATTATGTAATATTTTGGTAAAACTATTTTATTAGTATTTTGTAAATAGGGCAAAAATTAATATATTTTGAAATATTATCAAAAATAGTAGCGATTTTTATCGTAAATTATTTTAATAGAAATATCGCGTAAACTCGAAAATATTCAAAATAATATTTATTTAAATAAAACTTTACGAAATATTTATTAATACTATTTCCTTTAATAAAGAATAACCATTTTAATAATATAAATATGAAAAACTAATTTTAGTAAAATTTATGGTTTTATTAGAAAAGATGTTAATATATCTAGTTTTTAATACATAAAATTTATTAATAAAAATAATAGCTAATTATGAAAATAAACCTTCTTATCAAAAAAACATAAATATATAGTTTTTGGCCTATAAAATACTTTTTTCTATATTAAAGTATATTTTTGCTGTATAATTATTTATTTTCAAACTAATTTACCAATTAATAAAAATTAGTGAAATTATTGCAATATTTCTATTGAAAACAACGTTAACTCTACGTTAGTCGCATTACGTAAACGAACTCTAATTAATCGTCAAGCTAACTAATGATAATTAACTGTCATATTAAAGATACTATTACTATTACAAGCCTAATTAGGAAACTATACTAAATTATCCCAGAACTAACAGAGCTTCATTCTGTCAATTCCGGTCGGAAGCAGAAAGGATTTGGTATTTCTGTGAAAGGTACAGAATGTGGAAAGATTACCAACAGGCTGGTGACGGAGTACCGAGGAGAGGCCTCGGACTCGGACGTACGCGGAGAGCGTACGCACGCGAAAAGTGCGCGTACTAGTATGTGGAACGTGCATACAGCACGGGGACACACAGACACGCCGGGGACGGAACACACGGAGGCACGACGGCTGTCGACGGGTGCTGGTGCAGTGGCGGGGCGCCGTGGGGATGCCGGCCGGTGCTGGTGTAACGACGGGGAGGCACTGTCACGCCCCAGAACTAGAATACTAAAGAGCGGAGGCGTACATAGCTAGCTACGTTTAATGAAATAGAATCTATCTCACCATACGGTCACGGCTGTCTATATGGTCATGAACAAGCCTATTGTCTCAATCTCAAGCAAGTAATAACAGTCACAAGATGTAAGATCACCAAATATACAATATTAAGGCATCCCAAACTTTACATATTCAGCTGATCATGAAGCTAGTCGTACAAAATGTCAAGACTAGCAAGAGTTTCAGTCATACATGATCAACCCTATGATTTGCCAATCATGTTACAGTCCGTAGGCAGACAGTAAATAAAGATTCAATACGAGCTAGTATGTGCTCGCCGGCTAAACGCCTCAAAAGAATAATTTTACAATAAAGTGGAAGGACAAATAGAAATCTACTCATTGCCAGGGTTATGCCTGGTGGTCACCATCTGGCTGGAAGACAGGTAGATCCTCTGGAGCTGCTCCGAAATCTGGCCATATAAAACTATCTTGGTCAGACCCCAGAAAGAGCAAGTGCCACAAAGGAGGCTTCACTTAAGAACTAAAACCAGCAATTAGCACAAGAGTGTAAATAAATAGTAAGGACTGGAAATATGGAAAAAATCAGGATGATATACGACGAGATAACCATGGAACTATTCAGATAACCAGGTTACAACCCGTAAACCAAACAAGGACCGGGGTTGTAACCCTTCGTCTGAACGGAACTTGGTTTCCCACCATTTATCGGTAAGATAAACACATGCAATCTGGCCATGTAGCAATCTGGCGCAGGATCAGTACAAGACTAGACTGATTAGACTCCATCCAATCATTCACGGCCAAGCAATAAGTACGGCTTGATACTTTAACTAACTAGGATTATCACAGGCCTAGTTACTAGCAAGATGCAATGAGATTGTTCCACAGCCACAAGTCCTGCAGACCATCCAGGCTAACCGGACGCAATTAGGGATTAAATTCAAGTGGGTACATTATTCAGGAAATGCATGTACCCTTAAGTAGCTTGGAGGGTGCAACACATGACAGTGTGCTGGAAATGTGCCCTACTCGACGGCAGGCTACAGATCCCAAGTGTGGTGCCCAGATAACAGGATTGCCTGTAGCTGGGGAAATCTCTTCATGACTACTGGATTATTCTAGTCATTAACCTTAGTTGTATTCAGTAGGTACCCAGACCGTGGTCCTCAGGGATCCCTATCCCGGACATGATGCAAGACAAGACGGGTTTATTTGTACAAGCACAATCGTCCACGACGTCCAGTTCATTCATACTTGTCATGTCCAGCTAGCCGTCGTAACAGTATAACAAGGTATATCATGTCAGGTTCACTTATCAAGATTACTTATCATGTCGAGAGTGCGTCACGACGGACCACCATCAAGAATTATCATGTCAAGTTTACTTGTCAGGAGTGTGCCACGACGAGCCACTATCATGTCATGTCATGTTACTTGTCAAGAGTGCACCCCTACGGGACACTGTCGTGTTCATGGTATCTGTACAGGACAACATAGTACAAGCATTCAATCAAGGGCCTAAGTACACTGAGGGCCACAGGACATAGATATAATAAAATAATTAAATCATAAAATACAAGGCTACGGAAGAGCCATGCGGCTCGGGTATATGCGGCCAGAAAAAGGGAGTACACGTGGCTCAGGGCGATTCCGGGTACATACGGCTCAGAAAGAAATCTTATGCGGCTAGGGAAGGAGCAGTCCATACAGCTGGAGAGGACTCAGGCATATACGGCCAAGGAAAGTTTTATACAGTCGGGAAGGGGCGGTCCCATGTGGCTGAAAGGGGGAAAGCTCATGTGGCTCAGGGGAATTTCGGGTTTATGCGGCTAAGAAGGGGACAGGAGCTTATACGGCTGGGAATGGAGGGGTTCGTATGCGGCTGGAATGAGCTGAGTCCCATGCGGCCAGGGAGGGAAGTCCATGCGGCTCGGAAGAGACTCGGTCTATGCGGCTCAGAAAAAAGTAAGCTTATGCGGCTGGGGGATTTCAAGTTCATGTGGCTCAATTAATCAGGGCACATGCGGCTCGGTTACGAGGCGCATGCGGTTCAGCCCACGTAAGGCCATGCGGCTGAAAGTTCAAGCGGCTGGGGAAAACACTTGTCGCATGAATATTCATGCGGTCAAGTACTGTTCTTCTTCTCCAAATTTCGAGAAGAGAACCATGAAGGCCATGCTCCCAAGCTCCATAATCTCAATATCCAGAGTCAGAATTCGAACTTCCATAGGTCAAAATAGGACAGGATAAAATTATCTACAATATGGAACCATCAAAACTTGAAAATAACAAGGTTAAACAGATCAAAACCTAAGACATCCGAAAATAAAATAAACTTAGATCTACATAAATATAGCCATAGAAATTAAAAATGCTAAGTACTAAAGTGTGTTAAAATCTTGAGAGGAAAAAAATAGAACAATAAAACTTGAGTTCCTCCATGAAGCAAGCTGTACTTGCCTAAGCTCTCCTGGTAGGTGGAGAGAATTAATGGAGGAAGAAGAAGAAGAAGTGATTGAGGAGAGAGAAAGGGGGTTGGTGGCTTAAATGATGGATGGTGGTAGGTGGGGTTCATGCTAACCCAAACCCAACCAAACAAAACCAAGCCAAGCCACATGTCACTTCCCGTTCCCAGAATACGTATTTTTAATGCATATACTATTATAGGATGTATTTATTTTATATTCGTCATGTACTGCTCTGTATTTAAATTCCTTTAAATTCATGTTAATTAATTTCCTACAATTTTATTTCTGCATTTGACTTCCTGCTCTTATACCATGCTTTAGCTTTGCTTTAGGATCGGTTTAGATTGGCTTATTCTTGTGGTTCATCATGAACCGAACCAAACCCCCACCTACCACCACCCCTTCCATTTAAAGCCCATCCCCTTTCTCTCTCTTGATTACTTCACCATTACTCTTCTTCTTCTTCCTCATAACTCTTTCACCAACCTAGGAAGCTAGGCAAGTGCCAACTTGCTTCTTGATGGATCCACATTATTATTGTTCCATCATCTTTCTTATTTGATTTTGAGTCTCTTTAGTACTTAGCATTTTCACTTTCCATGGCTTAGTTGTTGTAGATCTAAGTTTGTTATATTTTCGGATTTCTTAGGTTTTGATCTAGCAAACTTAGTTATCTTCAAGTTTTGATGGTTCCATGTCGTAGAGAAGTTCGTTCTGCCCTATTTTGAACTATGGAAGTTCAGATTTGGGCTTAGAATGAAGGATTTATGGAATTTGGAAGCAATGGCTTCCGATGGTTCTTTCTCTCAGACAAGTGGAGAAGAAGAACAGTCCCCTGGCCGCATGGGCATTCTAGCCGCATGGGCATGGACATTCCAGCCGCATGAGTTCTTAGTCAGCCGCATGAGACTTATCTGTCGCATGAGTTCTTAGCTAGCCGCATATGCATTCGGTCATGTAGCCGCATGGCGCTGCATGACTTCTCAGCCGCATATAGGATTGCACTTATTCTAGCCGCATGAAATTAGTTTTTCTTAGCCGCATATAGGCTTGTCCCATGTTCAGCCGCATGGGCGCATGTCATTTCGAGCCGCATGGGCGCATGTCATTTCGAGCCGTATGGGCGCATGTCATGTTCAGCCGCATGGGCGCAAGTTATTTTGAGCCGCATGGGCGTATGTCATTTCGAGCCGCATGGGCGCATGTCATGTTCAGCCGCATGGGCGCATGTCATTTCGAGCCGCATGGGCGCATGTCATTTCGAGTCGCATGGGATTTGCTATTCCCCCTCCAGCCGCATGGAATTTTCTTTTGCCGTATGGTCGCATGTTAGCCGTAGCCGCATGAGACTGCAACCTTTTTCAGCCGCATGGCTTGGGCATTGCTGAACCGCATGGGGCTATTTCAATCCCGGCCGCTTAGGCGCATGTTGTCCTAGCTGCATAGGCGCGTGTGGTCCTAGCCGCATAGGCGCATGTTGTCCCGGCCGCATGAATTTAAGCTTCCTTAGCCGCATGATTTCCTGGTCGCATGAACTCTGATTCTAAAGCCTTTTGGCTGATCCTTGTTCCAAATTGACATTGATTGACATTGATTGACCTTGATTAATTACCTTGGCTTTTATTAATATTAATTATTGTCTTGATATTATAATATGAGAGTTGGTTATCTCGATTAACAATTGATCATGTATTCCTAGTTGGAACTAAGAGGCTGGCTAGTCGTCTTATTGAATTGAATGAATGAGACACGTTCATATTATGAACTATTATAATCGACTGGCTGGTCCCAAAATATTGGCATACAGATACATACAGACTTTAGTTATTTATTTATCTAACTATTATGAGAGCAGCATGTGTACTTTATGGTCAAGACGTGAATATTTCGTGGTTAGTTTTGATTGTTGCATTACGCTATGTAAGACCTACAACCTAACCGCACTGGTATTGTTGTAGAAATGCATACCGTACCCCGTTCGAAAGTACTCATTTGAATGACCATAATCCACGGCATAGGATTTCGCTTAACATAGAGGCTATTAAGTTAAATAAAATAATGATTTCATGGAGAGAACGGATTCCCGAGTTCTTACATGGCAGCCCTCTTGGGACTAGTAGTGCCCGACAGACCGGCTGGTCCCCACAGATACTGCAAACCTGCCACACGGGCATGGAGCGGTATATGGTTATATTATTTATTGTATATTGTATATTGTTGACGGGCGTCCTGCTGGGACTCGTCTAATTTATGATTGGCGCAATTGATTGACTGGATAAACTAGCCTTGCTTGTACATAGTAAGAACTGAGAAATCCTTTATTGTATAATTCCAGGATAACTTGGAACTCACAGTAGCAAGCCGTAGTAGTTGTATGGCCGTTTAAATTGATTTGTTTGTGTATTGTACCTACTCTGTTACCTAACTGAGATGACAGAATGTCAGGGCATGACGGGCCAACTTCTGTCCTTGTTTGGTTGGGAGGTTGGTTCGAAGTGTCGTGATGTTATGTGAATCCCAGTGACAAGCAGAGATCTATTATTATATCCTTTTATTTACTGGTTTCATCCTTCATATCGTGCTTCCTTACGGTACTTGCTATTAGAGGTCTAATCTCTCTGGTTTTGCATGGCCAGATTTAGAGTCGGTCCCCGAGGATCCAGCTTACTTCCACCTCCAAGATGGTCAATACTAGAGGAATGATCGCAGGAGGACTCGAGTGGGTTCTTTACTTTACCGCTCGTTTTGTTATTTACTTTATACTTTGCCGTTTGGCACCGACATGTTAGTCGGATCGTCTTGTACCTACTTTTACATAATTGTAACTAAGTCAGGCTGCAGCTGATAACAATTGTGTATACTTTTGCTACACCAATCTGGCTATATTTTGTAAAGCCAGATATCAAGAACATTTTGACTGAGCGTTTGGGACGCCTTACTACTTTATCTTACATGTTCTCTATTTCTGTTTCTTATTTGAATGATTGAGACAATAGATGTGGAATGACCATAGTGAGACTTTTATGTAGTATGTACCCCCTCGTCTTTTAGACAGCATTGATCGTATTATACGGTATTCATCTACCCGTAATACGTAGCTGGCTGAGTCATTCCCCCGCTCTCCAGTATTCTGGTTCTGGGGCGTGACAAGGTTTTAGTGGTGGCCCATGTAGGTCAAAATTTCAGACTTGTGGGGTGTTTTGATTTATAGGATGTCTCAATCATACATGTTTCCCCTTGATTTCCTGATTCGTTATTCTCGATCCTAGCTTGACATTCCGGTATCCTTTGACTTCATTGATTTTCCATGTCCGATCGTTTGATTGTTCTCTTGTTCCTTTTCTTAGGGGCACTTCGTTCGCATCTGTCAGAACTGGACAGTAACAAGGACAACATGGACAACCTGACCAGGTTGGTCAGCTACAAGGACCGGTACAACCTCAAGAGACTATCCAAGAAGAAGTAATAGTGGAAGCAGCAGCTGGATCACAGTATCCGGAGGTTCCACCACCACCAGCAGTTCCACCTACCCTTACGGAAATGGACACATCGGCTCTTCTGGAGATCATGAGAGGGATGATGGCTACTCAGCAACATCAGATATTAGCCCAGCAGCGCATGCACGCTCAGTTGCAAGAGCAAAACGTATTACTCAACCAAGGATTACAGACGGCTTTGGAAAGAGGGGCAAGGACAGATTCAGGAGCATCAGCCAGGTTTTGTAAGTTCAACCCCCGCCGTTTCGAAGGAATGGAGGATGCCATCTCAGCAGATGCATGGCTTAAGGATATTGAGGCTATTCTGACAGCAGCTAAGGTGCCGGCAGAAGAATGTGTGGATCAAGTGAAGTTGTTACTTCAGGATCTCGCACGTGATTGGTGGGAATCAGAAGAAGTGGGCATTAGACGTCCTGTTGCTTGGGACGACTTTACCGTAAGATTCAAGACGAAGTACTATGGAGTTGTGGCGCAGTTTGAGCTACAACAGAAGTTTATCAACCTCAGACAGGCTGGCAAGACTGTAGATGCTTATGTAGCAAAGTTTTGCAGATTGAGTAGGTTTGCCCCAGAAATGGTAGCAACAGAGAGCCAGAGGGCTATGAGGTTCCAGCAAGGATTTCATCTAGAGCTCTTACAATTGATAGAGGGGCACAATTATCAGACTTTTGGCGAAGTATTGACGGCAACCCGAAGGTACGAGATCACCATTCAGAGGCTTGCGGCGAGGACTGGGGGTCAGAAGAGATCCCACAGTCAGATTGAAGGAGATGGGGAGCAGTGCCCCGAACAACAGTACCATCCCCTGGCATTCGTATCCACGATGTGGCAACACGAGGGCCAGCACCACTACCAAGGCAACAGCAACAACAACAGAGGAAGAATCTGTAACCCCCAGCGGGCTGTACTTATTGTGGAAAGATGGGACATACTAGAGATGTGTGTCGGGCATTGAACGGACTGTGTTTGATATATGGAAATCCAGATCATCGGGTTACCACATGTCCCATGAATTCGAGGTCAGGAGGACCAGTGCAGCAGTTTTCTGCTCTGCCAGCACCAGGGGCAGGACAGTATCGAGGACCCGTAGTGGCAGTGAGACCATTGACCCAGCGTCCGTTAATGCCACAGGCTCAGATGTTTCGGCAGCAGGGACCGTCGATGCAGCAACACCAGCATAGACCACCCCAGCATCATCAAGGAAGGGGCCAGCAGCAGCATCAGGCTAGGCCGCAGCATGAGAATCAACAAGGAGGTCGAGGGCAGGCATTCACTCTGTCCTTGGAAGAGGCATTAGCATCAGGAGATATTGTGGCAGGTAACATTCTCGTCGCCTCATATCTCGCAATAGCATTGTTTGATTCGGGAGCATCCCACTCATTTATATCTGCACAATTTGCGACACGGCTAGGAATGGAGTTCGAGGCATTGCCAGGGAGGTTGGATATACTCACTAGCAATAGGCTCGTAGGAGTTAGTAGAGTTATTCTAGCGTGTAGCGTTGTAGTTTGCGGGCATTCCTTACCCGCCCGGTTGATAGAATTTCCTGTTAGAAATTTCGACGTTATCTTAGGCATGAACTGGCTGAAAGACAGTCATGCGACAATAGATTGTCGTAGAGGGAGTGTATCTTTTGATATTCCAGGCATAAAACGGTTTACCTTAGTCAGATCAGAGGCAACTCAGCAAGAGCAGGGAGTAGTAACGGCAATGGAAGAAGTTCAAGTTTCGAAGGTAGTTATTGAATTTCTAGATGTATTTCCCGAAGAACTTCCAGGGCTACCACCAGTTAGAGATATTGAGTTCAGTATAGAATTGGCACCTGGAACTAACCCGATATCAGATCGAGTTTATAGAATGGCAGATTCGGAGCAGGCCAAGGTATATCAGCACATAGAAGAATTGAAGGAGAAGAAGTTCATCCAAGCTAGCATATCACCATGGGTAGCACCAGTAGTACTTGTAGGAAAGAAGGATGGATCATCCCGATTGTGCATCGATTACAGGAAGCTTAACGCGGCAACAGTGAAGAACAAGTACCCACTACCCAGGATCGACGACTTATTTGATTAGTTGAGCAAAGCTAGAGTTTTCTCCAAGATAGATCTTCGTTCAGGGTACCATCAAGTAAGGGTTCGGAAGGAGGATATTCCCAAGACAGCATTCAGGTCGAAGTATGGGCATTATGAATTTTTGGTAATGCCATTTGGTTTGACCAATGCTCCAGTAATATTTATGGACTTGATGAACCGCATCTTTATGCCGTACTTAGATCAATTTGTCGTTGTGTTTCTTGACGACATTCTCGTATACTCTGCTAGTGAAGAGGAGTATGAAGACCACCTCAGGAAAGTGTTATAGGTTCTGAGAGAGAACCAGTTGTATGCCAAGCTCAGCAAGTGTAAGTTCTGGACGGATCATATTTCATTTTTGGGTCACATCATATCAGGAGCTGGAGTAGCAGTGGATCCCAAGAAGGTAGAAGCAGTAGAGAGTTGGCCAGTACCCAAGACCGTAGCAGATGTACGAAGTTTCTTGGGATTGGCAGGATATTACAGGAGATTTGTATCAGATTTTGCAAGACTTTTATCACCCATGACCCGCTTAACACGAAAGGATGTACCATTCGTCTGGTCAGCAGAATGCCAGGCATCATTTGAGAATCTGAAACAGAAGTTGATCTCAGCACCCATTCTTATATTGCCAGTTGGACCCGGAGGTTTCACTGTATATTGTGATGCGTCAGGTAAAGGACTTGGATGTGTCCTCATGCAACATGGGAAGGTGATAGCATACGCATCTAGGCAACTTCGAGACCACGAGAAGAATTACCCAACTCATGATTTGGAGTTGGCGGCAGTAGTATTTGCTTTGAAGCTATAGAGGCATTACTTATATGGTGATCGAGTAGACATGTACACAGATCATAAAAGTCTGAGGTACATCTTTACTCAGAAGGAGCTGAACATGAGACAGAGAAGATGGTTGGAGTTGATCAAGGATTATGACGTGGAGCTTCAGTATCATCCAGGTAAAGCTAATGTGGTAGCAGACGCTCTTAGCAGGAGAGGTGGCACATTTATGTTGACAACGCAGAAGCACATCTTAGAAGACCTTCAAGAGATGGGCATCGAAGTTATACTTCCTAGTGATGTAGGAGTTCTAACAAGTTTACAAGTTCAATCCGACTTGGTAGACAGGATCAAGGTAGCTCAGGCACAGGACCCAAAGATTCAGAAGCTTAGAGCAGAATGTGAGTCAGGACTCAGAAAGGAGATACAAATTCATGAAGATGGTACGCTTAGGTTTGGATCACGCCTATGTGTGCCTAGTGGAGATATCAGACAGGAGATTATGACAGAAGCTCACAGTTCTCAGTATTCTGTACACCCTGGAGGGACCAAGATGTACCAAAATATCAAGAAGCACTTCTGGTGGAATGGGATGAAGAGGAAGATAGCTAGATTTTTTTTCCGTTGCTTGGTATGTCAGCAAGTGAAGGCAGAACAGCAGAGGCCAGCTGGGTTATTGCAACCACTTCCTATCCCAGAATGGAAATGAGAACATATTATAGTGGACTTTGTGACCGGTTTACCGAGGTCACCAAGTGGTAAAGATGCCATTTGGGTGATAGTAGATCGGCTTACGAAGGTGGCACACTTTCTTCCTTTCAGAGTAGGGCAATCTACAAAAAAGTTGGCAGAGTTGTATATGTAGCAGATAGTCAGGCAGCATGGAGTCCCCGTCAGCATTGTGTCAGACAGAGATACCCGTTTTAGATCACATTTCTGGAAGAGCTTACATCATAGTCTGGGTACCAAGTTAAGATTTAGCACGGCTTACCATCCACAGACGAACGGGCAATCAGAAAGGACAATTCAGACTTTAGAAGATATGTTGCGCGCTTGTACCCTAGATTTTGGAGGATCTTGGGAGGACCACCTGCACTTAGTCGAATTTCTATACAACAACAGTTATCAAGCCAGTATCCAGATGGCACCATTTGAAGCACTATATGGTAAAAAGTGTAGGTCGCCACTAGCATGGGATGATATCGGAGAGAAAAAGATACTAGGCCAAGAAATGATTGTCCAGACCGTTGAAGTGATTAAGGGAATTAGAGAGCGACTTCGAGTTGTACAGGATCGGCATCGTCATTGGGCGGACCAGCATCGTAGGCCGCTAGAGTTTTCTGTTAGGGACCACGTGTTCTTACGGATCTCACCTACCCGTGGGGTCATTAGATTTGGCGTTCGCGGGAAGTTGAGTCCAAGATACGTGGAACCATTTGTTATCCTTGATAGGGTAGGCGATGTTGCTTATCGTCTGTCCATTCCACCTTCGTTACGAGAGGTACATGACGTGTTTCATGTATCTCAGCTGTGAAGGTATGTATCAGACCCAAGCCATATCCTTGATCATTCTGAGATGGTTGTTGGTACCAACCTGTCTTACGAGGAACAGCCTGTGTCTATTTTGGACCGAAGAGAGAAGATACTCAAGAACCGAACAATTAGCCTTGTCCGGGTTGCTTAGGGTCATCACTCTTTAGGAGAGTCAACCTGGGAACATGAGGATGATATCCGATCACGGTATCCACACCTGTTTGACTCATAAGGTATATTTCTTCTTGTATACCTTGATTGTCTTAACTCCTCATGCTTGTCACCTTATGAGTAGAATTGCTTGGTGTCGTCAATAGTTAAACAGAGATATGTTACTTGCTATTGGCATTGTGAAATAATTGCTTACTCAATTGCTTATGCTTGGATTAGTTAGCTTTGATATTCCTATCCTGCTCGGATTTGAAATTCCGAGGACGAAATTTTTCTAAGGAGGGTAGAGATGTCACTTCCCGTTCCCAGAATACGTATTTTTAATGCATATACTATTATAGGATGTATTTATTTTATATTCGTCATGTACTGCTCTGTATTTAAATTCTTTTAAATTCATGTTAATTAATTTCCTACAATTTTATTTCTGTATTTGACTTCCTGCTCTTATACCATGCTTTAGCTTTGTTTAGGATCGGTTTAGATTGGCTTATTCTTGTGGTTCATCATGAACCGAACCAAACCCCCACATACCACCACCCCTTCCATTTAAAGCCCATCCCCTTTCTCTCTCTTGATTACTTCACCATTACTCTTCTTCTTCTTCCTCATAACTCTTTCACCAACCTAGGAAGCTAGGCAAGTGCCAACTTGCTTCTTGATGGATCCCCATTATTATTGTTCCATCATCTTCCTTATTTGATTTTGAGTCTCTTTAGTACTTAGCATTTTCACTTTCCATGGCTTAGTTGTTGTAGATCTAAGTTTGTTGCATTTTCGGATTTCTTAGGTTTTGATCTAGCAAACTTAGTTATCTTCAAGTTTTGATGGTTCCATGTTGTAGAGAAGTTCGTTCTGCCCCATTTTGAACTATGGAAGTTCAGATTTGGGCTTAGAATGAAGGATTTATGGAATTTGGAAGCAATGGCTTCCGATGGTTCTTCCTCTCAGACAAGTGGAGAAGAAGAACAGTCCCCTGGCCGCATGGGCATTCTAGCCGCATAGGCATGGACATTCCAGCCGCATGAGTTCTTAGTCAGCCGTATGAGACTTATCTGCCGCATGAGTTCTTAGCTAGCCGTATATGCATTCGGTCCTGCAGCCGCATGGCGCTGTATGACTTCTCAGCCGCATATAGGATTGCACTTATTCTAGCCGCATGAAATTAGTTTTCCTTAGCCGCATATAGACTTGTCCCATGTTCAGCCGCATGGGCGCATGTCATTTTGAGCCACATGGGCGCATGTCATGTTCAGCCGCATGGACGCATGTCATTTCGAACCGTATGGGCGCATGTCATTTCGAGCCGCATGGGCGCATGTCATGTTCAGCCGCATGGGCGCATGTCATTTCGAGCCGCATGGACGCATGTCATTTTGAGCCGCATGGGCACATGTCCTTTTGAGCCACATGGGGTTTGCTATCCCCCCCCAGCCGCATGGAATTTCCTTTGGTCGTATGGTCGCATGTTAGCCGTAGCCGCATGAGACTGTAACCTTTTTCAGCCGCATGGCTTAGGCATTGCTGAACCGCATGGGGCTATTTCAATCCCGGCCGCTTAGGCGCATGTTGTCCTAGCTGCATAGGCGCGTGTGGTCCTAGCCGCATAGGTGCATATTTTTCCGGCCACATGAATTTAAGCTTCCTTAGCCGCATGATTTTCTGGTCGCATGAACTCTGATTCTAAAGCCTTTTGGCTGATCCTTGTTCCAAATTGACATTGATTGACATTGATTGACCTTGATTAATTACCTTGGCTTTTATTAACATTAATTATTGTCTTGATATTATAATATGAGAGTTGGTTATCTCGATTAACAATTGATCATGTATTCCTAGTTGGAACTAAGAGGCTGGCTAGTCGTCTTATTGAATTGAATGAATGAGACACGTTCATATTATGAACTATTATAATCGACTGGCTGGTCCCAAAATATTGGCATACAGATACATGCAGGCTTCAGTTATTTATTTATCTAACTATTACGAGAGCAGCATGTGTACTTTATGGTCAAGACGTGATTATTCCGTGGTTAGTTTTGATTGTTGTATTACGCTATGTAAGACCTACAACCTAACCGTACTGGTATTGTTGTAGAAATGCATACCGTACCCCGTACGAAAGTACTCATTTGAATGACCATGATCTACGGCATGGGATTTCGCTTAACATAGAGGCTATTAAGTTAAATAAAATAATGATTTCATGGAGAAAACGGATTTCCGAGTTCTTATATGGCAGCCCTCTTGGGACTAGTAGTGCCCGACAGGCCGGCTGGTCCCCACAGATACTGTAAACCTGCCACACGGGCATGGAGCGGTATCTAGTTATATTATTTATTATATATTATATATTGATGATGGGCGTCCTGCTGGGACTCGTCTAATTCATGATTGGCGTAATTGATTGACTGGGTAAACTAGCCTTGCTTGTACATAGTAAGAACTGAGGAATCCTTTATTGCATAATTCCAGGATAACTTGAAACTCACAGTAGCAAGCCGTAGTAGTTGCATGGCCGTTTAAATTGATTTGTTTGTGTATTGTACCTACTCTGTTACCTAACTGAGATGATCAGAATGTCAGGACATGACGGGCCAACTTCTGTCCTTGTTTGGTTGGGAGGTTGGTTCGAAGTGTCGTGATGTTATGTGAATCCCAGTGACAAGCAGAGATCTATTATTATATCTTTTTATTTACTGGTTTTATCCTTCATATCGTGCTTCCTTGCGGTACTTGCTATTAGAGGTCTAACCTCTCTGGTTTTGTATGGCCAGATTTAAAGCCGGTCCTCGAGGATCCAGCTTACTTTCACCTCCAAGATGGTCAATACTAGAGAAATGATCGTAGGAGAACTCGAGTGGGTTCTTTACTTCACCACTCGTTTTGTTATTTACTTTATACTTTGTCGTTTGGCACCGACATGTTAGTCGGATTGTCTTGTACCTACTTTTACATAATTGTAACTAAGTCAGGCTGCAGCTGATAACAATTATGTATACTTTTGCTACACCAATCTGGCTATATTTTGTAAAGCCAGATATCAAGAACATTTTGACTGAGCATTTGGGACGCCTTACTGCTTTTTCTTACGTGTTCTCTATTTCTGTTTCTTATTTGAATGATTGAGACAATAGATGTGGAATGACCATAGTGATTCATGTAGTATGCACCCCCTCATCTTTTAGACAGCATTGATCGTATTATACGGTATTCATCTACCCGTAATACGTAGCTGGCTGAGTCATTCCCCCGCTCTCGAGTATTCTGGTTCTGGGGCGTGACACCACACCAGGATGAGCCCAAAATAAGCTAAACCAGGATCAAGACAAGCATGACAAGTCTAACTACAGGTCGAGATTTCATACACGTATACAAAATACGTAATACGAACCATGGGCATTACAGGCACCATGGGTTCTGGTACGACGGCGGGGCGCCGGATGGGTAGTCGACGATCAGGTGTCGGTGCGGGGTGCGTCGGCGAGTGTTGGCCGCGAGGGGTCGGCCGAAGTGGCGCATGGGACAGGGGTCGGCCGTCGGGACAGGGGTTGACGTGCGGAGGCTGGGGGTTGAGTGAAGGGGGTAATGTGTTAGTGTGGATTAGAGGGGAAGAGAGAGGAGATGGGGTGCTGGTGTGTGTGTTTTTGGAGAGGAAGAAAGGGGGTAGTGGTGGTTGTGAGTAAATTGAGGGAGAATGGGAATGTAAGGAGAATAAAGAGGAGAGTGAGAATGTGGGGAGAATGGGAATGAAGGGGGGAGGTTGAGCGGCTGAGAGTTTTCTTCTTTCTGTTTTGTTTTTTTAGAAAAATTGGTTTTACATAATTATTGATTTGATTGGTTCAATTCAACGGTTAAAATTAGATGACTTAAACAACATCCAACGGTTGTTAACATAGGGATGCAAAAAATGAGGGGATGCGGATCCCTCCGAATTATATATATATATATATATATATATATATATATATATATATATGTGTGTGTGTGTGTGTGTGTGTGTGTGTGTCATGTGACACATACACTTTGACATCTAAAAATATGTAATCTCAGTTGCACGTAGTGTAATGGTACTTAGTTGAACTCCAATTTTGTAGTATTGTGTATTCGATTCATATGATGTTCGTAATATTTTTCTTTTCTTTTCTTTAACAAAAAAATTAATTTCTTGTTTATCACTTTTTTTCTCAAAAATATTATTATATACTCTAAAATTAATCTTATATAGTTAATATAGAAGTATTACCATGTGAATATAATTTTAGTATATACTTATAGACATCCCACTATATGTAGTATATAATTACAACGAGGAATCCATATGAAAAGTAATTATATAAAATTAATGATGGCTACTATTTATTCAAAATATTGTGACAATTAATTTATAGTCATTCAAAATATAAGACTTAATTAAACATTTAACTACAATTGATATAATTATTTTAAATTTCATGTGTAGCTAGATAGGTCATTCACACAAATACTAAAATTACTCTAGTATAATTAATACAAAAGTATTAAATATCATTTATTTTTAGTATACTTATAGATAACCAACTATTTGCAGTTTCTAATTATAATAAAAAATTCATATGAAAAGTAACTACATAAAATTAGTGATAGTAAATGTGGAAACTACTAGCATATATGATAGTTATTCAAAACAATATGACAATTAATTGATAGTCGCTCAAAACATAAGGTTAATTAAATATTTAACTATATTTAATATATTTATTTCAAATCTTATATGTAGCCAGCTATGTCATTCACACAAATACTAAAATTACTCTAACACGGTTAATATGAACTTATTATAATGCCATCATACTTTTAGTATATTCTTATAAACAACACACTATATGTCGTATTTAATTACAATAAAAATTTCATATTGAAAATAATTATATAAAATTAATTATAGCTAATATGGAAACTACTAGTATGCTGCATATATGATAGTTATTTAAAATAATATGGTAATTACTTGGTAGACATTCAAACCATAAATATTTATTAAAAATTTAACTACAATCAATATAATTATTTAAACCCATTGTGTAACCAATTAAGGTCAAGATCATTCACACAAATATCAAGTTTACTCTAATATAGTAAATATGAAAGTACTAATACCAAGTCATAGTTTTTCTATTGTAATTATGGACAACACAATATATGCAATAAAAATTAATAAGAGCTAATATAAAAACTATTAGCATATGTGGTAGTTATTCAAAGACGGTTATATTTGTTTGGCCTTAAAATATTTGTACATGTCATATTTGGCCTTACAATATTTGTACAATAAATGTCTTACAATTATATGTATATACAATAAATGTCTTACATATAAAAAAATATACAATAAATGTCTTACATATAAATGTATGTACAAATGACCTTAAAATGTTACAATAAAAAATAAATAATAAAATATTTGTACATAAAGTCAAGTCTCTTTTATATATATAAAAAAATGGTCCACCCGAGCCTAAAGTCCAAGTCATTTTTTTTAATAAAAACAATCTACCCAAGCCCAAAGCCCAAAAAAATTTAACCAAAAAAAAAAGGTCAACCGGACTACACCCTGAACCGGCCCAGACCTAGCTCGATCAGGCCCGACCCACTTCCTATCCGAATTCGGGTCCGGACTAGCCCGACGAGATACACACCCTGAGACGAAAGCACTTAAGAGCTAAGGTAGACTTTAGTCCACTCCAATTTTATTTTATTTTCATGCCTTTTATCTTGTTTTTTTGTTTTCATATATGAGTCAGTCCATACTCCAATCCATTACAGCTAATCAAGTTCATCTTAGTTCAAATTTCTGATTATATCGGATCCAAGTTTTGAGTCGGATGCTAGTAATTACTGTTCCAAGAGAATTTTTTTGTTCCATTTTATTTATTTTATTGATCAGTTTATAAGTCTTAGAGAAACTATAAAAGAAAGAAAGATCGAACTCAAGTGATCCTAATGATTAATGAGGAGAGATATAAGACTGGAAGACGACTGTTTGAACGGTTTCTTGTTCGAATCATAAGAAAAAACAAAAAACAAAAAACAAAAAAAAAATATAAAAGAAAGTTAGTGTAAAGCAAGTATGTACGTACGTAGGACCAGAGACTTTATACTTCACGTCTCTTGTTGAATTGTTTCTGCCAGAAATTGAAATCTTCCACCTACCACCTCCCTCAAGTACCCACCCATTGTTTATGTCTGATAATACCAAACCAAAAGGACATTACACGAGCATTCACATCAATTAACCTTCCACTTCATTTTCTCTTTCTTTCTTTTTTATCTTTTTTTTTTTCCCTTTCTTTCTTTCTTTGTTTTTCCAACCACATGATCTTCTCCTTCCTTTTTTTTTTTTTCCATGAAATCACCTGGAACTGCAAGTATCCTCACAAACATTCACTCTGACCTGAGGTTGACTCTTTTAAAATTGGAGAACATGATTGACAAACAAGCACGAATTTGAGAACCGGCTCGCAAATAGCTCGGCTCGCTTGCACCTATACTTTTGCCTACGCGCTTGGAGGTCTCATCTGGTTTGCAGAATTATAAAGTTGGAAAAAAAAAAGTAACTATTTTTTTATATTTGGGTGTCAGAAAAAATTGAGATGGAAAAAAAAAAATCATTTCCTAGAAGAAAATTTAGTAAAAAAATAATTTCATCTATCTAAAAATGGAATTATTTTTCTACCTTGAATTATTCACTTTCCTTTTTAAATTTTTTAACATTTTCAAACATCGAAAAAAATCAATAAAAATATATAAGAAAAATCAATAAGGTCATCTCCAACCCATCTTCAAAAATTTTCTTAATTTGAGAACTCAATAATGAATATTCCTATATGATGCCATCCTCAAAAAATTTCATCTCCAACCCATCAATCCTCAAATAATAAACAACCATTATTTATTTCTACAAAAATTTATTTTTTTCACAACCATTTAATAAAATAAAGGCTTAATTGCTACTTGATACCCTCAACTATTACCGTTTTTCAACTTGGTACCCTAAACTTTTTTTCGTAACAACTTGATACCCGGATATTATTTTGGACAAAAATGCCCCTATCCCTAACCCCCCTCCCCCTGCTAGCTTCGCGCCCCCCTCTGCTTGCTCCGGCCGCAGCTCCCCCCCCTACCCCCCCTGCTCGCTTCAGGCCACCCCCTCCCCCCCCCTCTCGCTCTGGCCGTCCGCCCGCTCCCGCCTCTCCCCTAGGGCTCGGCAGCGGGAGGAGGGGGGGGCTGGGAAGGGGGGTGCGGGGCGGGAGGCGGGGCAGGGGTTGGCCGGAAGCGAGGGGGGGGCGGTTGGCCGAAAGCGAGGAGGGGGGGGTCCGACCGGAGCTAGCAGGGGGGGGGGGGGTGTGGCTGGAGTGGGGGAGGGGGTGGAGGGAGGGAAGGGATAAGGACATTTTGGGGTTTTTTAAAATGTTAGGTATTAAGTTGAAAAAAAAAAATAGTTGAGGTATCAATCTGTTACGAAAAAAAGTTTAGGGTATCAACTTGAAAAAGTGTGATAGTTGAGGGTAGCAATTAGCAATTAAGCCTAAAATAAAATACATTATATTATTAATATTATTTACCGAGATAATATTATAATATTACAATATTATTTATATTATTTAATTTTTTTATAATTTAAATATATTTTTTATAATATTTCATATACGTTAACGTATAGATAATATTATAATATTTTATATTATTTATATTAATTAATATTATTTAATATTTTATAATATCTATACAACACCAACTCACTTACTTTTTTCCTATAAAAAGGATGGATACCACAACTCATTTCATCATCCACTTCCTTATCCATTTCAAGAATGAACTTTGGAGTCGGTCCATCTCATGTACTATCTTCATCTAGCTCATCGGATGAAGATAAGGAGCTGGATTACATTGTGTCACGACCCGCACCTTGATTAGGGGGCACAAGAAGTGGGTACGTCCAGCCTACGCCGTAGAATCGGCAGTAGAACGCTGTATAGGTCGTCTACGAAATCTACGCTAAACAGTATAAAGGTACCTGTACAGTATATACACTCCGAATGGAGGTGACATAGCAATACAATCTCAATCACAAAACAAACTAGGATAGATAGCACGAAATAAAAATATGATAGATGTGAAAACGGAAATGAGTTCAACATCCAACACAGCTAGAGAGAAACAAACAATATCACAGAGTCACAAAATATGAAATATAAACTACTACAGTCTAAAACAAAAGCTGGATCGCAGTTCAGGCAAGCCTAACTAAGCTAACTACTCGGGGAGTATAAAGTCTAGTGGCTCTACTATCAAGCCACGGCCCTGGCCTAAGTCTCCATCTGTCTCGACCCCATAGTAGGTCGAGCGGCCTGCCTCAGAAACATCTGTAATATTGTCAACGGTATCCTGTCAGAAAAATGAGCAAGTACAAACACTAACAGCAGTTCCATATGAACTGACAAATTCTATAAGAGACAGTATAAGGAAATACAAGACAAAGATATTGGATGACGTGGGAACCATACGAAATGTGACCCCCAATTTTCAAATTAGGGGTATTTTCATCATTTTTCAAGTTTTATAATTTTTAGGAATTTTTATTTATTTTATGTGATTTTTTTGGGATTTATTTGGTTTGGTTTGGATTTTATCCAATTCGGACTCAAGTTGGAGACCCGGGTAGCCTGGACCCTAGTGGGACCCACATACTAGCTGGACTTGGCCCACATACCATCATAATTAGGTTAGAAATCATAAACCCAACTTCCATGGCTTAATTAGTCATTTTAGAGACTTAATTAGTTCATTAGAAACAAACCGAACCAAACCGAAACAGACCGAACCCAACCTAAGTCTAATGGGTTTGGAGGGCTATTGGATCCTACCCAAACCCACTAACCCCCCCCCCCCCTGGCCGGCCACATGTAGGAGAGTCCCCCCTCTTTCTTCTCCATTAAGAAAACTATCTCTCTCTCTTCCAAAATCCATTTTTCTTTCAAGCTTTCTCCTTCCTCCAAGAAACCTAATCTAGGTATGCTTCTAATTCCTCATTTATTACACTTTTGCATTTAATTCCTTCACAATAAATGGAGAGGAGAAGATTCTCCACCATTTGCCCATAAATTTCATAGGGTTCCCTAGAAATCTAGGTTAAAGTAATTATTAGGGGTTTATATATATATATATATATATATATATATATATATATATATATATATATATATATATATATATATATATATATGTTTATAAGTATTTGTGTGTGTGTGTAGGGGAAATGGAAGTGGTGGTGGTGTTGTGAGAGTGGCATGGGTGTCATGAGAGTGGTGAGAGTGTGTGTGGTTGTGAGTGTGTGAGTGTGTATGTATTTATATACATATCTATACATGTGTGTGTGTCTGTATTTATATATATATATATATATATATATATATATATATATATATATATATATATATATATATATATATATATATATATATGTGTGTGTGTGTGGGTGTATTTATACATATGTAGATATATGCGTGTGTGTAATTATATATATATGAAGATAGATGTGTGTGTGTGTTTGTGTATAGGGATATATATATATAGATATATATATAGATAGATAGGTGGTTAGTTATATATATATATATATATATATATATATATATATATCTATATATATATATATCTATATATATATATATATATATATATATATATATATATATATATATATATATATATATATATAGGGAGGAAGATGAGGAAGAAGTAGAAGTAGAGAAGAAGAAGAAGACACAGCAGTAGCAGCAGCTACAGCTGCTGTAGCAGCAGCTCCAGCTGCAGGAGCAGCAGCTCCACTGGCAGCAGCAGCTGCCAGTTAACCCCCCCCCCTCCATTCCAGCCCCTTAAGCCTATGTATACCCCCCTATTTAGCCCCATTTTACCCCCATATATGTATATATATATATATATATATATATATATATATATATATATATATATATATATATATATATATATATATATATATATATGTAAGAAGATAGTTAGAATTAGAAGAGAATAGGAGAAGAGGATTACGGAAAAGATAGGAAGAAATGGAAGAAGTTGAGAAGAATTAGAATAGGAAGAAGTTAGGAGGAAATTTAGAATAGGAAAGAATTAGAGAAAAGGGGATTAGGAATGAGAGAAAGAGTTAGAAGAAGAGGAATTAGGAGAATAGAAATTAGAGAAGGAGAATTTGAAGAGGAGGAAATAGAAGAAGAAGAATAGGAAGAAAAGTGAGAAATAGAAAATAGAGGGGATCGAGTTAGAGGGTGAAACGGAGCTCGGAGTGTCGAAATGAGATGAAACTTGGCGTGGAGTTAGAATACGTGAATTAGATTTTGCGGGTAGGCTCCCGAGTGCAAATCGGGGTTGTAGGGCGCCGGTATCGCGCCGTACCATTGCGTATCTTGAAATATTCAAGATACCGGCAATAGGCCGTATCATGGACTAGATGTCTACTTTACTTAGGTATCTTGGTAGGTAATATATGTATAGGCTAGTATCTTACTACCCTAGGGAGCTCGGGTTAAAATACCAAGCGTAGGTAGGTTAACTAAGTTTCCACCTAGGCTAGAATTTTACCTTAGAAAAGGTAAATTAGGAAATTGGCCTACAGCCAAGATTTGAGTTTCGAAGTCCAAGATGGACTCAGATATGGGTTGTAAAGGTTGGTAATAGTTAGAAATAGTCGCCTAGACCTAGTCTTGACCTCGGTTGACCACGGTTGACTTTTTAGACCAAAAGTCAACTATGGGTCAACACTTTACCCAATTTAGTCCCAAATTCCATTAAACTTGGAAAGTTGACCAAAAGTCAACTATTAGTCACCATTGACCTAGGATTGACCTAGGGTTGACCAGAGTTGACCGGAGTTGACCAGAGTTGCCTAGTTGACCAAAAGTTAACTGTAAGTCAACCGTTGACTCAAATCGACCTAGATTAATTCCGTTTGACTTGCATTGACCCAGTATGACCTAGCTAGACCTAATATGACTTAGATTGACCTCGTACAGTCTAGTTTGACGTGTCTTGACCTAGAATGACTTAATAGGGTTTAATTTTGATTTGACTTTACTTTCTAAACATAGTATTGATACGTCTTGTTCTCTATAGGTCCTCGAGATGCTGCGTTGGATCCCGTTGACATATATCATCATATTGCAGGCGAGTACATTCTCTGACACTCTTCCAATTTATGTTGATTGTTATAATTCATGTAATTAGTGTAGATATGCTTGTTCTCGACACATTGGTCACACGGGTTGGTATTCATGGATCCCGATATGAGGTGTTATTCTTTGTTGTCTTGGTATGTCTTGTGCAAGCCCCTTGTAGTTCTTGTACAGTACATGGATGCTGATTCTCAAGGAGACTTGCTCCCTTCTTGTAGAATTCCGTGTCGTGACGTATCTTGTTTGGATCCACTCTACCAGTCGGGGATGAGAAGTACTAGTGTAGATATGTGGCCATTATCTATCGTGTTTATTCTTGTAGATCTTGAATGCTAGCCAATCCTACACTCCACGTATGATTGGCCTGATCAGTAGACCTTGTGCAGACCCAAGCCGGCCATATATTGTAGCTAGTACTCACACACCTAGATATATGATTCTTGATTCTCGTACATGCTATGATCAGTTTACTTGCCTTGTTCTAGCTCTAGATTTACAGCTTACCTTGCCATGATACTCACATGTACATTCCATGATTTTCTTGCGTATACTCTCTATTTACAGATTATAGCTTTTGTCATATCTTGTGAACTATTGTTAGTAGATTGTACTCGTTCCATCCTGACAGGATATGTTGACAAATATTACAGATGCTGACGAGGGGAATTATTGTACCTACTACAGTCCGGATGACGTAGTGGGCGTAGACTTGGAGACTTTGGTCCAGCAGGGCTTAGCTCCGCCTGACGAGATCTTACCACTTGCTTAGTTAGAGTAGGTCTTTTGTACTGGACTTTGTCTCCAGCTACTTTTGAGACTGTTATTATTATGGTTTGTATTAGAGACTTGGACTTGTATCTATATTCTTGTGTTGGACTTGACAGGTTATTATTTTATTATCGTCTTGTTGTCTTTATCTTTCAGTCTTTACTTTGTTATCTTAGAGTTGTGATTGAGTACTCATATATTCATTGCTTGTCCTCCGTTCGGAGTTGACCATATTCTCGACAGGTTTTGATATATGTATATAAACTGTTTAGAGTAGAAAACCAACAGCGTTCCATGCCGTTTTTACGGTGAGGGCTGGGCGTTGTCACGTGCACGTGCCCTTATAGCGGGTGCGGGTCATGACACGTTTTAGTGGTGGCCCACGCAGGTCCTGTAGTCGCAATTAGTGCGATGTCGTGGCGGCACTCGTCTTAGAGTGTTGACTACGAGCCTGTGTTACACATAGGAGGTAGTAGGTTAAGAGTGCTCAATCATAGTAGGATCTTTTCTTGCTTATCTTGCTTACCATCTTTGATATTGATTTACTGTATTCTAGCTGTCCTCTTTTGATATTGCCTTCATCTGCCATATTGATATCTTCTTTTTAATTTGTCGCCAGGATAGTTATGACTCACTCTCCTGGTGAGGAGAACGGGGAGACGGAGAGGTCTGCCACCTCTGGCGGACAGGCTCCGGTCACTTTTCCTGCAGATGGGACTTCTGTTGGGGCTCTCGGGGGTACTCCTCCAGCGCTCTCGATGACCGTCCCTGGGGTTGTGGGTGCTCTTCCCGCAGTGCCGGAGGCTACGATGGGAGTTGTCGGGGGCGTTCTTCCTCCTGCTACGCAGCGGATTCCTCCGCTAGTTGCAGATGTACTTCCACCTCCACCTCCTCTGCCTACGGATATGGGGCAGATGCTTACCTTCCTCCAGCAGATGCTGGAGACTCAGAGAGCCCAGGCCGAGGCTCAGCAGAGGCAGACAGACGCGATGCGTCAGGGCATAGAGGATGTCCATCAGTTGGCCCTTGCAGCCGTGGAGCAGAGGGCTCCGCATCAGGGGACGCGACCGAGGTACGGAGATATCTAGGACTTCAAGAAGCTCGGGCCCCGTGACTTTAGCGGGACCGAGGGTGTGGTCTATGCAGATGATTGGCTCGAGGATATCGAGCAGCAGATGAGGGCCTCCCGCCTGGCAGACGACCTAAAGGTCGATGCGGTGGGTTTGCAGTTGCTAGACATTGCACGCACCTGGTTCAGAAATGAGCCAGCCCTAGCTGGAGAGGGCCATACTTGGGCAGAGTTCAAGCTCCTCTTCAAGGAGAAGTTCTTTTCTCCTACGGACAAGATTGACCTGGTACGACAGTTCCAGGATCTGCAGCAGGACAGTCTATCTGTGGAGGAATACGCAGCGGAGTTCGGCCGTCTGAGCCGATACGCAGAGTATATGGTTCGAGACCCGGAGATCAGGGCGAGCCGTTTCAGGGAGGGGCTGACTTGGTATATCAAGATCCTCATTCCCTCCTTCTATGAGACTTATATCCAGATCTATACGGAGGCCCGCAAGGTAGAGCGGGAGTGGGGCTTGAAGCCCAAGAGGGAGCGTAATCTTTTTTCGGGGGCTACTAGCAGCACAGGGGCTGCTAAGCGCCCTCAACTTCAGCATCGTTCTTTCCAACATCATCAGCCGCAGGCCAGAGCACCGGTTCAGCAGCAGGTGCAACACACTCAGCAGAGGCAGACACAACATGGGGTTACTTGCGGCTATTGCAAGAAGTCCGGTCACATCTGGGAGGTTTGTCGGAAGAGGCTGGGCTTGTGCTTCTATTGTGGGGAGGCTGGAAATCAGTTGAGAGATTGTCCTACGAGCCGTCGCAGGGAGGGCCGTGGAGCGGTAGCAGCTCAGGGGGCACCGACGAGAGTCCCTGCAGTGCAGCAGAGGGGTCCACTTCCGACCCAGCAGCAGCAGTTTGTTCAGCACCACCAGCAGCGGGGTGGTCAGGGTAGAGCCTTTGCTCTTGCAGCTGAGGAGATGGAGCCTATTGTGGATGTTGTCGCAGGTTCTATTCTGCTCGATTCTTTTCCAGCTTTAGCCTTGTTTGATTCTGGTGCTACGCACAGTTTTGTGTCTGTTTTTTTTGCTCTTAGGCACAATATTATTGCTGAGTATCTTGGTAGGACTTGCAAGATTATGACTGGGAATGGCATCATCCTAGTTAATAATATTTACAAGGGGCGGAGAGTTTCTTTGAGAGGCCGGGAGCTGAGTGCGTGTTTGCTCGTAATGCCACTTCCGAGTTACGATGTGGTACTCGGTATGGATTGGTTGAGCATGCACCACGCTAGCATCGACTGCAGAGGGAGCAGGATTCTGTTTAGGCCGCCAGGAGAGCCGGAGTATGAGTTCACCAGGGGTGCAGTGGAGCAGGGAGATGGTTTCTGCGAAGCGTTGTTGGCAGGGCCGGTGTTGCCACATCCACTCATTGCTGAGTTCTTGGATGTCTTTCCCGAGGAGCTGCCCGGGATGCCGCCAGATCGTGATGTTGAATTTTCTATAGACCTAGTATCGGGCGCTGAGCCTATCTTCCAGCACGTCTATAGAATCAACAACAGTGAGTTAGCGGAACTGAAGAAGCAGGTCGACGAGCTGGAGGACAAGGTCTTTATTCGATCTAGCTCTTCACCTTGGGGTACGCCAGTTCTTTTCATCCCCAAGAAGGATGGTACGGTACGTCTGTGTATTGATTACAGGGCGCTCAACAACCTTACCATCAAGAACAAGTATCCTTTGCCAAGGATTGATGACTTGTTCGACCAGTTGAGCGGGGCGAGAGTGTTCTCGAAGATCGACTTGCGCACCGGGTACCATCAGCTGAAGGTGAAGCGGGATGACATTCCGAAGACTGCCTTTCGGACTCGCTATGGCCAGTATGAGTATACCGTCATGCCGTTTGGGTTGACCAACGCCCCGACGGTATTCATAAACTTGATGAACAAGGTATTTTACCAGTACCTTGACAAGTTCGGGGTGGTCTTCATTGATGACATTCTCATCTATTCGAAGATGCCAGAGGAGCAGAGGAGCACCTGAGGATTGTGTTGGACACTTTCAGGAGGGAGCAGCTGCATGGGAAGCTGTCCAAGTGCGAGTTCTTCTTGGATCGCGTGGAGTTCCTAGGTCATGTTGTCTCTGGCGAGGGGATTTTAGTGGATCCAAAGAAGATTTCTGCGGTGGAGTCCTGGTCTACGTCGAGCTCAGTAGCAGAGGTTCGAAGTTTTCTGGGTCTGACAAGTTATTACCGAAGGTTCGTGCAGGACTTTTCCAGGATTGCCCAGCCGATAACCCGCCTTACCAGGAAGGACGAGGAGTTTGTTTGGTCTGATGAGTGCCAGGCCGCCTTCGAGGAGCTGAAGGCGAGGTTGACTACAGCTCCTATCTTGACGCTGCCATCTGGATCTGGTGGTTATACAATCTACAGTGATGCTTCAGGACGGGGTTTGGGTTGTGTGCTTCTGCAGCACGGGAAGGTAATTGCTTATGCATCTAGGCAGTTACGTCCTCATGAGAGGAATTACCCTACCCACGATCTGGAGCTGGCAGCGGTCATCTTTACTTTGAAGCTGTGGAAACACTATCTGTACGGAGAGCGTGTGGAGATCTATACTGACCATAAGAGCTTAAAGTACGTATTTACCCAGAAGGAGCTGAATATGAGCCAGAGGTGATGGTTAGAGCTGATGAAGGATTTTGATATATCCTTACAGTACCATCCGGGAAAGGCCAACGTGGTCGCGGATGCTTTGAGCAGGTATCCCGTGGCCATGTGTTTGACGATGGATCGTCACCTTCTGGCAGATCTGGAGAGCTTGGGCATAGAGGAGATAGTTCCTGGGTTCGAGGCACAGATGTGGGGTCTGCAGGTGCAGTCGGAGCTGATGGACAGGGTCAGGGCAGCTCAATTTGAGGATGAGGCTCTGAGGGTCATCAGGGAGCAGGTCCAGATAGGACTGTTGGATGAGTTCTCTATAGCAGGGGATGGGTCGTTGAGGCATGGTACCAGACTGTGCGTGCCAAGCGGAGGACTTCGGGAGGAGGTTCTTCAGGAGGTGCACCGTTCTCAGTACTCTATGCATCCAGAGCCAACAAGATGTATAGAGACTTGAGACAGCATGTTTGGTGGTATGGCATGAAACGTGAGGTGGCTCAGTTCGTTTTGAGATGCTTGGTGTGCCAGCAGGTGAAGGCCGGGAGGCAGAGACCCGGTGGATTGCTCCAGCCACTACCCATTCCTGAGTGGAAGTGGGAGCATATCACTATGGACTTTGTATCTGGGCTTCCGCGCTCTCCAGGAGGGAAGGATGCGATTTGGGTCATTGTTGATCGATTGACCAAATCGGCCCACTTTTTGCCTTTCAAAGTGGGTTTGTCGACGGAGAGGTTGGCCGAGATGTACGTGCGACAGATAGTCCGATTACACAGAGTTCCAGTGAGTATAGTCTCGGATCGGGACAGCCGATTCTCTTCCCACTTCTGGCGGAGTTTGCAGCTTAGCTTGGGCACATCGCTCAAGTTCAGTACCGGATACCACCCCCAGACAGACGGGCAGTTGGAGAGGACGATTCAGACCCTCGAGGATATGCTGCATACCTGTATCTTGGACCTCGGAGGATCTTGGAAGGACCACCTTCACTTGGTAGAGTTTGCTTACAACAACAGCTACCAAGCCAGTATAGAGATGTCACCTTTCGAGGCTCTATACGGACGGAGGTGCCGTACTCCCTTGTCTTGGGATGATGTCGGCGAGAGGATTTTGCTTGGCCCTGAGATGGTGGTGGATGCTGCAGAGAAGGTCAGGGTTATCAGAGATCGACTTCGAGTGGCGCAGGATAGGCAGCGGCATTGGGCCGATATCCATCGGAGGCCATTGGAGTTTGAGGTATAGTTTAGATTTTTCTAGCATTTGAGTCTGATTGTGATTGTTTTAGATCAAGCTTTAAGTCTTGTATTTTTGTTCTAGGTTGGTGATCTTGTGTTTCTGCGGATTTCTCCGACGCGTGGCATGATTCGTTTTGGTGGCGGCGAGAAGCTTAGCCCACGATACATCGGACCATTCTGTATCTTGGGCAGGGTCGGTGTAGTGGCTTACCGACTGGAGTTACTGTCCGCACTAGAGGGAGTGCACTACGTGTTCCACGTGTCGCAGCTGAGATGGTACGTGGCAGATCCCAGTCACGTCTTGGACCACTCCGAGATCGAAGTGGGACCGACACTCAGCTATCCAGAGAAGCCGGTTGAGATCTTGGACCGAAGAGAGAAGGTGCTCCGGAACCAGGTCATTCCCTTGGTTCGCGTTGCATGGAGACACCACTCTCCAGTGAGTCCACCTGGGAGAGGGAGGACGACATGCGGGAGCGATTCCCATATCTCTTCGAGCCTTGAGGTAAAATTCTATCTTTTTCTTTCTGTGTTCTATTCATGATTGCTGTGTTAGTTCTCATTCAATTTCGAGGACGAAATTTTTTAAGGAGGGTAGATTTGTCACCCCCAGTTTTCAAATTAGGAGTATTTTTGTCATTTTTCTAGTTTTATAATTTTTAGAAATTTTTATTTATTTTATGTGATTTTTTTGGGATTTATTTGGTTTGGTTTGGATTCTATCCAATTCGGACTCAAGTTGGAGACCCGGGTAGCCTGGACCCTAGTGGGACTCACATACTAGCTGGACTTGGCCCACATACCATCATAATTAGGTTAAAAATCATAAACCCAACTTCTATGGCCTAATTAGTCATTTTAGAGACTTAATTAGTTCATTAGAAACAAACCGAACCAAACCGAAACAAACCGAACCCAACCTAAGTCTAATGGGTTTGGAGGGCTATTGAATCCTACCCAAACCCACTAACCCCCCCCCTGGTCGGCCACATGTAGGAGAGTCCCCCCTCTTTCTTCTCCATTAAGAAAACTATCTCTCTCTCTTCCAAAATCCATTTTTCTTTCAAGCTTTCTCCTTCCTCCAAGAAACCTAATCTAGGTATGCTTCTAATTCCTCATTTATTACACTTTTGCATTTAATTCCTTCACAATAAATGGAGAGGAGAAGATTCTCCACCATTTGCCCATAAATTTCATAGGGTTCCCTAGAAATCTAGGTTAAGGAAATTATTAGGGGTTTATATATATATTGAATGGTATATATATATATATATTATATATATATATATATATATATGTTTATAAGTATTTGTGTGTGTGTAGGGGAAATAGAAGTGGTGGTGGTGGTGTGAGAGTGGCATGGGTGTCATAAGAGTGGTGAGAGTGTGTGTGGTTGTGAGTGTGTGAGTGTGTATGTATTTATATACATATCTATACATGTGTGTGTGTGTCTATATTTATATATATATATATATATATATATATATATATATATATATATATATATATATATATATATATGTGTGTGTGGGTGTATTTATACATATGTAGATATATGCGTGTGTGTAATTATATATATATGAAGATAGATGTGTGTGTGTGTGTGTTTGTGTATAGGGATATATATATATAGATATATATATATATATATAGATAGATAGGTGGTTAGTTATATATATATATATATAGATATATGTATAGGGAGGAAGATGAGGAAGAAGTAGAAGAAGAGAAGAAGAAGAAGACACAGCAGTAGCAGCAGCTACAGCTGCTGTAGCAGCAGCTCCAGCTGCAGGAGCAGCAGCTCCACTGGCAACAGCAGCTGCCAGTTAACCTCCCCCCATTCCAGCCCCTTAAGCCTATGTATACCCCCTATTTAGCCCCATTTTACCACCATATATATATATATATATATATATATATATATATATATATATATATATATATATATATATATATAAGAAGATAGTTAGAATTAGAAGAGAATAGGAGAAGAGGATTAAGGAAAAGATAGGAATAAATGGAAGAAGTTGAGAAGAATTAGAATAGGAAGAAGTTAGGAGGAAATTTAGAATAGGAAAGAATTAGAGAAAAGGGGATTAGGAATGAGAGGAAGAGTTAGAAGAAGAGGAATTAGGAGAATAGAAATTAGAGAACGGGAATTTGAAGAGGAGGAAATAGAAGAAGAAGAATAGGAAGAAAAGTGAGAAATAGAAAATAGAGGGGATCGAGTTAGAGGGTGAAACGGAGCTCGGAGTGTCGAAATGAGATAAAACTTGGCGTGGAGTTAGAATACGTGAATTAGATTTTGCGGGTAGGCTCCCGAGTGCAAATCGGGGTTGTAGGGCGCCGGTATCGCGTCGTACCATTGCGTATCTTGAAATATTCAAGATACCGGCAATAGGCCGTATCATGGACTAGATGTCCACTTTACTTAGGTATCTTGGTAGGTAATATATGTATAGGCTAGTATCTTACTACCTTAGGGAGCTCGGGTCAAAATACCAAGCGTAGGTAGGCTAACTAGGTTTCCACCTAGGCTAGAATTTTACCTTAGAAAAGGTAAATTAGGAAATTGGCCTACGGCCAAGATTTGAGTTTCGAAATCCAAGATAGACTTGGATATGGGTTATAAAAGTTGGTAATAGTTAGAAATAGTCGCCTAGACCTAGTCTTGACCTCGGTTGACCACGATTGACTTTTTAGACCAAAAGTCAACTATGGGTCAACACTTTACCCAATTTAGTCCCAAATTCCATTAAACTTGGGAAGTTGACCAAAAGTCAACTATTAGTTACCATTGACCTAGGATTGACCTAGGGTTGACCAGAGTTGACCGGAGTTGACCAGTGTTGACCAGTTGACCAAAAGTCAACTGTAAGTCAACCGTTGACTCAAATCGACCTAGATTAATTCCGTTTCACTTGCATTGACCCAGTATGACCTAGCTAGACCTAAATGACTTAGATTGACCTCGTACAGTCTAGTTTGACGTGTCTTGACCTAGAATGACTTAATAGGGTATAATTTTGATTTGACTTTACTTCCTAAATATAGTATTGATACGTCTTGTTCTCTATAGGTCCTCGAGACGCTGCGTTGGATCCCGTTGACATATATCATCATATTACAGGCGAGTACATTCTCTGACACTCTTCCAATTTATGCTGATTGTTATAATTCATGTAATTAGTGTAGATATGCTTGTTCTCAACACATTGGTCACACGGATTGGTATTCATGGATCCCGACATGAGGTGTTATTCCTTGTTGTCTTGGTATGTCTTGTGCAAGCCCCCTTGTAGTTCTTGTGCAGTACATGGACGCTGATTTTCGAGGAGACTTGCTCCCTTCTCGTAGAATCCCGCGTCGTGACGTGTCTTGTTTGGATCCACTCTACCAGTCGGGGATGGGGAGCACTAGTGTAGATATGTGGCCATTATCCACCGTGTTTATTCTTGTAGATCTTGAATGCTAGCCAATCCTACACTCCACGTATGATTGGCCTGATCAGTAGACCTTGTGCAGACCCAAGCCGGCCACATATTGTAGCTAGTACTCACACACCTAGATATATGATTCTTGATTCTCGTACATGCCATGATCAGTTTACTTGCCTTGTTCTAGCTCTAGATTTACAGCTTACCTTGCCATGATACTCACATGTACATTCTATGATTTTCTTGCGTATACTCTCTATTTACAGATTATAGCTTTTGTCATGTCTTGTGAACTGTTGTTAGTAGATTGTACTCGTTCCATCCTGACAGGATATGTTGACAAATATTACAGATGCTGACGAGGGGGATTATTGTACCTACTACGGTCCGGATGACGTAGTGGGCGTAGATTTGGAGACTTTTGTCCAGCAGGGCTTAGCTCTGCCTGACGAGACTTACCACTTGCTTAGTTAGAGTAGGTCTTTTGTACTTGACTTTGTCTCCAGCTACTTTTGAGACTGTTATTATTATGGTTTGTATTAGAGACTTGGACTTGTATATATATTCTTGTGTTGGACTTGACAGGTTATTATTTTATTATCGTCTTGTTGTCTTTATCTTTCAGTCTTTACTTTGTTATCTTAGAGTTGTGATTGAGTACTCATATATATTCATTGCTTGTCCTCCGTTCGGAGTTGATCATATTCTCGACAGGTTTTGACATATGTATATAAACTATTTAGAGTAGAAAACCAACAGCGTTCCATGCCGTTTTTACGGTGAGGGCTGGGCGTTGTCACGTGCACGTGCCCTTATAGCGGGTGCGGGTCGTGACACGAAAGCCGAGTTACAACCCTTAAACCAAACAAGGACCGAGGTTGTAACCCTTCTCCTGAACAGAACTTAGTCTCCAATCAAGGTACAGCATAAAGGCATGTAGAGCTTGTGAGTAAATGAATATCATAGCATGGTGAGAAGGTACAGAAAGTAGAACTAAGCAGGATATAAGATACGATAAATAAATGTAAAATATGACTTGAATTATTAGAGTGCTATGTGATCGGCTAGGGAATCTGAATCAGGTTATCCACTTGGTCCGACAATCACACGGTGTTCTCACGAAAAGTTATGCCGGCCAACCTGGATAACAAGCACACGGAGGAATCTGCTACACCCTACGTGAGGTGAGAGTGGCGCAAGCAAAATAGTGATAAGGGGCTTTGATCACATAACCCCTAATAATTCCCCCATCCTCGAATAGTATAATGGATCTGGACATGACACGTCATGACACGGGATTCCATAAGAGGGTAGCAAGTCCCCTTAGGAATCAGTGTCTATACCAATACACGGAATAAGACAGAAAATATACCAATATACCACAAAAATCTAGGAACAACATCCCATGTCATGATCCAACGTATACTAGTCCGTGAACTATCGTGATCGGAAATCGAGTAAGACACTACAACTGAATCAGATATAGCATATATCAAGACAATGAAAACTATTAATGAATGTACTCGCCTGTGGTCCTGAGCTGATAAGGTGAACAGACGCTCAGAGTAATCACATACCTAAAGATGAGATACTACAAGTCAAAACATGGTTTAATAATGAAAGAAAAGCTAATCTAGTCATGATATGCAAGTCTAAGTCAAAACTAGGTCAAAATAAGCCAAACTAGGTCACACTAGGACAACCAAGGTCAAACAAGGTCACAGGAAGTCAATCCAAGTCAAACTAGGTCAATCTGGGTCAAAGGTTGACTTACAGTTGACTTTTGGTTAAAAAGTCAACCATGGTCAACTCTAGTCAACACTGAGTCAACCCAGGGTCAACCTAAGGTCAAACACGTCAAATGTTGACTAACAGTTGATTTTCAGTCAACTGGTCAACTCTGGTTTGGTTTCAATCAATTCTAAGTCAAATGTTAACTTGAAGTTGACTTTCGATCAAAAGTCAACTCTTGGTCAACGGAGGTCAAGACTAGCCTAAACTACCCTCATCTAGTCATTACCTACCAGGATAACCTATTTCTAAGCCCATCTTAGAAGTCAAACTCAATATCTTAACAATACTCCATTACCTACATTTACCCTTCACAAAGTAAATACCAATACCTTGCCTATTACAAAGGAAACCCTCTAGATCTCAGGATACTAGTCTAGGCTTCTTAGGGTAGCTAGATACTATCCTATCTAGGGTTTACCAACCAAAAAATCTAGGGTTCTTGGGCATCTAATCCATCTTATCTTCCATGTTGGTCATCCCAACATTAACTTAGGGTATCGTCATGATACGCTATGGTATCTTGAGATACCACACCCTACTCTCTACCAACCTTCCTAGTTCACTCTGCCACACTCTCCTAGTGTCTAGGTTAGTCCTCTCTACTAGTCCAATAGGATACCAACCTAGCAGGATACTAACTTAGCTAACTCACTACTAACACAACACTAGCACCAACTCTAACACCAACCCAAAACCCACACTAACTAACACCTCTAACTAGACACCATCTGGGACACTAAACTGAGGCCTAAACTAGTAGGGTTAAATAGGGTATAGGTTGATTTTTGAATGAAAGGATGAATGGATACATGGTTGGGTGAATGGATAGGTAAATGAGTGGTCGAATGGGTGTATGAATTGAATGGAGTGAATGATGAATGAAAGGGTGAATGTGTGATGACTGAATGCATGTATGGATAGATAGATATGTAGGTGGGTGGCTGATTTGTGAATGGGGAATTTATGAATGGATGAAATGAGTGAATGGATTGATAAATGAAGTGAAGAATAAATGTGAAGGGGGATGAAATGAATGATATGAAATGAATGAATTGGTGGAATGGAAGTGGATGAATTGAATGAATGGAGGGATGGATTGGATGGACTGATATGGGCTGTTTTGACTGGCCAAAAGGATGGAAGAATGGGGGCTGTTCAAGGGGCTATTAAGGGCTGCCTATGGACTGTTTGTAGGCTGATATATGGGCTGATATATGGCTGATTGTAGGCTGGTATATGGCTAATATATGGGGCTGGTTTAGTGGACTGGTTGGCTGTCCCCTCCCCCTCTCAATAGCAGCAAGTAGCTGCTGCTACTGCTGCTCTCTACTGCTGCTGTCCAAGAGGACAGCAGCTACCACAGCTGCTACATGCTACTGCTTCCTATGGCTGATTCCCCCCCTCTTCTGTACTGCTCTCCCTCTCTAACACCCTCTCCATCACTCCCAACTCTCTCTCAATATCTCTCCATACCACTCTATCACCTCAACTCCACACAAATAAACACATACATATCTACATATATATACAACTACACACACACACATATATATATACATATATACACATAACACACAATTATATATATAAAGAGACTCATACACACATATTAATATATATACACATGACACTCTAAAAAATATATATATATATATATATATATATATATATATATATATATATATATATATATATATATATATATATATATGAAAAAAAATTATATATATATATATATATGAAACATTAAGAGCAATACTCTAGGAATCTAAAATCTGAAATTAAAATAGGAATATTCATTCACAACAATATTAACCACATGGTGTGTCCAAACTTGGGGTTTCCCACATGGACACAAAGCACAACACAAAGGACACTCCTATGACCTCCAAATGGACACAAATGGAGATACAACCATGGGGGTCATTCCTACGGGTTCAAGATATTCATATATGCATGTAGGGATGGATTAGAGGAGAGATTATACCTTCTGGGAGAGAGATTCCAAGAGAAACCCTTCCGACACGACACCGACACGAAGTGGCCTCCAAATGGACACGAACCAAAGCCAAAACCTCCCAAACTTGGCTAGCACCCTCTGTCCATGGAGTAGAGGAGAAATGAAGAAGATTTGGTGGAAGAAATGATTGATTTGGAGATAAAATCAATGGAAACCTTCTCTAAAATTTGGAAAGAACAAGAGAGAGAAATTTTGGGGAAAAAAGAAATGAATGGATAAGTCAATCCCTCCTCCTACGGCTGCCATGTGTGGGTGGTTTGTCCCTATTTGCTAATGACCAAAATGCCCCCACTAACTCATATTGAATTAAATTAGTAAAAGGCTTTAGGTTGAGGCTAAATTAGTCTAGTTTTAAGGCTCTAATTAAACTTAATCTACACATGAATAATTACTCTAACTCATTAACTAAAATAATGTCATGTGGGCCATGCCTAACTAATGTGTGGGTCCCACTAGAGTCAAAACTATCCCGGGTCTCCGTTACAAGTCGGATTGAGCTGAAATTCGAACCCGACTCAAATAACCCCAAAACAATATCATAAATAATAAAATAAATTTCAAAAATATTCAAAATATAAAATGACAAAAATACCCCTGTTCTTGAAAACTGGGGGTGACAAGTCTATACACCTTAAAAAAAATTCGTCCTCGAAATTAAAACAAAGCAATCACAGAAAAACACATGCAGAAAACAATCCCTCTCGAATACTTCCAAAAAAAATTTCAGCAAAAATAAAAATCTCTTAAGACACAACAACACTTGTAAATAAAAACTGTTACATATTTGACACGGACACGAAACCAAAACAAAATCTCACCGATCAAAAACCAAATCAACAATCACCAATGCAAAAATATCAAAATAAATCAAAGAGGTCCAATGACCAAAATATCCTTGGGCCAGAAATGATACTGAAAATATCCTAATCACATGGTTAGGCTCTAGGTCAAACGGTCCCTAAGGTTTCACTAGCAAAACATCAAAAAACTCAAGTCATGGCTTAAAATTTTAAAATGATTAAAATCTCCAAAATCAAAGCATGAATTAATGACAATAATTAAATAACTAAAACTAAAAAATTTAAAATTACTCTCAGTTAGAAACCTGGTGCTACAAGTCTATCCAGCTTAAAAGAATTTATCCACAAAAATTAAAACAAAGTACAACATAGAAAAATCATGCAGTTCGACAATCATATGCATCTGTCCAGAATCATGATACTCAGAATCTCCGTCATGCTAGTGAGCAAGGCTACGATAATCACAAAGTCCTTGACTATGGTACACACCTCTAGAATTATGGTATTTAAAATTTCTGCATTGTCGCATGCTTGGCAGCGAAAACCTTAAATTTCTACACCATAGAAATACATCCATAATCCGACTATATGTCCTTATTATGCCTGCTAGCATGACCTAGAGAATTCTAAATCTCATAATCAAGGCGACCTAGCCCATACGACTTATCTCAGAAGAAAAATCACATTACAAGAACAAAATTTTCATCAACAATCAAGTAACAGATGGAATCGAATTTCAGACAGTTTATAAGGAGGCAAATGCGAAAATGAGATCGAAAGATTGGAACCTGCACTCTGCCCTGCTGCTGCCTGACTGTCCTAACTGTCATGGCGAAAGCTCGCCCCTGGTGGCCTCTCCTAGCCTGCTGTCCGTCCTGGTATCCTCGTCTGGCTACAAGAATAGCACAGTTCCTCATCTGGTGATCTGGAGCTCCAGAATAAACAAAATCCCAGCCTCTTCCTGCAACCCCCCGTGTGTGCCCCATCTTCTTGCAGAAAACACTGGATAGCCTGCCTCTCTACCCTGACCCT